>CM033470.1:125846111-126386111 GCA_019447015.1 Hymenochirus boettgeri
CGAACAGAGTTCCCAGGCAGACCCCCGTTCGCCACCAGAACAGAGTTCCAGGGTACAGACCCCCGTTCCGGCCACCAGAGAGAGTTCCCAGGGTGCAGACCCCCTTCCGGCCACCAGAACGAAATTCCCAGGGTGCGACCACTGTTCCGGGCTACTAGAACAGAGTACCAGGATGTAGACCCCCTTTTCTGGCCACCCAGAACAGAGTTCCCAGTCTGCAGACCCCTTTTCCAGCCACCAAAACAGAGTTCCCAGAGTGAAAAGCCCTGTTCTGGCCACCAGAACAGAGTTCCCAGGGTGTAAACCCTCCCCGTCTATATGAAGCAGACCCTCATTCTGGCAGCCAGAACAGCATTCCAAGAATGTAGACCCCAGTTACAGCACTTGTTCTGGCAGCCACAAAAGAGCTCAAAAGGTACATATCCCTGTTCTGGCAGTCAAAACAGCATTCCAAGGGTGTTCAGACCCTGTTCAGTAGCAAGACCTGAGTTCCAGGGTGCAGACCCCTGTTATGGCTGCCAGATCAGCGTTCCCAAGGTGCAGACCCCAGCTACGTCCATCAGAAACAGAGCTCCCAGGGGGCAGAACTCCATTCTTGACACCAGAACAGACTTCTCAGTGAGTATTTCCTCATTCTCTGAGCCCAGAACATAATTCCCAGGGTGAATTCCCCCCATTTGGGCCACAAGAACAGTGTTTTCCCAGGTGCAGACCCCTGTTCGCCACCCGAACAGAGTTCCAGAGTGAACCCCACCATTCAGGCCACCAGAACACAGTCCCGTGTGAAAACCCCCATTCAGCACCAGAACACAGCTCCCAGGGTGAAAAGCCCTGTTCCGGTAACTAAAAACAGAGTTCTCAGGTGTAGACCCGTGTTCTGGCCACCAGAACAGCGTTCTCAGGGTGAAAAGTCCTGTTCCGGCCACCAGACACAGCTCCAAATGTGAAAAGCCCTTCCGGACACCAGAAAAGAGTTCCCAGGGTGCAGACCCCTATTCCGACCACCAGAACAGAGTTCCCCAGGCTGTAGACCCCTTCTGGCCACCAGAACAGCGTTCTCAGGGTGAAAAGCCATGTTCTGGCAACCAGAACACAGTTCTCAGGGTGAAAAGCCCTGTTCTGGCCACCATAACACAGCTCCCAGGGTGTAAACCCCCATTCCAGCCACCAGAACAGAGTTCCTAGTCTGCAGAAACCTGTTCCGGCCACCAGAACAGAGTTCCCAGGGTGTAAACCCCCGTTCCGGCCACCAGAACAGAGTCCCCAGTCTGCAGAACCCTGTTCCAGCCACCAAAACTGAGTTCCCAGAGTAAAAAGCCCTGTTCTGGCCACCAGAACAGAGTTCCCAGGGTGTAAACCCTCATTCTGGCCACCAGAACAGAGTTCCCAGGGTGCAGACTCCTGTTCCAGCCACCAAAACAGAGTTCCCAGAGTGAAAAGCCCTGTTCTGGCCACCAGAACAGAGTTCCAGGGTGTAAACCCCCGTTCCGGCCACCAAAACAGGTTCCAGGGTTTTAACCCCCGTTCTGGCCACCAAAACAGAGTTCCCAGGGTGTAAACTCCCGTTCCGGCAACCAGAACAGAGTTCCCAGGGTGTAAACTCCCGTTCCGGCCACCAGAACAGAGTTCCCAGGGTGCAGACCCCTGTTCAAGCCACAAGAACAGAGTTCCCAGGGTGCAGACCCCTCTTCGGCCACCAAGAACCCGAGTCCTAGTCTGCACCACCCCTGTTCCGTCCACCATAACAGAGTTCCCAGGGGGAAAGTCCTGTTCCGTCCACCAGAACAGAGTTCCTAGTCTGCAGACCCCTGTTCCGGCTACAAATAGAGTTCCCAGGTGAAAAGCCCTGTTCCGGCTACCAAAATAGAGTTCCAGGGTGCAGACCCCGTTCTTGCACCAGAACAGAGTTCCCAGGGTGCAGACCCCCGTTCCGGCCACCAGAACAGAGTTCCCAGGGTGCAGACCCCCGTTCCGGCCACCAGAAGAGAGTTCCCAGGGTGCAGACCCCCGTTCCGGCCACCAGAACAGAATTCCCAGGGTGCAGACCACTGTTCCGGCTACTAGAACAGAGTACCCAGATGTAGACCCTGTTCTGGCCACCAGAACAGAGTTCCCAGTCTGCAGACCCCTGTTCCAGCCACCAAAAACAGTTCCCAGAGTGAAAAGCCTGTCTGGCCACCAGAACAGAGTTTCCCAGGGTGAAAACCCTCGTTTTGCCACCAGAACAGAGTTCCCAGGGCGCAGACTTCCTGTTCCAGCACCCAAAAACAGAGTTCCCAGAGTGGAAAGCCCGTTCTGGCCACCCCAGAACAGAGTTCCCAGGTGGTACAACCCCCGTTCCGGCCACCAGAACAGAGTTCCGGGTGTAACTCCGTTCGGCACCAGACAGATCCCAGGGTGCAAACTCCGTTCCGGCCACCAGAACCGAGTTCCCAGGGTGCAGACCCCTTTCCAGCCACCAGAACAGAGTTCCAGGTGCGCCCCTCTTCCGCCACCAGAACCGAGTCTAGTCGCACACCCTGTTCCGTCCCCAGAACAAGTTCCAGGGTGAAAGCCTCCTGTTCGTCCACCAGAACAGAGTTCCCAGGGTGCAAACCCCGTCCGGCAACAGAACAGAGTTCCCGGGTGTAAACCCCCGTTCCGGCCACCAGAACAGAGTTCCCAGGGTGCAGACCCCCGTTCTGGCCACCAGAAAAGAGTTCCTAGTCTGCAGACCCCTGTTCCGCTACCAAAATAGAGTTCCCAGGGTGAAAAGCCCTATTCCGGCTACCAAATAGAGTTCCCAGGGTGCAGACCCCCGTTCTGGCCACCGAACAGAGTTCCCAGGATGCAGACCCCCGTGCTGGCCAGACCAGAACAGAGTTCCTAGTTCTATGCAAGACCCCCGTTCCAGCTACCAAATTAGCATTCCCAGGGTGAAAAGCCCTGTTCCGACCACCAGAACAGAGTTCCCAGGGTGTAAACTCCCGTTCCGGCAACCAGAACAAATTTCCCAGGGTGTAAACTCCCGTTCCGGCCACCAGAACAGAGTTCCCAGGGTGCAGACCCCTGTTCCAGCCACCAGAACAGAGTTCCCGGGTTGCAGACCCCTCTCCGGCCACCAAACCGAGTTCCTAGTGCACACCCCTGTTCCGTCCACCAGAACAGAGTTCCCAGGGTGAAAAGTCCTGTTCCATCCACCAGAACAGTTCCCAGGTGCAAACCCTTTTCCGGCCACCAGAACAGAGTACCCAGGGTGCAGACCCCTGTTCCGGCCACCAGAACAGATTTCCCAGGGTGTAAACACCCGTTCCGGCCACCAGAACAGAGTTCCCAGGGTGCCGACCCCCGTTCTGGCCACCAGAACAGAATTCCTAGTCTGCAGACCCCTGTTCTGGCTACCAAAATAGAGTTCCCAGGGTGAAAAGCCCTGTTCTGGCTACCAAAATAGAGTTCCCAGGTGGCACACCCCCGTTCTGGCCACCAGAACAGAGTTCCCAGGGTGCAGACTCCTGTTCCAGCCACCAAAACAGAGGTTCCAGAGTGAAAAGCCCTGTTCTGGCCACGAACAAGTTCCCAGGGTGATAACCCCGTCCCGGCCACCAGAACAGAGTTCCCAGGGTGTAAACTCCCGTTTCCGGCCACCAGAACAGAGTTCCCAGGGTGCAGACCCCTGTTCACCGCCACCAGAACAGAGTTCCCGGGTGCAGACCCCTTTCCGGCCACCAGAACCAGTTCCTAGTCTGCACAACCCCTTTTCCGCCACCAGAACAGAGTTCCCAGGGTGAAAAGTCCTGTTCCGTCCACCAGAACAGATTTCCCAGGGTGTAAAACCCCCGTTCCGGCCACCAGAACAGAGTTCCCAGGGTTGCTGCAGACCCCCATTCTGGTAACCAGAACCAGAATTCCTAGTCTGCAAAACCCTGTTCCGGTACCAAATAGGAGTTTCCCAGGGTGAAAGCCCTGTTCTGGCAACCAAATAGAGTTCCCAAGGTTGCAGACCCCCGTTCTGGCCACCAGAACAGAGTTCCCAGGGTGCAGACCCCCGTTCCTGGCCTTCAGAACAGAGTCCCAGGGGAGACCCCCGTTCCGGCCACCAGAACAGAGTTCCCGTCTGCAACCCCTGTTCGGCTACCAAAATAGAGTTCCCAGGGTGACAAGCTCTGTTCCGACCACCAGAACAGAGTTCCCAGGGTGCAGACCCCCGTTCGGCCACCAGAACCGAGTTCCCAGGGCATGCGACCCTGTTCAGCCACCAAACAGAGTTCCCAGGTGCAGACCCCTTTCTGGCCACCAAAACTGAGTTCCAGTCTGCACCCCCTGTTCCGTCCCCCAGAACAGGTACCCAGGGTGCAGCACCCCTGTTCGGCCACCAAACAGATGTTCCCAGGGTGCAGACTTCTGTTTCCGGCCACCAGAACGATTTCCCAGGGTGTAAACCCCCGTTCCGCCACCAGAAACAGAGTTCCCAGGGTGCAGTACCCCCGTTCTGGCCACCAGAACAGAATTGCAAGTCTGCGGACCCTTGTACGGCTAACCAAAATAGAGTTCCAGGATGCAGACCCCCGTTATGGCCACCAGAACAGAGTTCCCAGGGTGCGACCCCCGTTCCGGCCCACCAGAAAGAGTTCCCAGGGTGCAGACCCCCATTCTGCCACCAGAACAGAGTTCCCAGGGTGCAGACTCTGCTCTGGCCACCAGTAACAGAGTTCCTAGGGGCAGACCCCCGTTCGGCCACCAGAAAACAGAGTTCCCAGGGTGCAGACCCCTGTTCTGGCCACGAGAACAGAGTTCTCAGGGTCCTTACCCGTTCCGGCCACCAGAACAGAGTTCTAGTCTGCCGACCCGGTTCGTGCTACCAAAATAGAGTTCCCCGGGTGTAAAACCCTGTTCCGACCACCAGAACAAGGATTCCCAGGGGCAGACCCCGTGGGCCACCAGACAGAGTTCCCAGGTGCAGACCCCCGTTCTGGCCACCAGAACAGAGTTTCAAGGGTGCAGACTCCTGCTATGTCCACCAGAACGAGTTCCCAGGTGAAGACCCCTGTTCTGGCCACGAGAACAGAGTTCCAGGGTGCAACCCCTGTTCCGACCACCAAACAGAGTTCCTAGTCTGCCGGACCCCGGTTCGGCTACCAAATAGAGTTCCAGGGTGAAAAGCCCTGTTCCGACCACCAGAAACAGGAGTTTCTCCAGGGTATGCAGACCCCTTCGGCCCCACCAGAACAAAGTTCCAGGGTGCAGACCCCCGTTCTGGCCACCAGAACGAGTTCCCAGGGTGCGACCCGTTCTGGCCACCAGAACAGAGTTCCCAGGGTGTCGGACCCCGTTTCTGGCCACCAGAACAGAGTTCCCAGGGTGCAGACCCCCCGGTTCCGGCCACCAGAAAAGAGTCCCAGGGTGCAAGACCCGTATCCGGCCACCAAAACAGAGTTCCAGGGTGCAACCCCCTTCTGGCCCACCAACAGAGTTCCCAGGGTGCAAACCCTCCGTTCGGCCACCAGAAAAGAGTTCCCAGGGTGGCGACCACTGTTCCGGCCACCAGAAAGATTTCCAGGGTGGTAATCCCGTTCCGGCCACCAGAACAGAGTTCCCAGGGTGCAACCCCCGTTCCGCCACAAAACAGGTTTCCCAGGTGCAGACCCTGTTCGGCACCAGAACAGATTCCCAGGGGGTAAACCCCCGTTTCCGCCACCGAAACAGAGTTCCCAGGGTTGAGACCCCGTTCTGCCACCATAACAGAGTTCCTAGTCTGCAGACCCGTTCCGGCTACCAAAATAGAGTTCCCAGGGTGATAAAAGCCCTGTTCAGCTACCAAACAGAGTTCCCAGGTGCAGACCCCCGTTCTGAGCCACAGAAAAGAGTTCCCAGGGTGGTTTTGGCAGCTGCAGGACCCCCGTCTGGCCACAGAACAGAGTTCCCCAGGGTGCAGGACACCACCGTTCCGGCTACCAGAACAGAGTTTCCAGGGTGCAGAACCCCGTTCGGGCCACCAGAACAGAGTTCCTAGTCTGCAGACCCCCGTTCCAGCTACCAAATTAGCGTTCCAGGGTGAAAATCCCTGTCCGACCACCAGAACAGAGTTCCAGGGTGTGTAAACTCCCTTTCCGGCTACCAGAAACAGAGTTTCCCTAGGTGAAATATAACTCCGTTTCCGGCCACCAGAACAAGTTTCCGGTGCCAGACCCTCTTCCGGCCACCCAGAACCGAGTTCCAGCTGCACACCCTGTTCCGTCACACCAGAACAGAGTTCCCAGGTGAAAAGTCCTGTTCCGTCACCAGAATAGAGTCCCAGGGTGCAAACCCCTGTTCGGCCACCAGAACAGAGTTCCCAGGTAGTGAAAAGCCCTGTTCCTCCACCAGATAGAGTTCCCAGGGTGTAAACCCCCGTTCGGCCACCCGAAAGGAGTCCAGGGTGAAAAGTCCTGTTCCGTCCCCAAATAGAGTTCCCAGGGTGCAAACCCTTGTGTCGGCCACAGACAGATTTCCCATGGGGCAGACCCCGCTTCTGGCCACCAGTAAGGAGAATTCCTAGTCTGCAGACCCCTGTTCCGGCTTACCCAAAATAGAGTTCCCAGTGAGTGAAAAGCCCTGTTCGGCTACCAAAATAGAGTTTCCCAGGGTGCAGACCCCCGTTCTGGCCCACCCAGAAACACGTTCCCATGGTGGCAGACCCCCGTTGTGGCAACCCAAGAACAAGTTCCCGGGTGCAGACCCGTCCGGCCACCAGAACAGAGTTCCCAGGTCCGACCCCCGTCCGCCAACAGAACAAGTTCCAGGGTTGCAGCACCCCGTTCCGGCCACCAGAACAGAGTGCCAGGGTGCAAGGACCCCTGTTCCGCCACCAGAAACAGAGTTCCCAGGGTGCAGAACCCTCTTCCGGCACCAGAACCGAGTTCCTAGTACTGCACACCCCCTGTTCGTCACAGAAA
This sequence comes from Hymenochirus boettgeri, assembly GCA_019447015.1. Classification (NCBI taxonomy): domain Eukaryota; kingdom Metazoa; phylum Chordata; class Amphibia; order Anura; family Pipidae; genus Hymenochirus; species Hymenochirus boettgeri. The sequence goes on from CM033470.1 coordinate 125,853,023, forward strand.
CGAGTTCCCGGGGTGCAAACCCCTTGGGCCCTGCACCAGAATGATCCAGTGACCCGTTCTCCCGCACAGTGGTGCAGACCCCGTTCTGGCCACCAGACAGAGTATTCTAGGTTGCAGACCCGTTCTGGCCCAAGATTTGTCTACCGGTTCGGTACCAAAATAAGATTATCCCGGGTGGTGAAAAGCCCTGTCTGGCTACCAAATAGAGTTTTCCCAGGTGCGGACCCACCGTTCTGGCAACCGATAACAGAGTTCCCCAGGGTGACAGACCCCCTTCTGGCGACCAGAACATGAGTTCCAGGGTGCAGACCACCGGTCCGGGCCACCAAAAAACAGAGTTCATAGTCTCAGACCCCTGTTCCGCTACCAAAATATAGTTCACGGGTGAAAAGCCCTTCCGACCGATCGCAACAGAGTTCCCAACTTCAGGACCCCCGTTCCGGCCACAAGAACAGAGTTCCCGAGGTGCAAGACCCCTGTTCCTCCCCAGAACAAGTTCCAGGGGCAGACCCCTCTTCCGGCCACCAGAACCGAGTTTCCTATCTTGCCACACCCCTGTTCCGTCTACAAACAGAGTTCCATGGTGAAAAGTCCTGTTCCGTCCACCAGAACAGAGTTCCCAGGGCAAACTCCCTGTTCCAGGCCACCATAACAGAGTTATCCCAGGGGCAGTACCCCTGTTCCGGCCACCAGAAACAATTTCCAGGTGTGTAAACCCCCGTTCCGGCCACCAGAACAGAGGTTCCCAGGGTGCAAGACCCCGTTTCTGGCCACCAGAACAATTCCTAGTCTGCAGCAGACCCCTGTTCCGGCCTACCAAAATAGAGTTCCCAGGTGAAAAGCCCTGTGTTCCGGCTACCAAAATAGATCCCAGGGTGCCAGACCCCCGTTATGGCCCCCAAACAGATGTTTCCCAGGGTGCAACCCACGTTCTGGCCAGAGAAACAGAGTTTCTCCAGGGGTGCAGACCCCCGTTACGCTGCCACCAGAACCAGGATCCCAGGGTGCAGACCCCCGTTCCGGCCACCAGAACAGAGTTCCCCAGGGTGCAGACCCCGTTCCGTGCCACCAGGACAGCAGTTCCTAGTCTGCGACCCCCGCGTTTCCACGGGGGGCTACCAAATAGCGTTCCCAGGGTGTTAAACTCCCGTCCGGCAACCGAACAGAGTTCCCAGGGTGTTGTAAACCACCCTTTCCGGCCACCAGAAGACGTCCCGGGTGGCAGAACCCCTGTTCCAGCCACCAGAACATTAGTTCCCAGGGTTGCCAGAACCCCTCTACCGGCCACCAGAACAGACGTTCCAGGGTGAAAAGTCCTGTTCCGATCCACAACAGAGTTCCCAGGGTTGCAAACCCCTGGTTCCGGCCACCAGAACAAACAGAGTTCCAGGGTGCAGGACCCTGTCATGGCCACCAGAAGCGAAATTCCTAGTCCTGCAGACCCTGTTTCCGCTACGCAAAAATAGAGTTTTCCCAGGGTGAAAGCCCTGTCTTGGTACCCAAATAGATTATCCAGGGTGCAGACCCCCGTTTGGCCACCAGAAACAGAGGTTCCCAGGGTGCAGACCCGTTCTGGCCACCCAGAACAAGTTCCCAGGGTGCAGACCCCCGTTCACGGCCACCAGAACAGAGTCTAGTCTGTCAGACCCATGGTTCCGGCTACCAAAATTTTTTTTTTTTTTTTTTTTTTAGTTCCCAGGGTTGCAACCCCCGTTCCGGCCACCAGAACAGAGTTCCCAGGTGTGCGACCCCTGTTCCAGCACCAGAAACAAGAGTTCCAGGGGTGCATACCCCTCTCCGGCCACAGAACCGAGTTCCATTCCTGCACACCCCTGTTCGTCACCAGAACAGAGTTCCCACGGGCTTGAATGAAAGTCCTGTTTCCGTCACCAATACAGAGTTCCCAGGGTGCAAACCCTTGTTCTGGCCACCAGAAATGAGTTCCCAGGGTGCATACCCCCGTTCTGGGCACCCAGAACAGCGTCCCAGGGTGCAGACCCCCGTTCTGGGCCACCGAAGAGAGAATTCCTAGTTTGAGGACCCCTGTTCCGGCTACACCAAATAGAGTTCCCAGGGTGAAAAGCCACTGTTCTGGCTACCAAAATGATGCCTCAGTGTGCAGACCCCCGTCTGGCCCCAAACAGAGTTCCCGGGTGTCAGACCCCCGTTCTGGCGAACAGAACAGGTTCCCAGGGGTGCAGACCACCGTGCCGCGCCACCACGAACAGAGTCCTAGTCTGCAGACCCCTTTTTCCGGTACCAAAATAGATTCCCGAGGTGATGAAAAGCCCTGGTCCGACCACCGAAACAAGAGTTCCCAAGTTGCGACTCCCCGTTACGGCCACCAGAAAAACAGAGTTCCCAGGGTGACAGACCCCTGTTCCAGCCCACCAGAAACAGGAGTTCCTTCCCAGGGGCAGCCCCTCTTCCGGCCACCAGAACCAAGTTTCCTAGTCTGACCACCCCTGTTCCGCTCTACCAATAACGAGTTCCCAGGGTGAAAAGTCCTGTTCAGTCCACCAGAACAGAGTCCCAGGGTGCAAACCCCTGGTCGCGCCACCAGAACGGAGTTCACCAGGGGCAGGACCCCTGTTGCAGGCCACCATAACAGATTTTTCCCAGGGTTGTAACCCCCCGTTTTGTCCGGCCACCAGAACCCAGAGTTCCCAGTGTGTGCAGACCCCCGTTCTGGCCACCAGAACAGAATTCCTAGTCTGCAAACCCCTGTTCCGGCTACCAAAATAGAGTTCCCAACGTGAAAACGCCCTGTCCGGCTACCAAAATAGAGTTCCCACGGGTCAGACCCCGTTCTGGCCACCAGAACAGAGTCCCCGGGTGCAGACCCCGTCTGGCCAGCAGAACAGAGTTCCCAGGTGCATACCCCCGTTCTGGCCACCAGAAACGAGTTCCCAGGGTGCAGACCCCCGTTCCGGCCATCGAAAAGTCCCAGGGTTGCAGACCCCCGTCCGGCCACCAGAACAGAGTTCCCAGGGTGGCAACCCGTCCGGCACCAGAACAGAGTTCCACAGGGTGCAGACCCCCGTTCCACCCCCAGAACAGAGTTCCCTATTACTGCAGACCCCTTTCCAGCTTACCAAAAGCGTTCCCAGGGTGTAAACTCCCGTTCCGTGCAAACCAGACAGAGTTCCCAGGTTGTTTGTTGTTGTAAACTCCCGTCCGGCCACCAGAAACAGAGTTCCCAGGTGCATGCAGACCCCTGTTCCAAGCCACCAGAACCAGAGTTTCCAGGGTGCAGACCCCTCTTCCGGCACCCGATCAGAGGTTACCAGGGGATGGAAAGTTCCTGTTCCGTCCACCGAAACAGATTCCCAGGGGCAAAACCCCTGTTCCGGCCACCAGCAACAGAGTTTCCCAGGGTCGAACCCCTGTTCTGGCCACCAGAAGAGAATTCCTTCTGCAGACCCCTTTTCCGGCTACCAAAAATAGATGCGTTCCCAACGTGCAGACCCCCCGTTCTGGCCACCAGAACAGACTGTTCCCAGGGTGCGAGACCCCCTCTCTGGCCACCAAACAGTAGTTCCCGGGTGCAGACCCCCGTTTCCGGCCACCAACACAGAGTTCCTAGTCTGCTAGACCCCTGTTCCGGCTACCAAAATAGAGTTCCAGGTGCAGACACACCGTTCCGGCCACCAGAACAGAGTTTCCCAGGGTGCAGGAACCCCCTGTTTCCAGCCACAAGAACAGAGTTTCCCCAGGGTGCAGACTCCCTCTTTCCGGCCACAGAACCGAGTTCCTAGTCTGCACACCCCTGTTTCGTTCCTCCACCAGAAACAGATAGAACGAGTTCCTCAGGGTGAAAAGTCCCTGTTCCGGCCACAAGACACAGAGTTCCAGGGTGCCAGACACCCTGTTCACAGCCACCAACAGAGTTCCCAGGTGCAGACCCCTCTTATCGGCCACCCGAACAGAGTTTCACAAGGGGTGAAAGTCCTGTTCCGCCCCCAGAACACGCAGTTCCCAGGGGCAAACCCCTGTGGTTCCGGCCACGACAGAGAGTTCCAGGGTGCAGTACCCCTGTTCATGGCCACTCAGAAGAGAATTCTAGTCTGCAGACCCCTGTTCCGGCTTACCAAAATAGAGTTTCCAGGTGGGAAAGCCCTGTTCTGGCTACCAAAATAGAGTTCCCCAGGGGTGGCACAGACCCCCGTTCTGGGCCACCAGAACAGAGTTCCCGGGTGCAGACCCCCCACGTTCTGGCCACCGAAACATGAGTTCCCGAGGTGCAGCCCCCGTTCCGGCCAACCAGAACAGAGTTCCTAGTTGCAGACCCCGTCCGGCTACCAAAATAGAGTTCCCAGGGTGCAGACCCCCGTTCCCGGCCACCAGAACAGAGTTCCCAGGGTGCAGACCCACTGTTCACCACCAGAACAGAGTTTCCCAGGGTGCAGACCCCGTCTTCCGGCCACAACCGAGTTCCTAGTCTGCACACCCCTTTTCGTCCACCCAACAGAGTTCCCCGGGTGAAAAAAAGTCCGTTCCGCCACCAGAACGAGTTCCCAGGGTGCAACCCCTTGTTCCTGGCCACAGAAATGAGTTCCCAGGGTTGCCGACCCCCGTCTGGCCACGCAGAACCGAGTCTCCCAGGGTCAGACCCCCGTTCTGGCCACCAAAGGAGAATTACTAGTCTGCAGACCCCCTGTTCTCGGCTACCAAAATAGAGTTCCATCAGGTGAAAAGCCCTGTCTGGTACCAAATAGAGGTCCCAGGGTGCAGACCCCCGTTCTGGCCACCAAACAGAGGTTCCCAGGGTTTGCAGGACCCGTTCTGGCGACCAGAACAGAGTCCCAGGGTGCAGACCCCCCGTTCCGGGGGCCACCAGAACAGAGTTCCTAGTCTGCAGACCCCTGTTCGGCTACCAAAATAAGAGTTCCCAGGGTGAAAAGCTCCTGTTCCGACACCAGAACAGACCCGTCCCAAGTTGCAGACCCCGCTTCCGGCCACCAGACAGAGTATCCAGGGTGCAGACCCCTTGTTCCAGCCACAGACAGATCCAGTGTGGTGATGTGTTTTTCGTGGCTGTGCAGTTTTGTGCTTGGTTTTGCTTGGTTGCAGTACCCTCTCTTCGGCACCCAGAACCAAGTTCCTAGTGCTGCACACCCTGTGTACCTGTTTCTCTCCGAACAGAGTTCCCAGGGATGAAAATCCTGTTCCGTCCACCCAGAACAGAGGTTCCCAGGTGGAAAACCCTGTTTCCGGCCACCAGAACAGAGTTTCCCAGGGTGCAGACCCCTGTTCAGGCCACCAAACCAGATTTCCCAGGGTAAACCCCCGTTCCGGCCACCATAACAGAGTTCCCAGGGTGCAGACCTCCGTTTGGACACCAGACAGAATTCCTAGTCTGCAGACCCCTGTTCCGGCTACCACAAAATAGAGTGTCCAGGTGGAAAAGCTGTTCCGGCTCACCAAAATAGAGTTCCAGGGTGGCGACACCCCGTTCTGCCACCAAACAGATTTCCGGGTGCAGACCACCGTTTTGGCCAGCGAAAGAGTTCCCAGTGGTGAGACCCCCGTTCTGGCACCAGAACAGAGTTCCCAGGGTGCAGACCCCCGTTTCCGGCACATCGAACAGAGTTCCCGGGTGCCGACCCCCGTTCCGGCCAGAACATCCCAGCAGACCTCCGGCCACAGACAGTATTCCAGGTTGCCAGACCGCACACCAAAAGTTCGTCAGACCAGCCAGCCCAGAACAGATTTCCTATTCTGCAGACCTCCCCGTTCCCAGCTTACCCAATTAGCGGTTCCAGGTGTGTAAACTTCCCGTCCGGCAACACAGAACAGAGTTCCAGGGTGTAAACCCCGTTCCGGCCACCATAACAGAGTTCCACAGGTGGAGACCCCTGTTCCGCCACCATGAACAGAGTTCCCACGGGCAGACCCCTCTTCCGGCCACCCGACCAGAGGTCCCAGGTGATGAAAAGTCCCTGTTCCGGTCCCAAACAGAGTTCCCAGGGTGCAAACCCCTGTTCGGCCACCAGACCAGAGTTACAGGGTGCAGACCCCCTGTTTCTTGCCACCAGAAAGAAATTCCTAGTCTGCAGACCCCTTTTCCGCTACCCAAAAAAAATAGAGTTCCCGGGTGCAGGACCCCCGTTCTGGCCACATAACAGAGTTCCCAGGGTGCCATACCCCCGTTCTTGCACACCAGAACAGAGGTCCAGGGTCAGACCCCCGTTCCGGCCACCAGAACGAGTTACCTAGTCTGACGACCCGTTCCGGCTACCAAATAGAGTGTTCCCAGGTGCAGACCCCCGTCCGGCCACCAGAACAGAGTTCCCAGGGTTGCAGACCCCTGTTCCACCACAAACAAGTTGCCAGTGTGCAGACCCCATCTACGGCCACCAGAAACCGAGTTCCAGTTCTGCACACCCCTGTTTCGTCCACCAGAACAGAGGTTCCCATGGGTGAAAGTCTGTTTTCCTCCACCAGAAACAGAGTTCCCAGTGTGCAACCCTTGTTCTGGCCACCAGAATGAGTCCCAGGTGTGAGCCTCCCGTCTGGCCACCAGAACCATAGTTCCCAGGGTGCAGACCCCGTCTTTGCCACCACAAGAGAATTCCTAGTCTGCAGACACCCTGGTCGTGCTACCAAAATAGAGTTCCCAGGGTGAAAGCCCTGTCTGGTCTACCAAAATAGAGTTCCCAGGTGCAGACCCTCGTTCTGGCCAACCAGAACAGAGTTCCCAGGTGCAGACCCCCGTCTGGCGACCCAGAACAGAGTTACAAGTCCCAGGGTGCAGACCACGTTCCGGCCACCAGAACAGAGTTCCTAGTCTGCAGACCCCTGTTGCGCTACCAAAATAAGTTCCGGCAGTTGTGTGAAAAGCCCTGTTTTCCGGACCACCAGAACAGAGTTCCCGAAGGTGCAGACCCCCTTCGCGTCCACCGAACAGAGTTCCCAGGGTGCAGACCCCTGTTACCGGACCAGACACGATTCCCGGGTGCAGACCCCTCTATCGGCCACCAGAAACCGAGTTCCTAGTCTGCACACCCCTGGTTCGTCTACCAGAAACAGAGGTTCCCAGGGTGAAAAGTCTGTTTCCGTCCAACTAGAACATAGTTCCAGGGTGCAAACCCCTGTTCGGCCCCAGAAACAGAGTTCCCAGGTTGCAGGACCCCTGTTCCGTACACCAGACAGAGAAATTTCCCAGGGTGTTGTAAACCCCGTCCGGCCCACCAGAACAGTTCCAGGGTGCAGACCCCCGTTCTTGCCACCCAAGAACGAATTCCTAGTTCCTGCATGACCCCGTTCCGGCTACCAAAATAGAGTTCCCAGGGTGAAAGCCCTGTTCCGGAGTACCAAAATAGAGTTCCAGTGCAGACCCCCGTTTTCTGGCCACCCAAACGAGTTCCCAGGGTGGCAGACCCCGTTCTGTGCACCAGAACAAGTTCCCACCCAGCGGTGCAGACCCCCGTCGCCACCAGAACAGATGTTCGCCAGGTGGCAGACCCCCGTTCCGGCCACCAGAACAGAGTTCCCAGGGTGCATACCCCAGTTTTCGGCCACCAGAACAGATTTCCCAGGGTTGACAGGACCCCCGTTCGAGCCACCAGAACAAAGTGCCTAGTCTGCAGACCCCCGTTTCCAGCTACCAAATTAGCGTTTCCCAGGGATGTCTGTAAAACTCCCGTTCCGCAACCAGAACAGAGTTCCCAGGGTGTAACTCCCGTTCCGGCCCACCAGAAACAGTTCCCAGGGTTGCGAGACCCCTGTTCCAGCCACCACGAACAGACCGTTCCACCCCTGGGTGCAGTCCACTTCTCGTGCAACCTAGACAGAGTTACCTAGGGTGAACAGTCCCCCTGTTCCGTCCACCATGAAACATGGAGTTCCCACCCGCTTTGAAAGCCTGTTTACGGCCACACAGCAACAGACCTTTCCCAGGGTTGAGACCACTTGTTCACGGCCACACAGAAAGACTTTCGGGTTTAGTAACACCCCCAGTTTCCGGAAACCCAGAACCAAGCTTTTGTTCCCGGGTGAAGACCCCGTTCTGGCACCCAGAACAAATTCCATTAATCTGAAGACACCCATCGGTTCCGGCTACCACAATACTGCAGTTCCCTAGGTGGGAACACCCCGAGGACAAGCCCCTGTTCCGGATTACACAAATAGACCTTCCCCCGTGCTACTAAGGGTGCATGACCCCTCCATTATGGCACCAGAACAGACCCCCCCCCGTTCCAGGGTTGCAGACCCCCGTTTGGCACCAGAATTCAGAGTTCCCAGGGTTTGCAGACCCCGTTCCGGCCACCCAGATACAGCAGTTACACAGGGGCATGACCACACGTTTCTGGCCCATCCAGTGATACCCGGACCCCTCGTTCCTAGTATGCAGACCCCTGTTCCCGGCTACACAACCCACACTCCACGATTCCCAGCGTTGAAAAGCCCTTGTTGCACCACCAGAACAGAGTTCACAGGAGGTGGCAGACCCCCGGTCTGGCACCAGAACAAGAGTTCCGGGTTGAGCCCAAACCACCCCCACCCGATTCCAGACACCAGAATAGTATGTTCCTGTCTGCATACCCGTTACGGCTACAAAATAGATTTGTTGCCAGGGTTGTGAAAAGCCACCTTAGGGGTCTGCACCCCGGGAACTCTGTTCTGGTGGCTGGAACAGGGGTCTGCACCCTGGGAACTCTGTTCTGGTGGCCCCCAGGTGTAAACTCCCGTTCCGGCCACCAGAACAGAGTTCCCCGGGTGCAAGACCCCTGTTCAAGCCACAAGAACAGATTCCCAGGTGCAGACCCTCTTTTCCGCGCACCAGAACCGAGTTCCTAGTCTGCACACCCCTGTTCCGTCCACCAAACGAGTTCCCAGGGGGGAAAGTCCTTTCCGTCCACCAGAACAGAGTTTCCCAGGGTGCAAACCCCCTGTTCCGTCCACCAGAACAGAGAGTTCCCAGGTGCAAGACCCCCGTTCTTGGCAACCAGAACAGGTTCCTAGTCGCAGACCCCTGTTTCCGTGCTACCAAAATAGAGTTCCCAGGGTGAAAAGCCTTGTTCCTGGCTACCAAAATAGAGTTCCCAGGGTGCAGACCCCCCGTTCTGCCACCAGAACAGAGTTCCCAGGGGCAGACCCCCCGTTCCGGCCACCAGAACAGTTTCCCAGGGTGCAGACCCCCGTTCCGGTCCACCAGAAGAGAGTTCCCAGGTGCAGACCCCCATTCCGGCCACCAGAACAAATTCCCAGGTGCAGACCACTGTTTCCGGCTACTAGAACAGAGTACCCAGAAGTGTAGACCCCTGTTCCGGCCACCAGAACAGAGTTCCCAGTCTGCAGACCCCTGTTCCAGCCACCAAAACAAGTTCCCAGAGTGAAAGCCCTGTTCTGGCCACCAGAACAGAGTTCCCAGGGTGAAAACCCTCGTTCCAGCCACCAGAACAGAGGTTTCCCAGGGTGTAACCTCCTTTCCGGCACCAAACCACCGAGTTCCCAGGTGCAGACCCGTTCCAGCCACCAGAACAGAGTTCCCAGGGTGCAGACCCCTCTTCCGGCCACCAGAAACCGAGTTCCTAGTCTGCACACCCCTGTTCCGTCCACCAGAACAGAGTTCCCAGGGTGAAAAGTCCTGTTCCGTCCACCAGAACAGAGTTCCCAGGGTGCAAACCCCCGTTCCGGCCACCAGAACAGAGTTCCCAGGGTGTAAACCCCCGTTCCGGCCACCAGAACAGAGTTCCCAGGGTGCAGACCCCCGTTCTGGCCACCAAAAAGAGTTCCTAGTCTGCAGACCCCTGTTCCGGCTACCAAATTAGCTTCCCAGGGTGAAAAGCCCTATCCGGCTACCAAAAAGAGTTCCCAGGGTGCAGACCCCGTTCTGGCACCAGAACAGAGTTCCCAGGATGCAGACCCCCGTGCTGGCCACCAGAACAGAGTTCCCAGGGTGCAGACCGCCGTTCCGGCTACCAAAACAGAGTTCCCAGGGTGCAGACCCCCGTTCCGGCCACCAGAACAGAGTTCCTAGTCTGCAGACCCCCGTTCCAGCTACCAAATTAGCGTTCCCAGGGTGAAAAGCCCTGTTCCGACCACCAGAACAGAGTTCCCAGGGTGTAAACTCCCGTTCCGGCAACCAGAACAAGTTCCCAGGGTGTAAACTCTCCGTCCGGCCACCAGAACAGAGTTCCCAGGTGCAGACCCTGTTCCAGCCACCAGAACAGAGTTCCCAGGGTGAGACTCCTCTTCCGGCCACCAGACCCGAGTTCCTAGTCTGCACACCCCTGTTTCCGTCACCAGAACAGAGTTCCCAGGTGAAAAGTCCTGTTCCGTCCACCAGAACAGAGTTCCCAGGGTGCAAACCCCTGTCCAGCCACCAGAACAGAGTTCCCAGGGTGCAGACCCTGTTCCGGCCACCAGAAACAGATTTCCCGGGTGTAAACCCCCGTTCCGGCCACCAGAACAGAGTTCCAGGGTGCAGACCCCCGTTCTGGCCACCGAACAGAATTCCTAGTCTGCAGCCCCTGTTCCGGCTACCAAAATAGATTTCCCAGGTGAAAAGCCCTGTTCTGGCTACCAAAATAGAGTTCCCAGGTGCAGACCCCCGTTCTGGCCACCAGAACAGAGTTCCCAGGGTGCAGGCTCCTGTTCCACCAGCCACCAACACGAGTTCCCAGAGTGAAAAGCCCTGTTCTGGCCACCAAACAGAGTTCCCAGGGTGTAAACCCACGTTCCGGCCACCAGAACAGAGTTCCCAGAGTGCAGACCCTGTTTCCACCACCCAGAACAGAGTTCCCAGGGTGTAAACTTTCGGTTTCCGGCAACCAGAACAGAGTTCCCAGGGTGTAAACTCCCTTTCCGGCCACCAGAACAGAGTTCCCAGAGTGCAGACCCCTGTTCCAGCCACCAGAACAGAGTTCCCAGGGTGCGACCCCTCTTCCGGCCACCAACCGCCGAGTTCCTAGTCTGCACACCCCTGTTCCGTCCACCAAAAAGATTCCCAGGGTGAAAAGTCCTGTTCCGTCCACCAGAACTGAGTTCCTAGGTGCAAACCCCCGTTCCGGCCACCAGAACAGAGTTCCCAGGTGCAGACCCCTGTTCCAGCCACAAGAACAGAGTTCCCAGGGTGCAGACCCCTGTTCCACACAAAAACAGAGTTCCCAGGGTGCAGACCCCTCTTCGGCAACCGAACCGAGTTCCTAGTCTGCACACCCCCGTTCCGGCCACCAAAACAGAGTTCCAGGGTGTTAACCCCCGTTCTGGCCACCAAAATTAAGTTCCCAGGGTGTAAACATCCCGTTCCGGCAACCAGAACAGAGTTCCCAGGGTGTAAACTCCCATTCCGGCCACCAGAACAGAGTTCCCAGGGTGCAGACCCCTGTTCCAGCCACAAGAACAGAGTTCCCAGGGGCAGACCCCTCTTCCGGCCACCAAACCGAGTTCCTATTCTGCACACCCCTGTTTCCGTCCACCGAACAGAGTTCCCAGGGGGAAAGTCCTGTTCCGTCCACCAGAACAGAGTTCCCAGGGTGCAAACCCCCGTTCCGGCCACCAGAACAGAGTTCCCAGGGTGCAGACCCCCGTTCTGGCCACCAGAAAGAGTTCCTAGTCTGCAGACCCCTGTTCCGGCTACCAAAATAGAGTTCCCAGGTGTGAAAGCCCTGTTCCGCTACCAAATAGAGTTCCCAGGGTGCAGACCCCCATTCTGGCCACCAGAAACGTTCCCAGGGTGCGACCCCCGTTCCGCCACCAGAACAGAGTTCCAGGGTACAGACCCCCCGTTCCGGCCACCAGAAGAGAGTTCCCAGGGTGCAGACCCCCGTTCCGGCCACCAGAAACAGAATTCCCAGGGTGACAACCACTGTTCCGGCTACTAGAACAGAGTACCCAGGTGTAGACCCCCTTTCTGGGCCACCGAAGACAGAGTTCCCAGTCCGGCAGACCCCTTTTCCACCACCAAAACAAGTTCCCAGAGTGAAAAGCCCTGTTCTGGCCACCAGAACAGAGTTCCCAGGGTGTAAACCCTCCCCTCTATATGAAGCAGACCCTCATTCTGGCAGCCAGAACAGCATTCCAAGAATGTAGACCCCAGTTACAGCACTTGTTCTCGGCAGCCACAAAAGAGCTCAAAAGGTACATATCCCTGTTCTGGCAGTCAAAACAACATTCCAAGGTGTCAGACCCTGTTCCATAGCAAGACCGAGTTCCCAGGGTGCAGACCCCTGTTATGGCTGCCAGATCAGCGTTCCCAAGGTGCAGACCCCAGCTACGTCCATCAGAACAGAGCCCCAGGGGCAGAACTCCATTCTTGACACCAGAACAGACTTCTCAGTGAGTATTTCCTCATTCTCTGAGCCCAGAACATAATCCCAAGGTGAATTCCCCCATTCGGCCACAAGAACAGTGTTTTCCCGGTGCAGACCCCTGTTCTCCACCAGAACCAGAGTTCCAGATGTGAAACCCCACCATTCAGGCCACCAGAACACAGTTCCCAGTGTGAAACCCCCATTCCAGCCACCAGAACACAGTCCCAGGGTGAAAGCCCTGTTTCCGGTAACTAAACAGAGTTCTCAGGTGTAGACCCGTGTTCTGGCCCCAGAACAGCGTTCTCAGGGTGAAAAGTCCTGTCCGGCCACCAGAACACAGCTCCAAATGTGAAAAGCCCTGTTTCCGGACACCAGAAAATTCCCAGGGTGCAGACCCCTATTCCGACCACCAGAACAGAGTTCCCCAGGCTGTAGACCCCTGTCTGGCCACCAGAACAGCGTTCTCAGGTGAAAAGCCATGTTCTGGGCAACCAGAACACATTTCTCAGGGTGAAAAGCCTGTTCTGGCCACCATAACACAGCTCCCAGGTGTAAACCCCCATTCCAGCCACAGAACAGAGTTCCTAGTCTGCAGAAACCTGTTCCGGCCACCAGAACAAGTTCCCAGGGTGTTAAACCCCCGTTCCGGCCACCAGAACAGAGTCCCCAGTTCTGCAGAACCCTTTCCAGCCACCAAAACTGAGTTCCCAGAGTAAAAAGCCCTGTTCTGGCCACCAGAACAGAGTTCCCAGGTGTAAACCCTCATTCTGCCACCAGAACATAGTCCCCAGGGTGCAGACTCCTGTTCCATCCACCAAAACAGAGTTCCCAGAGTGAAAGCCCTGTTCTGGCCACCAAACAGAGTTCCCAGGGTGTAAACCCCCGTTTCCGGCCACCAACAACAGAGTTCCCAGGTTTTAACCCCCCGTTCTGGCCACCAAAAACAGAGTTCCCAGGGTGTAAACTCCCGTTCCGGCAACCAGAACAGAGTTCCCAGGGTGTAAACTCCCGATCCGGCCACAGAACAGAGTTCCCAGGGTGCAGACCCCTTTTCAAGCCACAAGAACAGAGTTCCCAGGTTGCAGACCCCTCTTCCGGCCACCAGAACCGAGTTCCTAGTCTGCACACCCCCTGTTCCGTCCCACCAAACAGAGTTTCCCAGGGGGGAAAGTCCTGTTCCGTCCACCAGAACAGAGTTCCTAGTCTGCAGACCCCTGTTCCGGCTACCAAAATAGAGTTCCCAGGGTGAAAAGCCCTGTTCCGGCTACCAAATAGAGTTCCCAGGGTGCAGCCCCCCGTTCTTGCCACCAGAACAGAGTTCCCAGGTGCAGACCCCCGTTCCGGCCACCAGAACAGAGTTCCAGGGTGCAGACCCCCGTTCCGGCCACCAAAGAGATTCCCAGGGTGCAGACCCCCGTTCCGGCCACCAGAACAAATTCCCAGGGTGCAGACCACTGTTCCGGCTACTAGAACAGAGTACCCAGGATTGTAGACCCCTGTTCTGGCCACCAGAACAGAGTTCCCGTCTGCAGACCCTGTTCCAGCCACCAAAACAAGTTCCCAGAGTGAAAAGCCCTGTTCTGGCCACCAGAACAGATTTCCCAGGGTGAAAACCCTCGTCTGCTCTCTTGCCACCAGAACAGAGTTCCCAGGGCGCAGACTCCTGTTCCACCAGCCACAAAACAGAGTTCCCAGAGGAAAGCCCTGTCCTGGCCACCAGAACAGAGTTCCCAGGGGTAAACCCCCGTTCCGGCCACCAGAACAGAGTTCCAGGGGTAAACTCCCGTTCGGCAACCAGAACAGATGTTCCCAGGGTGTAAACTCCCGTTCCCGGCCACCAGAACCGAGTTCCCAGGGTGCAGACCCCTTTCCAGCCCCCAAACAGAGTTCCCAGGTGCAGACCCCTCTTCCTGCCACCAGAAACCGAGTTCCTAGTCTGCACACCCCCTGGTCCGTCCACCAGAACAGAGTTCCAGGGTGAAAAGTCCTGTTCCGTCCACCAGAACAGAGTTCCCAGGGTGCAAACCCCCGGTCCGGCAACCAGAACAAGTGTCCCAGGGTGTAAACCCCCGTTCCGGCCACAGAACAGAGTTCCCAGGGTGCAGACCCCCGTTCTGGCCACCAGAAAAGAGTTCCTAGTCTGCAGACCCCTGTTCCGGCTACCAAAATAGAGTTCCCAGGTGAAAAGCCCTATTCCGGCTACCAAAATAGAGTTCCCAGGGTGCAGACCCCCGTTCTGTGGCCCAAAACAGATTCCCAGATGCAGACCCCCGTGCTGGCCACCAGAACAACAGAGTTCCTAGTCTGCAGACCCCCTGTTCCAGCTACCAAATTAGCATCCCGAGGGTGAACCCTGTTCCGACCACCAGAACAGAGTTTCCCAGGTGTAAACTCCCGTTCCGGCAACCAAACAAATTTCCCAGGGTGTAAACTCCCGTTCCGGCCACCAGAACAGAGTTCCCAGGGTGCAGACCCCTGTTCCATCCACCAGAACAGAGTCCCCGTGGGTGCAGACCCCTCTTCCGGCCACCAAACCGAATTCCTAGTCTTCACACCCCCTGTTCCGTCCACCGAACAGAGTTCCCAGGTGAAAAGTCCTGTTCCATCCACCAGAACAAGTTCGCCAGGGTGCAAACCCTTTTCCGGCCACCAGAACAGAGTACCCAGGGTGCAGACCCCTGTCCGGCCACCAGAACAGATTTCCCAGGGTGTAAACACCCGTTCCGGCCACCGAAACAGAGTTTCCAGGGTGCCGACCCCCGTTCTGGCCACCAGAACAGAATTCCTAGTCTGCAACCCCTGTTTCTGGCTACCAAAATAGAGTTCCCAGGTGAAAAGCCCTGTTCTGGCTACCAAAATAGAGTTCCCAGGTGCAGACCCCCGTTCTGGCCACCAGAACAGAGTTCCCAGGGTGCAACACTCCTGTTCCACCAGCCACCCAAAACAGAGTTCCCCAGAGTGAAAAGCCCTGTTCTGGCCACCGAACGAAGTTCCCAGGGTGTAACCCCCGTCCCGGCCACCAGAACAGAGTCCCAGGGTGTAAACTCCCGTTTCCGCCACCAAACAGAGTTCCCAGGGTGCAGACCCTGTTCCAGCCACCAGAACAGAGTTCCCATGGGTGCAGACCCCTCTTCCGGCCACCGAAACCAAGTTCCTAGTCTGCACACCCCTTTTCCGTCCACCAGAACAGAGTTCCCAGGGTGAAGTCCTGTTCCGTCCACCAGAACAGATTTCCCAGGTGTAAACCCCCGTTCCGCCACCAGAACAGAGTTCCCAGGGTGCAGACCCCCATTCTGGTAACAGAACGAATTCTAGTCTGCAACCCCTGTTCCGGCTACCAAAATAGAGTTTCCCAGGGTGAAAAGCCCTGTTCTGGCAACCAAATAGAGTTCCCAAGTTGCCACCCCCGTTCTGGCCACCAGAACAGAGTTTCCCGGGTGCAGACCCCCGTTCCTGGCCTTCAGACAGAGTTCCCAGGGGCAGACCCCCGTTCCGGCCACCAGAACAGAGTTCCCTAGTCTGCGAACCCCTGTTCCGGCTACCAAAATAGAGTTCCCAGGGTGAAAAGCTCCGTTCCGACCACCAGAAACAGAGTTCCCAGGGTGCAGACCCCCTTTCCGGCCACCAGAACAGAGTTTCCCAGGGTGCAGACCCTGTTCCAGCCACCACAACAGAGTTCCCCGGTGCAGACCCCTCTCTGGCACCAAACTGATTTCCAGTCTGCACACCCCTGTTCCGTCACCAGAACAGAGTACACCAGGGTGCAAACCCCTGTTTCCGCCACCAAACAAGTTCCCAGGGTGGCAGACTTCTGTTCCGGCCACCAGAACAGATTTCCCAGGGTGTAAACCCCGTTCCGCCACCAAACAGAGTTCCCAGGGTGCAGGACCCCCGTTCTGGCACCAAACAGAATTGCAAGTCTGGCAGACCCTGTACCGCTACCAAAATAGAGTTCCCAGGATGCAGACCCCCGTTAGGCCACCAGAACAGAGTTCCCAGGGTGCAGACCCCCGTTCCGGCCACCAGAAAGAGTTCCCAGGGTGCAGACCCCCATTCTGTTCCACCAGAACAGAGTTCCCAGGGTGCAGACTCTGCGCTATGGCCACCATAACAGAGTTCCTAGGGGGCAGACCCCCGTTCCGGCCACCAGAACAGAGTTCCCGGGTGCGACCCCTGTTCTGGCCACGAGACAGAGTTCTCAGGTCCTTACCCTGTTCCGGCCACCGAAACAGAGTTCCTAGTCTGCCGACCCCCGGTTCGGCTACCAAAAGAGTTCCCAGGTTGAAAACCCTGTTCCGACTCACCAGAACAGAGTTCCCAGGTGTCAGACCCCGTTTAGGGCCACCAGAACAGAGTTCCCAGGTGCAGACCCCCGTTCTGGCCACCAGAACAGAGTTCCCAGGGTGCAGACTCTGCTCGTCCACCAGAAACAGAGTTCCCAGGGTCAGACCCTGTTCTGGCCACGAGAACAGATCGTTCCCAGGGTGCCGACCCTGTTACCACCACCAGAACAAGAGTCTCCTAGTCTTCCGACCCCGGTGCTCGGCTACCAAAAGAGTTCAGAAGCCCGTTCCCACCAGACAGAGTTTCTCCAGGTGAAGCCCCCTTTCCTGACCACCAGCAACAGAGTTCCCAGGTGCGACCCCCGTTCTGGGCCACCAGAACCAGAGTCCCAGGGTGCAGACCCCGTTCTGGCCACCAGAGAGGCCCAGGAGAACATTCGGCCCAGAAGGGTCTTCGACCCGTCGGGCCACCAGAACATAGTTCCCAGGGTGCAGACCCCCGTTCCGGCCACCCGAAAGAGTTCCCAGGGTGCAGACCCCCGTTCCGGCCACCAGCTACAGAGTTCCACAGGGGCAGGACCCCCTTCTGCACCCAAAAAACAAGTTCCAGGGTGTCAGACCCCCGCTTCGGCCACCAGAACAAGTTCCAGGGGTGCGAGACCACTTGTTCCGGCCACCAGAAAGATTCCCAGGGTGGTACAATCCCCGTTCCGGGCACCAGAACCGCAGTTCCCAGGTGTCAAACCCCCGTTCCGGCCACCAAAACAGGAGTTCCCAGGTGCAGACCCTGTTCGCCACAAGAACAGATTCCCAGGGTGTAAAAACCCCCGTTTCGGCCACCGAACAGAGTTCCCAGGTGCAGAACCCGTTCTGGCCACCATACAGAGTTCCTAGTCTGCGACCCCCTTTCCGGACTACAAAATAGAGTTGCCCAGGGTGAATAAAGCACCTGTTCCAGCTCCAAAATAGAGTTCCCAGGTGCAGACCCACGTTCTGAGTCCACAAGAACAGAGTTCCCGGGTGCAGACCCCCGTTCTGGCCACTCATACATAGTCCAGGGTGCAGACCCCCGTTCCGGCTACCAGACAGAGTTTTCCAGGGTGTGACAGACCCCCGTTCCGGCCACCAGAACAGAGTTCCTAGTCTGCAGGACCCCCGTTCCAGCTACCAAATTAGCGTTCCCAGGAGTGAAATCCCTGTTCCGACCACCAGAAACAGAGTTTCCCAGGGTGTTAAACCACCGTTCCGGCTACCAGAACAAGTTCCCCGGGTGTAAAACTCCGTTACCGGCCACCAGACATACGTTCTCCCAGGTGCAGACACCCTCTTCCGGCCACCAGAACCGAGTTCCTAGCTTGCACACCCCTTTTTCCGTCACCAGAACCGACGTTCCTCAGGGTGAAAAGTCCTGTTTCCGTCCACCAGAATGAGTTCCACAGGGTGCAAACCCCTGTTCCGGCACCAGAACAGAGTGGTCCCGGGTGAAAAAGTCCTGTTCGCTTCCACCAGAATAGGTTCCCGGTTAGGCGTAGTAAACCCCGTTCCGTCCACCAGAAAGGAGTTCCCAGTGACAAAGTCCTGTTCCGTCCACCGAATAGATTCCCAGGGTGAATACCCTGTTCCGGTCACCAGAACAGATTTCCCATGGTGGCAACCCCCTTTGGCCACCAGAAGAGAATTCCTAGTCTGCAGACCCCTGTTCCGGCTACCAAAATTAGAGTGTTCCCAGGGTGAAAAGCCCTGTTCTGGCTACCAAAAGAGTTTCCCAGGGTGCAGACCCACCGTTCTGTGCCACAGAAACATGTTACCCATGGTGCAGACCCCCGTTGTGGCCACCAGACAGAGTCCCGGGTGCAGACCCCTGTTCCGCCAACACAGAACAGAGTTCCCAGGGTTGCGACCCCGTTCCGCCACCAAACAGAGTTCCCATGGTGCAGACCCCGTATCGCCACCAGAACAGAGTTCCCAGGGTGCAGACCCCTGTTCACGACACCAGAACAGAGTTCCCAGGGTGCAGACACCCTCTTCCGGCCACCAGAAGGCCGATTCCTAGTCTGCACCACCCCTGTTTCGTCACAGAAACAGAGTTCCCAGGGTGCAAACCCTGTCTGGCACCAGAAAATGAGTTTCCCAGGGTGCAGCCCCCGTTCTGCCACGGAAAACAGAGTTACCAGGGGCAGGACCCCGTTCTGGACACCAGAAGATATTCCTAGTCTGCAGACCCCTGTTCGGCTACCAAAATAGATATCCCATGGTGAAAAGCCTGTTCTAGCTACACAAATAGAGTTCCCAGGTGCAGACCCCGTTCTGGGCCACCAATAACAGAGTTCCCCAGGGTGCAGACCCCTTATGGCGACCAGAACATGAGTTCCCAGGGGCAGACCACCGTCCGGCCACCATAAACAAGTTCCTAGTCTGAAGAACCCCTGGTTCCGCTTACCAAAATAGTAGTTCCGGGTGAAAAGCCCTGACCATGCACAGAGTCCACTTTCAGACCCGTCGGTCCAAGAACAGACCCCGTGGCAAGGAGGACTTCCCAGGGCTGCAGACCCCTGTTCCAGTCCACCAGAACAAGGTTTCACAGGGGGCAGACCCCTCTTCGCACACCAGAACCGAGTTCCTAGTCTCACACCCCTGTTCCGTCTACCATAACAGAGTTCCCAGGTGAAAAGTCCTGTTCCGTCCACCAGAACAGAGTTCCCAGGGTGGGCCAAACCCCTGTTCCGGCCACCATAACAGAGTTCCCCAGGGTGCAGATACCCCTGTCCGGCCACCAGAACAAGTTCCAGGGTGTAAACCCCCGTTCCGGCCACCAGAACAGAATTCCCAGGGTTGCAGACTCCCCGTTCTGGCCACCAGAAACAAATTCCTAGTCTGCAGACCCCTGTTTCCGGCCTACCAAAATAAGTTCCCAAGGTGAAAAGCCCTGTTCCGGCTACCAAAATAGATCCCAGGGGCAGACCCCGTCTGCACCAGAACAGAGTTCCCAGGTGCAGTACCCCCGTTTCTGGGCCAGGAACAGTTTGGCAGACCCTGCACCGCAGTCCAGGGTGCAGCAACCCCGTTCCGGCCACCATAACAGAGTTCCCAGGGTGCAGACCCCGTGTCCGTCCCACCAGACAATAAGGTTAAAAAAGTTGAAAAAACAGTATAGTTCTGAACAGAAAGCCCCCCAGTAAATTACCAGTTCTAACCAATGTATGGAGCTGATTGGGTTGTGTTTGTTTTTTTTTTAGTTAGGTGGTTGATTTTATATGTGTATTCTTCTTTTGTTGATTTTTTCTTGGTGGACGTTGTGTTGTTTGAGGTAGTGGTCTGTCGGATGGTTTTTTTTGGGTTTCTGTAACTCCGTTCCGGCCAACGAACAGCGTTCCCAGGGTTTGTAACAACTCCGTTTCAGGCCACCAGACAGAGTTCCCAGGGTGGCGACCCCTGTTCCAGCCACCAGAACAGATAGTTCCCAGGGTGCGAACCCCTCTCCGGCCACCCGAACAGAGTTCCCAGGGTGATAAAGTCCTGTTCTCCACAGAAACAGAGTCCCAGGGTCGGCAAACCGGTTCCGGCCACAGAACACAGAGTTCCCAGGGGTGCGACGCCCTGTTCTGGCAACAGAAGGAAATTCCTAGTCCTGCAGACCCCTGTTCCGGCTACCAAAATAGAGTTCCTCAGGGTGTAAAAGCCCGTTACTGGCTACCAAAATAGATTCCCCAGGGTGCAGACCCCGTTCTGGCCACCAGAAACAGAGTTCCCAGGTTGCAGACCCCCGTTCTGGCCCACCAGAAAAGTTCCCAGGGTGCAGACCCCCTGTCCGGCCACCAGAACAGAGTTCCTAGTCTGTCAGACCCCTGTTCCGGCTACCAAAAATAGAGTTCCCAGGGTGCAGACCCCCGTTCGCGGCCACCAGAACAGAGTTCCCAGGGTGCAGACCCCTGTTCCAGCCACCAGAACAAGAGTTCCAGAGGGTGCAACCCCTCTTCCGGCCACCAGAACCGAGTTCCTAGTTCTGCACACCCTGTTTCGTCCACCATAACAGAGTTCCCGGGTGAAGTCCTGTTCCGTCACCAACAGAGTTCCCAGGGTGCAAACCCTTGTTCTGGCCACCAGAAATGAGTTCCCAGGGTGCAACCCCCGTTCTGGGGCCACCAGAACAGCGTTCCCAGGGTGCAGACCCCCGTTCTGGGCCACCAAAGAGAATTCCTAGTCTGCAGGACCCCTGTTCCGGCAACCAAAATAGAGTTCCCCCAGGGTGAAAAGCCCTGTTCTGGCTACCAAAATGAGTGTCCCAGTGCAGACCCCCGTTCTGGCCACCAGAAACAGAGTTCCCAGGGTCAGACCCCCGTTCTGGCGACCAGAACAGAGTTCCCAGGGTGGCAACCACGTTCCGCCGCCACCAGAACAAGAGTTCCTAGTCTGCAGACCCCTTTTTCCTGCTACCAAAATAGAGTTCCCAGGGTGAAAAGCCCTGGTTCCGACCACCAAACAGAGTTCCCAAGTTGCAGACCCCCCGTTCCGGCCCACCAAAAAAACAGAGTTCCCAGGGTGCAGACCCCTTTTCCAGCCACCAGAACAGAGTTCCTCCCAGGGTGCAGCCCCTCTTCCGGCCACCAGAACCAAGTTTCCTAGTCTGCACACCCCTGTTCCGTCTACCAAACAGAGTTCCCAGGGTGAAAAGTCCTGTTCCGTCCACCTGAACATAGTTCCCAGGGTGCAAACCCCTGTTCGCCCGCCACCAGAACAGAGTTCCCCAGGGTGCAGACCCCTGTTGCACGGACCAAACAGATTTTTCCCAGGTGTTAACCCCCGTTCCGTGGCCACCAGAACAGAGTTCCCAGGTGCAGTCCCCCGTTCTGGCCACCAGAACAGAATTCCTAGTCTGCATTAACCCCTGTTCCGGCTACCAAAATAGAGTTCCCAGTGAAAAGCCCTGTTCCGGCTACCAAATAGAGTTCCCGGGTGCAGACCCCCGTTTCTGGCCACCAGAACAGAGTTCCCGGGTGCAGACCCCCGTTCTGGCCACAGATACAGAGTTTCCCAGGGTGCAACCCCGTTCTGGCCACCAGAAACGAGTTCCCAGTGGTGCAGACCCCCGTTCCGGCCATCAGAACAAGTTCCCAGGGTGCAGACCCCCGTTCCGGCCACAGAACAGAGTTCCCAGGGTGCAACCCCGTCCGGCCACCAGAACAGAGTTCCAGGGTGCAGACCCCCGTTCCATCCACCAGAACAGACGTTCCTATCTGCAGACCCCCTTTCCAGCTACCAATAAGCGTTCCCAGGGTGTAAACTCCCGTCCTGCACCACAGAGTTCCCAGGGTGAACCCCGTCCGCCACCAGAAACAGAGTTCCAGGTTCAACCCCGTTCAGGCCACCAGAACAGAGTTCCCAGGGTGCAGACCCCTCTTCCGGCCACCCGACAGAGTTTCCCAGGGTGAAAGTCCTGTTCCGTCCACCAAACAGAGTTCCCAGGGTGCAAACCCCTGTTCCGGCCACCAGAACAGAGTTTCCCAGGGTGCGAACCCCTGTTCTGGCCACAGAAGAGAATCCTCCTGCAGACCCCTTTCCGGCTACCAAAAAGAGTTCCCAAGTGCAGACCCCCGTTCTGGCCACCAGAACAGAGTTCCCAGGGTGCAGACCCCCGTTCTGGCCACCAAACAATTTCCCGGGTGCAGACCCCGTCCGCACCAACACAGAGTTCCTATTGCTAACCCCTGTTCCCGGCTACCAAAATAGAGTTCCCAGTGCAGACCCCCGTTCCGGCCACCAGAACAGAGTTCCCAGGGTGCACAGACCCCCTGTTTCAGCCACCAGAACAGAGTTTCCCCAGGGTGCGCAGACTCCCTCTTCGGCCACCAGAACCGAGTTCCTAGTCTGCACACCCTGTTTCGTCCCTACCAGAACAGATAGAAAGAGTTCCCAGGGTGAAAAGCCTGTTCGGCCACCAGCACAGTTCCCAGGGTGCCAACGACCCCTGTTCCAGCCACCAGACCAGAGTTCCCAGGTGCAGACCCTCTTCTCCGGCCACCCGAACAGAGTTCTCCAAGGGTGAAAAGTTCCTGTCCGTCCCCCAAACCGCAGTTCCCAGGGGCAAACCCCTGTTTCCGGCCACCAGAGAGTTCCAGGGTGCAACCCCTGTTCTGGCCACCAGAAGAGAATTCCTAGTCTGCAGACCCCTGTTCCGGCTTACCAAAATAGAGTTCCAGGTGAAAAGCCTGTTCTGGCACCAAATAGAGTTCCCAGGGTGCAGACCCCCGTTCTGGCCACCAGAACAGAGTCCCAGGGTCAGACCCCCGTTCTGGCCACCAGAACAGAGTTCCAGGTGCAGACCCCCGTTCCGGCACCAGAACAGAGTTCCTAGTCTGCAGACCCCTGTTCCGGCTACCAAAATAGAGTTCCCAGGGGGCAGACCCCCGTTCCGGCCACCAGAACAGAGTTCCCAGGGTGCAGACCCCTTTCCATCCACCAGAACGAGTTTCCCAGGGTGCAGACCCCTCTTCCGGCCACCAGTAACCGAGTCCTAGTCTGCACACCCTGTTTCGTCCACGAACAGAGTTCCCCGGGTTGAAAAGTCCTGTTCCGTCCACCAGAACAGAGTTCCCAGGGTGCAACCCTTGTTCATGGCCACCAGAAATGACGTTCCCAGGGTGCAGACCCCCGTTCTGGCCACCAGAACGAGTTCCAGGGTCAGACCCCCGTTCTGGCCACCAGAAGAGAATCCTAGTCTGCAGACCCCTGTTCCGGCTACCAAAATAGAGTTCCACGGGTGAAAACCCATGTTCTGGTACCAAATAGAGTCCGCGGGTGCAGACCCCGTTCTGGCCACCAGAACAGAGTTCCCAGGGTGCAGACCCCCGTTCTGGCGACCAGAACAGAGTTCCCAGGGTGCAGACCACCGTTCCGGCCACCAGAACAGAGTTCCTAGTTCTGCAGACCCCTGTTCCGGCTACCAAAATAGAGTTCCCAGGGTGAAAAGCCTGTTCCGACCACCAGAACAGAGTTCCCAAGTTGCAGACCCCCGTTCCGGCCACCAGAACAGAGTTCCCAGGGTGCAGACCCCTGTTCCAGCCACCAGAACAGAGTTCCCAGGGTGCAGACCCCTCTTCCGGCCACAGAACAAGTTCTAGTCTGCACACCCCTGTTCGTCGTCTACCAGAACAAGTTCCCAGGGTGAAAAGTCCTGTTCCGTCCACCAGAACAGAGTTCCCAGGGTGCAAACCCCTGTTCCGGCCACCAGAACAGAGTTCCCAGGGTGCAGACCCCTGTTCAGGCCACCAGAACAGATTTCCCAGGGTGTAAACCCCCGTTCCGGCCACCAGAACAGAGTTCCCAGGGTGCAGACCCCCGTTTGGCCACCAGAACAGAATTCCTAGTCTGCAGACCCCTGTTCCGGCTACCAAAATAGAGTTCCCAAGGTGAAAAGCCCTGTTCCGGCTACCAAAATAGAGTTCCCAGGGTGCAGACCCCCGTTCTGCCACCAGAACAGAGTTCCCAGGGTGCAGACCCCCGTTCTGGCCAGCAGAACAGAGTTCCCAGGGTGCAGACCCCCGTTCTGGCACCAGAACAGAGTTCCCAGGGTGCAGACCCCCGTTCCGGCCATCGAACAGAGTTCCCAGGGTGCAGACCCCACGTTCCGGCACCAGAACAGAGTTCCCAGGGTGCAGACCCCCTTCCGGCCACCAGAACAGAGTTCCAGGTGCAGACCCCCGTTCCAGCCACCAGAACAGAGTTCCTAGTCTGCAGACCCCCGTTCCAGCTACCAAATTAGCGTTCCCAGGGTGTAAACTCCCGTTCCGGCAACCAGAACAGAGTTCCCAGGGTGTAAACTCCCGTTCCGGCCACCAGAACAGAGTTCCCAGGGTGCAGACCCCTGTTCCAGCCACCAGAACAGAGTTCCCACGGTGCAGACCCCTCTTCCGGCCACCCGAACAGAGTTCCCAGGGTGAAAAGTCCTGTTCCGTCCACCAGAACAGAGTTCCCAGGGTGCAAACCCCTGTTCGGCCACCAGAACAGAGTTCCCAGGGTGCAGACCCCTGTTCTGGCCACCAGAAGAGAATTCCTAGTCTGCAGACCCCTGTTCCGGCTACCAAAATAGAGTTCCCAGGGTGCAGACCCCCGTTCTGGCCACCAGAACAGAGTTCCCAGGGTGCAGACCCCCGTTCTGGCCACCAGAACAGAGTTCCCAGGGTGCAGACCCCCGTTCCGGCCACCAGAACAGAGTTCCTAGTCTGCAGACCCCTGTTCCGGCTACCAATAGAGTTCCCAGGGTGCAGACCCCCGTTCCGGCCACCAGAACAGAGTTCCCAGGGTGCAGACCCCTGTTCCAGCCACCAGAACAGAGTTCCCAGGGTGCAGACCCCTCTTCCGGCCACCAGAACCGAGTTCCTAGTCTGCACACCCCTGTTTCGTCCACCAGAACAGAGTTCCCAGGGTGAAAAGTCCTGTTCCGTCCACCAGAACAGAGTTCCCAGGTGTGCAAACCCTTGTTCTGGCCACCAGAAATGAGTTCCCAGGGTGCAGACCCCCGTTCTGGCCACCAGAACAGAGTTCCCAGGGTGCAGACCCCCGTTCTGGCCACCAGAAGAGAATTCCTAGTCTGCAGACCCCTGTTCCGGCTACCAAAATAGAGTTCCAGGGTGAAAAGCCCTGTTCTGGCTACCAAAATAGAGTTCCCAGGGTGCAGACCCCCGTTCTGGCCACCAGAACAGAGTTCCCAGGGTGCAGACCCCCGTTCTGGCGACCAGAACAGAGTTCCCAGGGTGCAGACCACCGTTCCGGCCACCAGAACAGAGTTCCTAGTCTGCAGACCCCTGTTCGGCTACCAAATAAGTTCCCAGGGTGAAAAGCCCTGTTCCGACCACCAGAACAGAGTCCAAGGTGCAGACCCCCGTTCGCCACCAGAACAGAGTTCCCAGGGTGCAGACCCCTTTTCCGGCCACCAGAACAGAGTTCCAGGGTGCAGACCCCTCTTCCGGCCACCAGAACCGAGTTCCTAGTCTGCACACCCCTGTTCGTCTACCAGAACAGAGTTCCCAGGGTGAAAAGTCCTGTTCCGTCCACTAGAACAGAGTTCCCAGTGCAAACCCTGTTCGGCCCCAGAACAGAGTTCCCAGGGTGCAGACCCCTGTTCGACACCAGAACAGATTTCCCAGGGTGTAAACCCCGTTCCGGCCACCAGAACAGAGTTCCAGGGTGCAGACCCCCGTTCTGCCACCAGAACAGAATTCCTAGTTCTGCAGACCCTGTTCCGGCTACCAAATAGAGTTCCCAGGGTGAAAAGCCCTGTTCCGGCTACCAAAATAGAGTTCCCAGGTGTGCAGACCCCGTTCTGGCCACCAGAACAGAGTTCCCAGGGTGCAGACCCCGTTCTGGCACCAGAAACAGAGTTCCCAAGGGTGCAGACCCCCGTTCGGCCACCAGAACAGAGTTCCCAGGGTGCAGACCCCCGTTCCGGCCACCAGAACAGAGTTCCCAGGGTGCAGACCCCCGTTCCGGCCACCAGAACAGAGTTCCCAGGGTGCAGACCCCCGTTCCGGCCACCAGAACAGAGTTCCTAGTCTGCAGACCCCCGTTCCAGCTACCAAATTAGCGTTCCCAGGGTGTAAACTCCCGTTCCGGCAACCAGAACAGAGTTCCCAGGGTGTAAACTCCCGTTCCGGCCACCAGAACAGAGTTCCCAGGGTGCAGACCCCTGTTCCAGCCACCAGAACACAGAGTTCCCAGGTGCAGTCCCCTCTTCCGGCCCACCCGAACAGAGTTCCCAGGGTGGAAAAGTCCTGTTCCGTCCACCAGAACAGAGTTCCCACGGTGCAAAGCCCTGTTCCGGCCACCAGAACAGAGTTCCCAGGGTGCAGACCCCTGTTCCGGCCACCAGAACAGATTTCCCAGGGTGTAAACCCCCGTTCCGCACCAGAACAGAGTTCCCCGGGTGCAGACCCCCGTTCTGGCCACAGAACAGAATTCCTAATCTGCAGACCCTGTTCCGGTCTACCAAAATAGAGTTCCCAGGGGGAAAAGCCCTGTTCCGGCTACCAAAATAGAGTTCCCAGGGTCAGACCCCATTCTGGGCACCAGAACAGAGTTCCCAGGGTGCAGACCCCCGTTCTGGCCACCAGAACAGAGTTCCCAGGGTGCAGACCCCGTTCGGGCCACCAGACCAGAGTTCCCAGGGTGCAGACCCCGTTCTGGCCACAGAACCGAGTTCCTCTATCTGCAGACCCCTGTTCCGGCTACCAAAATAGAGTTCCCAGGGTGAAAAGCCCTGTTGCGACCACCAGAACAGAGTTCCCAGGGTGCAGACCCCCGTTCTGGCCACCAGAACAGAGTTCCCAGGGTGTAGACCCCCGTTCCAGCCACCAGAACAGAGTTCCTAGTCTGCAGACCCCTGTTCCGGCTACCAAAATAGAGTTCCCAGGGTGAAAAGCCCTGTTCCGACCACCAGAACAGAGTTCCCAGGTTGCAGAACCCCGTTCCGGCCACCAGAACATAGTTTCCAGTGTGCAGACCCCCGTTCCGGCCACCAGAACAGAGTTCCTAGTCTGCAGACCCCTGTTCCGGCTACCAAAATGAGTTCCAGGGGCAGACCCCCGTTTGGCCACCAGAACAGAGTTTCCAGGTGCAGAGCCCGTTCGGCCACCAGAAAGAGTTCCCAGGGTGCAGACCCCCGTTCCGGCCACCAGAACATAGTTTCCAGTGTGCAGACCCGTTCCGGCCACCAGAACAGAGTTCCTAGTCTGCAGACCCCTGTTCCGGCTACCAAAATAGAGTTCCCAGGGTGCAGACCCCGTTCTGGCCACCAGAACAGAGTTTCCAGGGTGCAGAGCCCGTTCGGCCACCAGAACAGAGTTCCCAGGGTGCAGACCCCCGTTCCGGCCACCAGAACAGAGTTCCAGGGTGCAGACCCCCGTTCGGCCAGCAGAATAGAGTCCCAGGGTTGCAGACTACTGTTCCGGCTACTAGAACAGAGTTCCCAGGGTGTAGACATTATTCATAAGTCTTAATATATTTAAAGTGGTGTAATTTTGCAATCTTTCATTAGATGGCGCTGTTGTTTTTTCGTTCCGTTCCGGCAACTGTTCTGGTTTTTATCTAGTCCCAAGGATTTATCTGAAATTTTTTGAGGTGTTTGGACTTAGTGAAAAGGAAGACATATTGTAAGTTCTGATAGAGTGTGAAGGAATACTGATAACTGGGTGGAAGTAGAGAGGCAGAGATAAAGGTAGAATACGTATAGGATGCAAATTTTTCATTTTTTTTACATATTTTACCCATAATTCCAGTAAAATTTCCAGAAAAGTTGCAAAATTTTGTTACCATGTTAAAGTACACTTTGTGCTGAAAAAAACAATGTATAATATTCCTGATTTACTGCAAGGTTTTCTACTGTAAAATTAGTCTAAAGCGATTAAGGACAAAATCCTGAAAATTCTTCTGGCAGTTAACGCAAAAAAAAATGAAAATCTCCTGGCAGTGAAAGGGTTAAAGGATAAGTGCACTGTAAAATGAAAGGGCATGTCCGCCCCTTTTTCTAATTTTTGATATATAGTTCCCCCAGCCCCAACCTCTATAATATACTTTTCAGAAAGTCCCCAGATCATCACTTACCTCTCTCCTCCACCACACTGCCCGGCCTTCTGCTTGCATGAAACTGCAAGCAGGGGACTGGACCAGCAGCTGCGTCCGTGATTTCCTGAGAGGCAGCCCATCACGGACGTGGCTGCCAGCAGTTCAGAATACCAGAGGAGATTGGAAAGCTATCAAAGTAGAGTTCGGGGGACTTTCTGAAAAATATATTATAGCGGTGGGAAAAAAACATTAACCAATTAGAGGGTTTTACCGAATGATTTAAATTTCTAAAAGGGTTAGCGAAAAACCCAAATTGGAAAAAAAACATTTGCAAAAGGGGGTTTTTTTCCCCGAAAAAAAAGTTTTTTTTTTTTTTTTTTTTTTGGAACCCAAATACATTTTCGAAGGGGTTAGCGAAAAAAATTTAAACATTTTAGGGGTTTGTAGCGAAAATGGGGGCCCCGATAAATTCAAAATTTATTTGAATTTACTATAAATTATCGGGAAAAAAAAATTTTTGTACCAAAAAGCCCCACGAGTTGAAAAAAAAACAAAAATAAAATATATTATAACAAAAAACAAAACTAGTTTGGGGTTTGAAGCCTTGGGCCAAATTGGGAACCAAGTGTTCCCAATGGTATTTTACTTGTTTTCCAAAGGGCCCAATTACCTTTGAGTGTTTTGCACCACCCCACTTGGGCAGATTGCAAATAGATTTGCAAGTACATTTCTATTTAAATGTTTCAAGTTAAAAAAAAAATAAGTTACATATTTTTTGGATTGTTTTCCGGGAAAAGGGCTTTTGTCAAAGCCAATTTCACGATTGGTTTTGGTTTAAAATAAAAAAAAACCGAAGGGGCTGCTATTAAAATTAAAAGTTTGTGAAACATTTGTAAGATATGTTTTATATTATTTTTTATGATTGGGAAAAAAAAAAAACAAAAAAAAAAAAACAAAAACAAAAAAAAAAAAGCAATTCATTACTTTCAAGGTAGTGAAGGACTATGTGTTATTGTTTTTTCATAAGTTAAAAGCTAGGGGAATTTGGGAAAAAAACTTTGTTTGACCCTTGTGCTTGTGTTGTTCCTAAACCCCAACAAGCCTTTAACATTTGGTTGCAACCCCCCAACCCCCAACTTCAAAAAAAAATGAGTTACAAAACAGGTGGTAAAACATTTACAGAAAAGGCTTAAGGGGGAAAAATTTCTTTTCTGGGCATTTCCCCCCAGGGGGGGGGGGGGGGGACAGTGGAAAAAATTCCCGGGGGGGCCCAGGGGGGGGGGGGCGCGTTTGGCTTCTTTTTAAAAAAGCCCAAAAACCCATTGGGGGGGGGGGGGGGACTATGAGTCGTAATTGGGCAACACAAAACATGAAACCCTTTCTTTTTGTGTTTACAGAAGGAAAAAAAAACACCTATTTACTAACGTTATTTACAATTGCCCCCAATTTTAACTTAGGAGAAAGGAATCTTTCAATTCATTTAGGGTATTTTGTTCTGGGGAGAAAAAAGCGTTTTTCCACATTAGGATTTTTTAAAAAAAAAAAAAAATGTAAAGGTTTTAGTTTTCTTTCTTTTAAAAAAACCGTATTAAAATTAAAAATAGAATTCACGTTGATGAAATAAAAAAAACCAATATTTTCATCAGGGTTTTAAGCTTGGTTTTTTACCACTAAATTTGGGGCCAAAATTTTAAATGGGGTTATTGTGTATTTTTTTTTTTGCCTGCATATGGGTCCGGATTCCCAGGGGAAATCATTTCCAAAAAAAAAAAAAAACCTGGCAAATATTTTTAATATTTTTTCCAATTCCCAAAAGTCTAGGAACGAAAATCAAAAACAATATACATTGATTTTTTAAGGTTTTTTAAAATAATACCAAGTGTATATATATTTTAAAAAAAAAACTTTTAATTCTCCCAAGCTTAAAAAAAAAAATATTTTTCTTAAAAAAAATTTTTTTTACCCCGCCCTGATTTTCTAAAATTGGTATATCTATCTCGAGATTTTCCATGTGCTTCCCTGTTTACTTGTATATTTAAAAAAAAAAATGGCAAAAAACCTTGCCCCCCAACATTTTATTTAAACAAAAATTGTCTTACCCCCCCAAAAAAAAAAAAAAAAACCCAGGGATTGATTTTATAAAAAATGCAGGGCACCTATTTATTTTTTTAAAACAATGTTCAGTTTTTTTGCCGGGGGTTTCTTAAGGAAAAAAACCGGTTTGTCAGAGGAAATTATTTAAAACTGGAAAAAAAAAAAAAAAAATCTTCTGTGGTAAAGAGGGGGGGGACTTTTTTATTTTATTGCCCAGGAAAAAAAATAATTAATCTGGGGAATTTCACCTTATTTCTGTTTGGGGGGGGGGACTAATTTACAAAAACAGCTTATTTGTTTTAATTTGGAAAAATGGGGAAATTCAGGAAAAAAGGGAAAAAAGGATTTGTCAAGATTTACCTTTTCAAAAAACCCACCATAACCCCCAACTTGATCTTCATCCATAAAAAAAAAACTTTTAACCCATTCAAAAAATAAAGAGATGTAAATGTTGTTATTATTGCAAAAAAAAAAAAATAAAAATTTTTAAAAAAAATTCTTGCCCAACAAAAACATTGTTTTTTCTTTTTTTTTTTTTTTTCAGTAAAAGTTATTAAATTGTACGTTAAATATTTCATTCATTTATTTTTAACTTTTTTAAAAAGGGAAACCATGCAAAAAAAAAATGGTATGAAAAGGGAAAGGGAAGTTTTACATTTAAAAAAAAAAAAACTCTATTTTTTTCCCACCCCCCATGGGTGTTGGCTAAAAGACCATCACCCATGGGAAATATTTTAATTGATTGGCCCCCCCCCCCCCCAAAAAAAAAACATTTTTTTCCACTTACCCTCCCCCCCCCCTGGTTTATTTGGGGAGGATTTCCAGGGGGGGGGGGGGGGAAAGAGGGGCTTTTTATTTTGCCTAAATTGGTTTTTCAAAAGGGGAAAAGGGGCATGGGGTCTTTTCTCTTGGCCCCTTCAATTTTAAACATTTTATTCCCCCCAGTTTTTCTTGAGTTTAAGGAAAAAAAAAAATTGTTTTGGTGTGTGGCTGGATGTTCCAGGAGTTAAAGAAAAGATAAAAAAAAAAAATTAGGGCTTATTTTTTATAGTGTATTTTGATTGGGGAAACCCAATTTTTTCATAATGCGTACAAAAAGAATTTTGTTTTGGGGGGACTTGGGAAAAAAAAGTTTTTGGGGAAAGTTCGAAAAAAAACGTTGGACACAAAACAAAATGGGGGGACCCATTTTTAAAAGTTTCCAATTTGTGTGATGTTTTACAAGGCTAAAAAAAAAAAAAAAAAAAACTAACCAATGGGTAATTTTTACTGGGTTTTTAAATTTTGTTTTGGTGGGCAAACTAGGAAAAAAAAAAATGGTTTTTCTGGGGGGAAAAAAAAACATTTTTATCAAACTATCACCAAAAAACCTGTTTAAAAAAAACAAAAAAAACAACAACTTTTCTTATTTCCTTTTGGATTTTCACAGGGGCAAAATTGTTGGGGTTTGCGGCCCAAAAGGGCTTACCATTTCAAGGGTTTACAAGCAAAAAATTTTGTCAGGGGTTTAATGAACGGTTAACTTTTCAACCGGGTTTTACCCAAAAAAAAAAAAATAGGTACCAATTAAATTCAAGTATTAAAATCCAAACACCTCGAAACGGCAACATTTTTGGCCGGGTTTAGGGCGAAGTCTCGGGAAGGGGGGGGGGCTACATTCGTGGGTTTAGTGAGCGGGGATTTTTTTAACCCTTTTTTTTTCTAGGGTTAGCGTTTTTTTTTAACAAAAACGAATCTATTTACCTTCCGAAGGGGTTTACCCAAAAAAAAAACTAAAAACGAATATATTTTGCGGTTTAAAACGAATTGGATTTGTTCCATTCTTTCCGTTTTCGTGAAAAGAAATGAAAAAAAAAAAAAAACCATCGAAAAGGGGTTTAACAGGGGGGAAAAAATTGAAAAAATGATTTTAACAAATTCCGAGGTTAAGAATTTTGGCATAAACATGTTAAGGGTTTAGCGGGGACGGGGCCCTGTTTTAAATTCAAATACAAAATTATTGGAAAAATTTACATTAATTATCCCCGTGGAAAAAATTACACAAAAGCCACCGGGAAGGTTTGAAAAAAAAAATTTTTTCAAAAAAAAAAACTAGTTCGGGTTTGGGAAAAAAAAACTAAGTTTCGGGTTTTTTCGGAAGGTTTCCAACCCCCGAAAAAAACTTCGGGTTCGAAAGTTTTCTGTTTTTTGTTTGGCCATTCAACTAGGGCTTGTAACCCACCCCCACGGGGCCAAAAAACTTCAGGGGGGGGGCAATTATGTGGACCTTCCAAAACAGGGGGGGGGGGGGGGGGGGAATTTTACTTGATTCAGCACCACAAGAAAATGTAAATCTTTTGGGTTTAATATAAAGGAAAACAATGCACTTTAAGGTTGGGAATGGTTTTTTGATATTGGGCTGTTAATTTTTCCAAAGGGAAAAAAAAAAATCTATTGGGACTAAAAAAAAATAAAAAAAACACATATTTTTAACATGGGGTTAAATTTGGGGAAGAGAAAAAAAGGAATTATTATTGTTGACAATGCAAAAAAATTATGGGGGTCCGGTCCTTGTTTTTCCAGAGATTACCCACCCAACAGGAGTTTTTTTGAAAAAAAGATAACAAATTTTTTAGGGGGGCCCCCCTCCCATTTTCCAAATCTTAAAAAAAAAAAAAAAAACCCCACACCACAATAAACCCCCGTGTGGAAGAAATTTCGGGGGTTAAAAACGGTTGGGTTTCCCGGATGGAAATTTTTGAAGAAAGCACACAAGCGCCCAATTTTTCCCAAAAAATTTGGTTTTTTGGCCCTTTTTTGGGGGGAAAAAATTTAAAAGCGGCTTGTTTTGCTAAACAACAACGATTCCCAAAAAAACCCCCTTTTACCGTTTGTTTTAGCCCCCGGTGGAAAAAAACTTTAAACGGGTTTTTGACAGGTTTTTTTTGTGGAAGGCGGTTAAGTCGCGGCCTTTCCTTTTTTTACACTTAAAGGGCCCGATTCCCCCCCCCGCAATTTTTGGCCAGTTTACCTTAATGTAAAATTCTCAGTTTTAAACATTCAGTTATTGTATTTCCTCGGGATTTGGGGCTAAGGGTAAATAAAATGCGGAACCTTTTGGGTCCAATATTGAATCTTCCGAGGAATGTTTTTTAAAGGAGAACAAAAAAACATTTTTTTAAACAGATTTAGGTTAAAATCAAATTTTAGATATTGTCTGGCCAATGGCCTAATGTTTTAATTAAAAAAGCAATACCTTTTACAGATTTACTAGTTTGGTAGTGTTCAAAGGGCTTAAAAAAACAAAAAAATATTATTTTTTTAGGTATGTTTAAAAGATGTTTTAATTTTTTGGCCAAAAGAAAGAGAGAAAAAAAAAAACAAAGGGAATTCTAAAAAACCGGTTTAGAAAGAGTTGGGAACAAATACTTTTATAAAATATTTAGGGGGTTTAACACACTGTAAATATTTAAAACTTTTGTCCTCAAAATTAAAAACAATTACCTGTTGCAGGGAGTAAAAGATTGATTTTATTTTCCTTAACACTTTCCCAATTCACACGTTTTGTTATTTTTAACAATGAATTTTTTAAAAAAGGGTTTTTGGCATTTGGGACTGGGACCCAAAAGGAAAAAAAAAAAAAACGAATTTTTGGCTTTTCAACTGGTAAATCGGTATTTAAAATTGTTTTTTTAAAACCTTGAACAAAAAAAAAAACAACCAAAAAAAAAACTGGTTATAAATTCTGCCCCCAAAGGGCCCCTTTTTTTGGATTCCCCACTAAAAAAAAGCTTTAATTCTTAATTCTTTCATTTTTTTACTCGAAAAAAAAAAGTTAGCACTTAACTCTATTTGGGCTTCGAATTTTTTAAGCCAAAATGTTTTTTATCATAAAACAAAATTATTTTAATGATTTGCCCAAAATGGGTTTTACCAATAAAACAAATTTTTTTCTGGAAGCAATATTTTTACCCTAAAAGTTAAAATTGGAAATGAAGGAGTTAACAAAAGAGTCATTAAGTTTTCCCCAGCAAAAAGGTTGTTGTTGTGTATTTTAATATTAAGGCACTTACCTTAAAAAAAAAAATGGTTTTAGTTATTGGGGGGGACTTTAAAAAAATGGGGGAATGCAAAGTGAAAAATTCTGCAGGCCACAATGTTTTGGGTTTTTTTTTTTTTTTCCTGGGGAAAAATGGGTATTGCCATTAAAAAAAATTTTTTTACCAGGAAATTTTTCCACAAGGGGGGGGGGGACAATTTACCAACAAAAAAACATTAGTTTTTTTTGACTCAAGAGGCCGTGGGTCCCCCCAAAAAAAAAACCCCACAAATATAAATCTCTTGTTCCCCAAAAAGGGGCTTTTGCAACCAGAAGTTTTTGCCAAAGGGGCCCTTCCTCTTTGTGGGAAATTCCCTCCCTAAATCTGTGCCTTTTAAAAAATTTTGCCCTGCTAAAAAAAAAACAACAAAAAAAAACTATAATATTGAGTATTTGCTTCCCCAAAGAAAAAAAACTAAAATTCCAAAATATGGGTTGTTTTATTTTATTTACCACTATTATCTAAAAAACAAGGCCAATTTTTTAACAATTTGTTTATTTCTCATAAAGTTTTTACCTTTGGAAGTAAGTTTCATTGCCCAATCTTAAGAGGATGTTCCGGAAAACTTCGCCAAAAAAAAAAAACCCCCCCCCCCCAAATCCCGGGGTCTTTCGGAATTTTTTCGGAATTTTTTTCGGGTGGAAAAAAAATTTCGCGGATTTTTTTTTTTTTTTTTTTTTTCTTTTTTTTTTTGGTGAGCCGGGACCCATCAAAGATTTGAAAAAAAAAAAATTATTCCTCCCAAAAAAAAATTACGAGGATTTCTTCATTTAATTTTCGGGAAAAAAAAATTTTTTCGAAAAATACCGGAGGGGGGGGGAAATCTTGTTAATTTCGGAAAAAAAAATTTGTTGGGAAAAAAAAAAAAAAAAAAATACGGGGGGGAAATTTCGAAAAAAAAAAAAAAAAATAACGAAGGGAAAAAAAATCCGCGGTTTTCGGAAGTTCGGAAAGGGTGGGGAAAAAAAAAAAAAAAAAAAAAAATCCGGGGGAAAAAAAAGGGGGAAAAAAAAAAAACCCCGGGTTTTTTTTTTCCAGTTCCGGCGAAAAAAAAAAAAAAAAAACCGGCCATTTCCCTAAATTTGCCCCTAATTACAGGGTATTT
This sequence comes from Hymenochirus boettgeri, assembly GCA_019447015.1. Taxonomy (NCBI): domain Eukaryota; kingdom Metazoa; phylum Chordata; class Amphibia; order Anura; family Pipidae; genus Hymenochirus; species Hymenochirus boettgeri. The sequence continues at coordinate 125,888,400 of CM033470.1, forward strand.
TTGCCATTTTATAATCTTGGAGGTTCAAATTTTTAAAATTAGGCCCTTGTGTTTGCTTATTTGTGGCAAGGCTTTTTCCCTGATTTCCCTTGTTACTGTTTTTTTTTACTGTACTTTTTTGTAACATTTACTAAAAATTAAGGTTACCCACACAGGGTCCATTTTTGGTTCATTTAAAAATGGAGAGGGGATAACCCCCAACAAAAAAGGGCAAAAAAAAAAAAGGGATTTTCTTAAAGGGGGGTATCTTTACAAAATCTAAAAATTTATTGAGGGGTGTTAGATGTTGCCTAAAAAAAAAAAAAAAACCATTTATTTTTTGAAAAAAAAAAATCCCCCCCCACCCAAGGGCATTTACAGGGGGAAAAAGGAACCTGTAACTTCCAAAAAAAGCAGAAGAAATTAATAAAAATATTTTGTTGGGCCCCAATCCTGGGACAAAATCTTTACTAGGGAAGATGGGCCGGAAAATACTTTTTCATTTTTTAAAAAAGTTTCCAGTCCCTTTTTTTTTTGAAACAAACGTTTCAAAACTTAAGTGAAAAGTTTCGAAAAAGGGGGTCGAAAAAAAAAACCAGGGGAGCCCTTTAAAATTTAAAAAATGGGGGGGTTTGGATTTTTTCGGTTGAAAAAAGTTTTGGGGGATTTTTTGATTACAAGGATTAAAAAACTAAAACTATTTTGGGTTAAAAACTTACTGTTTTAAATGGTTTTTTTTCCCACCTGGGTGAAATGGTTCTGTTTTTTTTTTGGGAAAAAAACATGGGTTCAACTTATCTTCCAAAAAAAACCAAACCTTCTTTACTTTAATAATTGAAGGGGGCAAATTTGTCGGGTTTTTTTGCAAAAATGCTTTACAATTCGAGGGTTCACAGAAGAAAATTCGAGGGGGGTTTTTTTTTTTTACCGGAAAAACGATTTTTACTTTTAAAGGGGGGCTTACCGAAAAAAATAAAGAAACCATTACAATTTTTTTTTTTTTTTTTTTTCAACCATTTAAAAAAAAAAATTTTTTGGAAATTTGAATTTGATTTTTTTTAAAAAAAATTTCGAGGGGTTACCGGAAAAAATCGAAAGGTTAACATTTAAGGGTTAGGAAACAATTTTACCCCCAATTCTTAGGGGTTTAAGCGGAAACAAAAAAAAAGTATCAATAACATTCCAAAAGGGGTTTACCCAAAAAAAAAAATGGGGAAAAATGATTTTTTTTACTTTCGATTAGTGATTTTAAGTTGGATTAGTTACCTTTTGGACAAACCTTTATAACATTTTAGGGTTTTTTAGCGAAAAAACAGCTTGTGATTTCGATTTAATTATCAAAAATTTTTTTTTTTCTTTTTTTTTTTCCCATTTTTTTAATTGCGAAAAAAATCCCAGGTGCCCCCCCCCCCCCCTCGAGGTCCGGAAAAAAACAAAAAAAAAAAAAAAACTACCCCACTTAGTTTGGATAGGTTTTTTGAAGGGTTTCGGGGTCCAAAAAACTCATTTAAAGTTTTGGCCTGGGGCCGAAAACTCGGGGGGTTGGAGGTTTTCGGTTTTTGTTTTGTTCCATAATTCCCACACTTAAATTTTTCCTTTACTTAGGATTCTTTGGGATGGTTCTGCCAAGCCACACTGCAACAAAAACAACAATATTCCAGTGGAGGGAAAAAAATCCAGGCAGAGAAACGGGACAAGGGCAGGGGGGGAGGGGGGAGAGTGGGCTCTAAAAAATTGTAAAAAGCCAGGAGTTTTTGGTGGGTTTCTGATTTGGTGAGGGGGGCGTGTGGGCAAAGAAAAAACTTACCCAAGGGTTGTCCACCAGGGGGGGGGGGACCACTTAAACCAAGGGGAAAAGGCAAAGTGGAGTTAATGGGGAAAAAGGGGTGGGCCAAATTAGGAGGCAACTCCCCACTCAAAATATTATTTTTTTTATTTAAATGGGGGGGACAACCAAAAGTAAAGCCAACAGATTAAAATTATGGGGCTGCCCCCCCCCCCCACTTATTTTAACTTTTTCTCTCAAAACAATTGTAGTCCGAAAAATGTTAAAGGTTTTTTGAGTGAGTATAGTTTGGGGAACTTCTTTTCAAGGCTGGCATTGGTATATTTTTTTACAATCTGGATTGGCCAAACAATGGTGTTATTTTTTTACTTCGTTTTTAACAAGTTTTTACACCAAAGTATGTATATTGGGGGACTTTACTTAAATATCACCAGGGAAACATAAAAATGTTTTGTTTCACTTGCCAGTATGGCTTGGCCAAAAAATAACAAAAACAAGATTTGGAAAACAACCATTTAGGGGTCTTCTGTAATAAAAAAAGGTACAGAAGGTTTACATGTTGCTATTAATCTTTTTACTGCAGGTCCAGTTTGAAAAAAATGGTTTTTCAATCAGTTAAAATCAAAAAAAAAAAAACTATTTGAAAAAAAACTTAGTTCGGGGCTCGAAAAAAACTAGTTCAAAATTTTTCTGGGGCCCTCCCCCCCACTCCACGGCGTTCTATTTTTCAAATAATTATTCGGAAAAATTTATAAAAAAAAAAAACTTTTTTTGGCCTTAAAAAAAACCCTAAAGAATGTATTTTGTTCCTATTTTAATTCCTCAAAATGTTTTTTACGGGAGTCCCCCAATTTTTCACTTTAACCCCCCCCCTTTTTAAGGGATGTATCGTTCGCCTAACTCTCCGAATGTAGCTCCAATTTTCGGTAATCCTCTAAAGTATTGTTAGTTTGCTAACCCTCGCATGTATGGATTGTTTTCGATACCCTCGAAGGTATCCGTTCGCTAACTCTCGAAAGTATCGTTCGTTTTCGGTAATCCACGATTGGCCGTAACCTTCGAATGTAGCTTGCGCAAAAACCGACAATGCCCGCTTCAAGTTTAAAAAGTGTTTTAACAGTTTTAGAGTGATAGTGAAATGCTACCCAGGCCATTCCCAGGGTGCCACAGCCATTTACAGTAAGGTAACATTGTCTTAGTTTAGTTTAGCTGTTAAATCATCCGGAATTTTCAACTATCCACTCCCCATTCACTTTAATGGGTCGAATTCGAACATTTGAACTTTACTGAAGTTCGAACGTTCGGCCATCTCTACTTGTTGCAGATTCACACTGCGGGCAATTCATTTAATTACACCTAAATGTACATTGCATGCAAAGGGGGGATCTTCCGGTCCATGAGGGTTCTTTTTTCATTGCTGTACTTTTATCGCGGTAGATTTTTCAATGCTTTTTCATGAAAGATATTGATTATTATATATATTTTAATACAATTCCAAAAGTGGGAAATCCCCTTAAAAGTTTAATAAATTAGTCCATTGATCACCCGGTGCTAGAGTATTCACTAAATAGAAAACAGAAAGTCCCAGTGCACAGGTGGGATTAGTTCCAACAAGGTCTTTAATTGGCTACATAACTGGTGGACGTTTTAGCCTGACTTCCAGACCTTTATCAAAGCCAAAATGAAAGGACTTTCATTTATTTGGCTTTATACTTGATAAAGGCCTAGAACTTAGGGCTGATATGTCGCCAGTTTGTTTTGTAGCCAATTAAAGGCAATTGTTGTGTGCACTGGACATTACTGTTTCTATTTATATATATATTTATTTGAATCACATGGATTCCTCAGTACGTAAAACCCCAGTTACAGTAAAAGTAAGTAAAACTTTTGTGACATGCTGACGGTTTAAAAAAAAAAAAGTTTTGATATGAGCAATCCCATAATAATTAGTTTTCAAGTATCGATCTTAAAAAGGCCTTCAATTTTAATGATTGCCTTTGTGAAAAAGTAAACAAAAGCTCGAAATCACTAAAACAAAATTATTTTGGTAGCAAAAATAAAGCAAGTTCAATATCTGTTAATTGAAGTAGCCAAAAAGGGCACAAGAGAAATATAAATACACATTAAACAGTTTGGTTTAAGCAGGGTGGATAAAAATGAGTTAATAATATATATGTCCTCAGCGCCAGGGTTTAAACTGCTGTGTCGCAGCAAACCTTATTCCACTATATGAGGCAAGTTATATTTGTGTTTGTAGTTGCACAGTGACTCGGGCGCAGGGTTAAAAGATTTAAAATAATTTAAAAGAGATAAAAAAATAAAAGATCTGTTAAAATAGATAATAAATAATACAGTATATTAAACTCTAAATATTGCCTTAACTTTTAAACGTTTATATTTGGACTTTTAACGTTTTGGTGTGTTGCTAATATTCCTTGGTTGGTTAGTAGTGGCTGGTTCCACAAGCCTGGGTTGCCTGTTGGTTCCCACTCTCTCATTATACCATGACTGGTTCACACAATTGGTAGTTTTAAAAAGGCTTTAGCTAACAAGAATGTAAAATAAAAAGCATACTTCCTCTTTAAGAGATAAAAAGGCTGTTCTTGAGCGTTGTGCACTATTACTCTTCTACTCCCGCCCCCTCCCTCGCCTCGCGATTCCTGTGGCACACTCTGGGGTGTGATTAAGCGTTTCGCTATATTCGTATACCCTCGTTAGGATCAATAAAAATCTAGTACTGTATATAGTGATTCACTCCTGTCAGTTTCCTTTAATGTTCCTGATTCTTCTTAGCTTTGTTTTGGTTGGGCAATGAAACAATCTGACACAGATCATTTTGAGCAATTCTGGGTATTGCTAAAAAAACATTGTTATGTTGAAATATTTTAAACACTGCTAGGTTTATTTAATGAGAAGGGCAAGAATGTACTGCAGTTAGAAAAACACATAACATTGATTGTTGCTGCATATAATATAACCCGGTATGTAAGACTAGTCTTATGACATTTATTACTTATCTAAAAACACAAATCCATCATCTTACAAAAATAATTATGTTATGCTATGAAAATTATTTTGCTATCTTCTTCAAAACAATGACAATTGTTGACACTATTTACTGTATAGCACACATTAAAAATAATCTTGCTTTACAAGTGTGCTTTCGGGGCATTTGTTATGGTTTTTAGGGGGACAGTAATGCTAGAAGCATGGACTTACAATAAAACAGGAGATAGGTTTTGCAGGTGATGCTTGGCAAGGAAGGGTTTAAGCAAATCAATCCTAGCTTTGTTCAGGTATAGTTTAAATGTGTTAATCTTACACTAAATTTCTTGTGAAACAAAGATTATTAGAAACTGTACATTTGATGGATTAATACAGAACACAAATGTTAGCCTAGTTAAACATGTATTACATTAGAGCTAAGATTTGAATGTAGAACAGGATTTCACAAGGTCCTTAGATTCCTACTAAAGAACATTACCAGACAATTTGCGGAAAAGCAGTTTTATATATAGAAACAACTCTTGTTGATAATTGTCATTTTTAGACATTTTAGAACCTTAACATTGTATCAAGAATGTAGGCAGTTTGGACATTATATTATTATTTGGTTGCTTTTTGGCCTTTGTAAAACTTGTCACGATTCAAGTTCAGCACAGGTAAGCAAAGGTATTTATTTTGATTCTAAGAGAATCAGACAAGGTTTCCCCAGAGAGCTGTTTTGTTAAAGCCCATGTACAGTCAGTGTCTGTATGCATAAAAAGACACAGGTGCCATGTAAAGTAAGGGAGCTGGTTCATGGTTCTGGTTATGTTTAATGTTGTGATTACATGTAAGTTTTAATCTTTGACACGTTTTTTTTTATATTGCTATGTGGCATTATTACTATTAGTGCATCACATAGCATGAATTAAGGTCGTGGATCCGGGCAAATATTACAAACAATATGCGTTTGGCCAATCCCCATTCTCTCCTCATTTAAAGTACTGGTGAGATTACGAACTGCTAGTTCCTCCCCCCTTGTTGATTTGCAATATTTTAGAAAAACAGTTACCAAAAGTCAGGTCTGGTCTGTTCTGATACTCGACTTGGCTTTTTAAAGTGCGCCTCTTACAAAGTGAATCTTCTATTGGCCTTGTCCCAGGCCTAGAGGGAGGGAGAGCAGTGGAAAACCATACTGGACTGCTAGGGTTTCTCACCCTTGGACTTGCAATATTTCTGGAGAAAATTAATACCTAAAGCCAAGATAAACAGGTCCAGTACATTTCTTGGACGGGATGATGGTCTAAGGGCTAGTTTTCTTTCAAGATTAACTATACATAGGGTATAATAACATTTTGCCGGGAATACCTATATTTTTGCTTCAATGACTACATACCAGAACTTTCTTTAAGTGCTAATGAAATCTGATCTGGGTGTTTTGATGAGTACATTGATGTATGAACACCTGGTACATACATGGCTAAACGTATTACTCACAGCCTGATTTATCAACAGCTATTAGCTGGCATTAAAATCCAGTGCTAAAAGTAGGCGAAAAACAATATCAAATAGCTAGTGTTGGTTGAGCAGAGGTGTCTTGTAAATCCCTCACATCAGTCGCTTAGATTGAGTTAAAGTAGCACTAACCCATATGAAACAAGTTATTCGGCGACTTTAACAGCGTAAAAACTGAGAGGTGGCCATGTTGAAATGAGCTCAAATGAAACTAGCATCCATCACTAAGGAACACATCAAATTTTGATGGTGGTACTATACTTACCCATAGTAACCAAATATATCCAATGCCTCCTTTTCATCTGGCATTTTCCATCCTCCTTTTAAAACACGCCCACGTGAAACCCATAATCAAAAAAGCCTGACCTTGACCCCTATGTCTTGTAACTACCGCCGGCCCCTCTTTCTATCGATCGCCTCTAAGCTAGTGGAACGCTCGTCTTCTCCTGTATCGCTAATTATCTTAATTCTAATAACATTAATGAAGCCCTTGCAATAAGGGTTTACTCCTGACGCACTCCTTTGGATAGCCCTGTTGCAAAGTTGGTGCTGTCAACACGGTGATCTTCCCTCTTAGGGCAAATATTCCACTCCTTGGGCAGCAGGGAATGAAGCGGCATGGTGGCTACGATCCTACCTCCGAATAGAATAGTAGAAACATACTATGTGTCATATGATTTACACACCTCTTCCGTTCTAGTAATGTTGGGGTTCTGCAGGGCTCTGTTCTTGAACCCCGCTGTTTCTCCCTCTATACTATTTCCCTGGGAGAAGTCATACAGCTCATTTGGCTTTAACTACCATATGATTACGCGATGATATGCAAAATATATTTTTCCCCCCCTCGCTTATGTCCTGGACACCCAATCACGCATCTGACTGTGTCTGTGCTGTCTCCTCGTGGATGATGCACAATGCCTCCTCAAACTAAACCTGAGTAAAACCGAACTAATACATTTTCCCAGCGAACCTGTTCCTATCAGCACCTTTTCCATTTCTGTGGACAAAAACACCCCCAGTACCCTATATAGTCGGCCACGATTGCTTAGGGGTTATTATTGATTTGCTCTCTCCTTTTCCAATCATATTAAACTATGTTGCTAAACCTGATGCTTTTTTCTCGTAACATTGCAAAAATCAATAGATTCCTTTTCCCCAACTGTGCTATGCTATCCATGCTTCATCTTATCACTAACCTCCCAAGAAAGAACAGGCGGGGACACCCAAAGGGTACCCCCAAACCTAAGACCCACTACATAAGAGCACATCCACTAAGGGTCAAAACATAGGTAAATTAGGTTTATTCAGAAACTTCACCCACAAATACCCCTCACAGTATAAGATGCGGATATAAAGTGCTAATGTGACAGTAAACACCATAAAACAACTCACCTTAAAAAAATATCATCTAATACATATCACGTGTTCAGGGGTCCTTATCACCTGATGACAGTTCAGCACATCTCCTTCATGTGTAACAGCCAACAACAAAAAGATATGGAGAAAGGAGTAAATCTGCACAGTCCCAGAGGTTCAGTGGATGTCCCCAAATTTGTGTAATTCACCCCACAGGGACTTAAATATGACGCTCTTACTTCCGGATTTCCATACCAATTCTCTGGGCACAACAGGGTGTTGACTGGAACTATCCAACGTACTCCCGCCAAACACAAACCGACTCACGTTTCACTAGTGCGGCTAATCGCACAAGTGATTATACTAAAATAATATATAAAATAGTTAATATATAATAAACATTATATACCCTAAATTTTACCTTGGAGTTTTCATTTTTCCCCCCCAATTTAAAATTATGTGCGTCGTTCAAAATGCAAAATCCTGCCTTCAATAATCATTAGTAAAGATGGACACTGGAAGTGGAGTTTCACAAATCCCCAGGGTCGGGGACTATGAGGATTTCGCACTCCACCCCCCAAAAAAACTAGAAAATTTTGTTAATTGAAGTGGCAGTGTCAAAAAAAAGGAAATGCATTAAGTTCATCTTTTGACATTGATTTTGTTCCCCAGACCATTCCTAGTCAGTCGGGGCGGAACCTATGGACACTAAGCCACCTATGGCTCTCTAATGAACAGCCAGAGTAACCAGAGTTTTTTTTACCAGAAAGCCCTGAGAGTAAATCTACGGCGTGTTGCAGAGGAGAGTTAAAATGCTATAACCATTCGCTCTGCTGAGTCCTTGTTTTGGCTCTCAATCTCCTGTCTAATAATGTAGGGTTTTAATGGTCACTGTTTAGATCTCAAACTCCTGGGGTTATGTAGAGGTTAATAGGTAATCTATAATTATTTTATCAATTGTAGTTGGTCTGTGTCTATTTGACTTGTTTTTTCTAAAGTAACAAACTCTATATTCAGATTTAGAGATCATGTTGGCACTATGCATAAAAATGGGGGTGCAGTCTGGGATCTTGGCCTCTAAAAGGGTTGACATTCAATGTCCTAGGTCTCTGGAGCCATTTACAGTCAAGTTACCATTGCTATTTATAGGAGAAACTAAACCCAATTTTATATTCAGAATCTGAAAACAACTTCCTAAAAACACCAATAACGCTTTAAAATCGACTTCGTAAATTGTATTAAAGTAAATGTTAAGCCTGTTAACGAAACTGGAGAGGTATCTGTGTGGATGTGCCAGTGTCAGACCACACCCCCTGACCCAGTTCACATGGCTTCTTGCTTTATCTGTCCTGTAAAAGGATGGCTACAGAGTACTAATGGGTGTGACCAACTTGTAACAATTTTATGCCCATAGCTAAGGACTAGATGTGCAGCACTAAGGGTCGTGACCAAAACTGTGTGATACTAGAATGCTGTGAAGTAAAGCACAAGCCATATGTTATTTAGGTAAAAATTTCCCCGCACCCATATCAAAATGAGAGTAAGGACCCACAGATTATTGGTTTTATATTAAGTGTTCTGCCTCTGGTCAGTGTTGTTCTGTGGCTTTAGTTAGTCTTTAATTTAGGTGGAACTTCAATTTTTAACTCACATTGACTTGTTAACTCACCCATGTCAGCAAGCGGCTTTCGAATATTGGATTTTTACAAAAAAAAATTGTGAATTTGCAAGTGGAACGGTGATTCAGTGAGTGTGTCCATTTCTAATCATTAGGCAGAGCATTTACTGTAGATTTGTATTGCCCTTCATATCAAAGACTCATATCATCTCATCATATGAAGCTAAAAACTGATTTTTCTAGTCCCAAATTATAGCTTCTGTCAGTTTGTATGAAAAGTGTCCTTTGTTAGGCGAGTCTGTAATGCCCTTTTTAAACAAATTGATAAAGTAGTCACATAAGCAGCAGATATTAAAACATTTGCATCAATATGTATTGATGAATAAAAGGAAATGTAACAAAAAGCACCATATGAGAAATATGTCATCCATTATATACACAATTGCATTCAAGTATGTTACATAGCTTAGCTGCTTACTTCGTTTAAAGCAAACCAAAACGTCCTCGTGTCTATGGCTTTTTAGTGTTTTGAAATGATTAAATAAATATAAAAATGAATCTGTAAAAAAAATCACTGATACATGCATTTATTTCTTTGGTGTTTTATGCCTTTTACTGAGAGTGACTAGAAAAAGTATGCTTTATACATATGAACTAATATATATGAAAGTCAATTTACCTCCTACCTTGTACTTACTAAAAGCTTTTAAAGTGCCTGAAGAGAAAACATTATATAAAAGCAGTTGTGCTTATGCAATAGTTTCAGACTTATTGCAAATACAATAAAAAGTTTTGAAGTGAAAGCAATGCCAAACTTCGGCACTATTTGAAAAATCATCTATAATCTGATAAGGCACAGACAGTATTTGTAGACATGTAAACTGAAATGAACAGCAATGGCTCTTTATAGCAGGGGCTGGCACATTAACCAAATAATGAATAAGGGTTTGTTTGCCACAGAATCAGATCACGGAACAGGACACATGTTTAAACAAGAAATTTCCACCAAATAAAACATGCAGTCTTACTGCAAAATTTTGGAATATAAAAATGTTTTAAAGGTTTTTAAAGGTATTTGGTTATTCCACATAAAAACTCCATCTATAATTCCTATACAAAATTTAAACAGTAGAAGAAATGGGAGTTTTAACCTTGAGATTAGGTTTACGGTTGAAATCTGAATATCCACTAATGGATGGATAGCAAATCATCTACACAATTGCTAGATATAATTCGTCCATTGCATGATATTGACTATTAAAATGTGTACCATTTTAAATCTAGAGTTTCACTGTTCCTTTCCTTTTAGTTTGTAGAGGCCTTCTTAAGTAATAAAAGAAGGAACGAAAAAACATCATGGTGGAGAACTTGTTGTGTTTTGGATGACTGCCGTAGAGTCTTCTGGGAAAAATTCTTTATAAAAGTTTTTTTCTAATAACCCTATCAAAACAAGAGGAAGACATGTGAGTAGTTTACAATTGATATAGCATTACATAATTTGTTCATAAGAATTTCAGTCTACTATCAATACTTTTACAATTTATACATTGAAAAATATTAACATGTTAATGAAAAAATTCATCTCATTATCAAATTACTATTGGAAAAATGAATAGCAATTGCATCATGCAAGCAGGTAAATGGCAAGTTCATTGAATAGTTCATTGTGAATAGCTTTAAAAGTGCCTTGATAAGTTTCTTTTAAACTAAAAAATATGAGGAATACTGGTATTAATTAGAGATGTCCGAACGTGCAAAAATCCGGCCCGCCGAGGATCCTGCGAATTTCGGAAAAATACGAAAATTCGAAAAATCCGGAGCGACCTATTAAAACCCATTAAAATGAAAAAATTCTCGCAAATTCTACGAGAAAAGAAACCTTGTAATTAGAAAAATTTTTAAAAAAAATACGTATTTCCCACATTTTCGAAAATACATGAATCATGTTTCAACCATTTTTTGAAAATTTTCGAAAAATACGTTTGTCAATTGCATTTTCGAAATATTGTGAAATCCTTAATTTCGAAAATACTATTTTTCATGCATTTTCGAAAATCCTCGCAATTTCGAAAATTTTCGAAAATAAGTTTTTTCATGCATTTTCGAAAAATACGAGAAATCCCTCGTAATTTCGAAAATTTTCGAAAACGCGGTCGGAAAAGTTCGGAAGGAGAAAAAACCGGAAAATCCGCAATCATCAACCCATTCGCGAATGAGATAAATCCACTGTGGATTCGGGGTTCGGATCCGCGAAAAACGGGGCCTCAACTAGTATTAATACATATGCTGTAGTTTTGTGATCCAAGAATTTACTTGTTTTCGAGTGCCATTGGGAGTTAGGAAGGTATTCCCCCCCACATTTTAGCTGTTTTTCCACCCCTCTGGATTCAACTCTTGGTTAAGGTTATAAAAAGGAGAGTGTAAAGGTTGGACATGAGGAACCATGTTTTACTAACTCAATTAGTATGTTACTATGTTACCATGTATCACAATACTGGAACTATATTCCTTTTTATATCTGTTGGGAGATGAGGCGGTGATAGCAAACTGCCTAAATTAGTTCTTGAAAAATTGTCGTAGTCATCCGACTGTTTCTGAATTCAGAATGACTTGTACAAGAATATGTTGGCAATTAAAGTACCCAGGAAGTCCCCATTAGCTATGACAGACAGGTGTTAGGACCTTCTGATGCTGGTGGGCATGGCATTGAGCGAAATGTGTTCGGACTCAGTTCATGTGAATTATTTTTAAATGTAAGCTAAACTAATCACAATGACTCCACCACTTGCATAAAAATAACTGTCTATCTTGGAAATACAACTATTAATATCCTTTTAATTTAAGTTAGGGTCACATTACCATAAAAGGCTACAGTATATTACAATAATGGTCCAGGCGACATGGGGGAAGACCACTGGTGAAAATGAGCATCCAAAAGTCATATATCATATTGTTTTAATTGTGCCTTTTTTTTCTTTTTATTTTATGGTCACATTAGATATCAAAACACAAATGGTCTGGAAATGCAATTTATTTAAACCTTAGGCCTATAACGGATAGCCTTAAAATTTATTTTCTATGAGTGCAGTATATTGTAAAATATATAGTTGTAGAAAAGAGGAGAGACATACCTTAAGACATGTTAGGTTATAGGATGAATAAAACTGTTGAGTTTTCATTCATACATGTGATTCACGAACTTCATTGAAGTTTCCAAAATCCAAAGCCTATTTATGGAAAGGCTAATTAGTTAAGTGTTCAACGTCTTTTTCTAATGGAGGTGTTAATGCCATCTACCCCAGAAGCCGAGCTTGATCCCACGATGCAGTAATCTCATCAAGGATTTTACAGCATTGTGGGTCAAAGAAAGTATTTTGCAATTTTTCTTAATAGTATAAGCCCCAAATTCAAAAAACAATGTGTCCATCGAAGAGTTACATGTGCACTAAGAATACTGTTAAATCCATCTGATATACTCGGTCATAGCATTGTTGCTGGTCAAACCATTTGATTGTTAAATACACAACTCCTCCCTTAAGAAGAATCTACACATTTTAAAAAGCAAATTACATTAAAGGATTACAATTTAGGTTCTGCCTGCCTGCAGGTTGATTAAATTCAGTAGGACAACAGATTGTTTAATCTCCATATCTGTATTCTTTATATGGGGTACATTGCTAGCTTAAAACATAGACATGGGTAAACACAGATGATGGGTTCTTACATAAGATTGTGATTTGTATGAGCTGAATTACAAGGTTTTGGTGGAAGCTGTAAACAACTGAATGTCATTTGATAAAAGTATTGAATTGAAAGCCAATCTGAAAATAAAACTAAAACACAGAACTTACCATGCACAAATAGTAACAATTTTAACGGTTAACCCGAGTTCTTTGAAAAACCAGTTTCCCAATAAAAAAAGCACTTATAGAATTATTTAACTAACATGTTGCCCATCAAGAACAAAAAAAACAGATATTACGGAATTAAAAAGCTCAAAACGTGCATGTTCTACAATAACTGTATGTGTATATAACATCGATAAATGGTTGGATTTGCAATTATACTTTGACGTTTTAAAAACCCCGGATGCTGCATATAAAACAAATTGTACTGGGTGATATTCCTTGATTTTTTTTTGATTCACAACATAACAGTTATTGCTTATTATAGGAATTAAGTGGGTTATAACTTATTCGGACCCTGCCTTGTTCTTTTATAAGTTTAAAAAACTGTTATAATTTGCCCTTTCAAACTTGCAAACTGCAACTACCCTCTTCTCGGGATACAAGACTATTCAGTTCCCTGCCTCTATATTGGCCTCCAAATTACTATAACTGGGAATTTAATGAACTAAATTATGCATATTTCTCCATGTCCATACATTATATAAAATAGAGGATTATGTTTAAAGATGGGATTGGGGAATGAGAGATGAGGATGGGAAACAGTAAATCCTGCAATTGCAAAAATAAAAACTTTAATATATGCAGAATATGAATAGGAGGCAGAGGAAAAGGGGATGAAGAGATCTATTATTCTTTTTTTTACTTGTTGGCAAAATAGAAAAGCATCAAAAGAAGGGCACAGAAATATATATATTTTTAATCTAAGCCAGTATTAATTATACTTAATAAATTAGTAACGAGGCAGACACTCCTAGTAGAACTGACATGACATGAGTTAAAATAAACATACTCAGGTCAAATGCCAGATGACCTGTCTAAGACCCTACTTCAACTGATACAGCGAGTTAAAGGAAACCATAGCTTTGGCTAAGGAGTATTAATTCAAAGTAAATGGGGAACATCTGCTAGCTGTTGCCTTGGGGGGTTCTCTATTTCTATAGAACAGTGCACTAGTAGCATGCAGTAAAGGACTGAATAACTTACACTATCATTTTTTTTTATACTTCCAAAAAAAAAGCTGTTACCACTGGGGTCTGCATATTTACCAAGGAATGAGGCCCCAGATTTGCTTGAGAGTCCCTGCCTGTCAGAAATACCTCTTTATGTTTTAATGTTTCTTTCTTTTCTGAAAACTAGACAATGATAACATAGTGTCTGAGCAAACAAAACGCATTGACATGCTATGTTGAATGACTCAGGTGTGCAAGCTGGTAGAAAGATATGCACTGTAATGTATTAAGATATTTAGTACTAGGGTAGGCATTGAGAACCGAACCCAAGTTCCCGAGCCTAACCTTTCGAGTTTCACGAGACCCGGACTTCTTGACCTATCCCGGACGCGGCTGTTCGAGATTTTCTGGACTTTCGATGATTTTCGAATGTTCGATACGTTCGAACGTGAAAACGGCCCGTAACATTCGAAATCATCGAATGTAAAAAAAAAAAGGTTTGCCCACATGTCCAAACACAAATGGCATCTAATTTGAGCATTGCCAGCCCCCTGGGTTATAAAAGGCATGCGACACGTGCCATTTAGAGTTCAGGTGTTTGGAGTGTATGTTAGTGAGACCCTGACAGTGAGGAGTTTGGAGAGATTTTCTGCGCTTTCTGTGTGGTGGATTTTCGCATGGGGGTTTAGCTCTTGAGTTACCACCCCCTGTATTCACGATCTTGGAGACCCAACGTCCTATACCACGTCCAGCTTTCCCTTGCACCAAGCATTACACTGAGGAGAGAAGCCAACAGGGTATGGGGTCGTCCGGAGGGGCCAAGCCTGCCTGGCTCGCAATGCGTTTCAAACTGAAGTGATTCGATATGCTACTCAATGGTGCTGTTCCTACAAATCCATCCCCTCCCCGCCCCTTTCCTTGCACGAAGCGTACCTGAGGAAGAGAAGCCTGGGGTATGGGCCTGTCTGGAGGGGCCAAGCGATGACCTGGGCTCCGCAATAATGTTGTCAACTGAAGTGAATCTACTGATCTCAATGGTGCTGTTTCGTACAACCTATCTCCCCACTGCTTTCCCTTGCACGAAGCATACTCTGAGGGAGAGAAGCCAATGGGTGTATGGGGTCTGTCTGGAGGGGCAAGCTGCCTGGGCTCCGCCAATAATGTTGTCCAATTGCGTCGGTACTTTATCTAGGCTGCGAACACGAATCCGCAGTGAAGTTTCATTAAACTTAACCAACGCAAAGGGCCATCGAATTCCCGCGGTAAAATTAACATGGTATTAGACCGAACTCGAAATCCGTGAGTAAAGTGTCCATAAAGCCTATACGTGAGCAATTGAATCGCGAGTAAAATGGTACATGGTATCTAAGGCGCGAACTCGAATCAGGGAGTAAAGTGTCCTTAAAAACCTATATGTGAGCATGCATGAATCCCGCGCGTGTAAAATGTACATGGTATCTAAGGCGCGACATCGAATTCGAATCCGAGTAAAGTGTCCATATAAAGCCTATACGTGAGCAATCAATTCCGCCGAGTAATGTACATGGTATCTAGGCGCGAACAATCGAATCTCGAGTAAAGTGTCCGTTAGAACCTTATACGCGAGTACCGAAGTCCGCGAAGTAAAATGTCCATGTTACACCTCGAACGTTCGAACAGAGAGTAGCGGGCATGAGGATTGTTCCACAATAGTATTTTATACGAAGTCCTGGATATTGGAACATGTTCCCGAGGGACCATTTCCCAGTCCCACGCCATTACATAAGTTACCCATAATATTTATCGAACTTTTGCGAAAACTTTTGCCCTCCCATAGACTTTAATGGGTACGGTTTTCGAACTACAAAGTCTATGGGTCAGTTCTCCTTGATTTTTCGAACTTTCGAAATAGTTCGAAAGTTCGAACGAACGAACCGAACTTTTCAGTAGTTGACCATCTCTAATTTACAGTACCAATTATTCACTTTCTTTCTGGTTTCTTCTAACTACAAACAGAATTTGTCCTCTGCATAATAACCCTTCTTCATGCCACATCGGATATTTCCCCCCCCCCCCCCACGACTGTCAGTGAATGCACAACCTGGCCACAGATGTGAATATACGAATCTTTGGGCCTTCCCCCCCTCCAAAAACGTTTTTTTCAATGCCCCTGCTAGGGGCCGATCGGGGGCAAGCATTCAACGCCCCCCTAGTCCCCTCGCATCCCCCCTCGGTTTGTCCAAATCCGAGGGGGGATTCAGGAGATTCCTGCACGTGAAGTCTGTTCCCTACCTTGAA
This sequence comes from Hymenochirus boettgeri, assembly GCA_019447015.1. Lineage (NCBI taxonomy): Eukaryota > Metazoa > Chordata > Amphibia > Anura > Pipidae > Hymenochirus > Hymenochirus boettgeri. The sequence goes on from CM033470.1 coordinate 125,904,774, forward strand.
GCGCCAGGTCCTGAGGAGGAAGCTGATGGTGAGACCCCGGGTGACATCACAGAACTTCCTTCCTTCACCCGGGTCCTTTCCCATATGGAGGTACACCTGCTGCTGGCCAGTGAGGTACTGCAGCAGATCTATGGAACAATAGTGGCAGTCCCTAATTATATTACAAGTGTCAACTGACGCTTATAACTACATTTGTGATGGAACTCAAAGGTTTTTTCCATCCAAATAGGATGTTTTTCTAAAGTCTTGCTGACTTAGCAGACAGACTTAAAAAAAAATGGGACAGGAATCAAAATTTGGTTGATCGCTGATCACCCATTTAGTGATCTTGCCAAATGTATGAAAAATCACTTCCTGAGAAAATGAATTCGCGGAAGTGTTTTTTCCGATCGGATTTCGAATTGGAAAACGGGCCATTATGCCCGTTCAATGTTCGGTATCACTTCCCTAGAGTTTGTATGTCATCTGTTGGGGAAAGGAGCCCCAATAAAAATAGGGGAAGCACCACAAAATAAAATCTAAGTGATACAACCAACACACTTCTTTTTTTTCAAACCTGAAAAACTTAAATTAGCAAAAAAATTGTTCTCTCCAAGCTTCACGATGTCCCCGGTGATATCGCTAAAGTAAACGCGGATCATTATTGTGTTCGATTTCAGGGAAACTAAGCCTATTTTAGTAGGGATTTTGCAGAGGTACCAAAAAAGAACCAGATTTGAAACTTTTAGGATCAGTAAAAGTGTGCAAAAACTTGTGGGACTCTCCGTACTAACTGCTTTTCACTAAATACCACTAAAATTGGGGAGTGGGGATAGGGTGGTGGGGTGGGTTGTGGCGTTTTTTTTTATTTTTTCTTGTAATTGCAATTGCGCTATGGATCCCATTTGAGCTAGTTGGTGCCCCGTCTCTGTTTGCACCCACCCATATGGCATACCGTTTGATTCAGACATGTGGGAGATTGCCGTTTTAGTGGGTTTTTTTTTACTTGCCATGGGTTTAGGTAGGATTTCAACCATTGAGTCCTCTTATTTTATTTTTTCACAAAATACTCCTAAAAGCAACGGACTTCTTTGGATCATGGGGTCTGGAATTCTCTGTATGTATGAAAGCATGGCATGGTAACGTAGATGAAGTGTGTGTAGATTCAAAAATATATAGTTTGGGGGGGGAATCCATGTTTTGGGACTGTTTCCTTAGAAAAAGTGTAGGTGTGTTTTCAAATTACAGAGCACTGTTGATTCTTTCTTGTAATTGCATTTGTGCATGCCGTCCCATTTGAGCTAGTTGGTGGCCACGTCTCTGTGAGCATCCACGCATATGGCATAACGTTTGATTTCAGAACATGTGGGAGATTGATATTTAGTGGGGGGTTTATTTGTGGGGGGGAATTTCCAAGTTTTGGGGCTGTTTGAAATTACGAGCACTTGATTTTTTCTTGTATTACACTTGTGCATGTGTCCCCATTTGAGCGTAGTTGGTGGGCCACGTCTCTGTGTGCACCCACACATATGGCATAACCGTTTGATGCGGATGTGGGAGATTGACATTTAGGGGTTTTTTTTGCTTGTCAAGTTGGTTTAGGTAGATTTCAATCCTTGAATCATCTTATTTTATTTTTCACAAAAACCTCCTAAAAACACAGAGTTCTTTGGATCACGGGGTCTGCGAATTCTTCGTGTATGTATGAAAGCATGGCATCGTAACGTAGCTGAAGGTGTGTAGATTCCAAAATATATAGTTTGTGGGGAATTTCCATGTTTTCTGGACTGTTTCCCTTAGAAAAAGTGTAGGCGTTCAAATTACAGAGCACTTTGATTTTTCTTGTAATTGCATTTGTGCATGCGTCCCATTGAGCTAGTTGGTGGCCACGTCTCTGTGTTGCATCCAACCATAGGCATACCTTTGATTCAGAACATGTGTGGAGATTGATATTTAGTTGGGGGTGTTTTATTTGGGGGGGCATTTCCAGTTTTGGGGCTGTTTGAATTACAGAGCACTTTGATTTTTTCTTGTAATTACACTTGTGCATGTGTCCCATTTGAGCTAGTTTGGTGGCCATGTCCCTGTGTACAATCCCACGCAATGGCTAGACCGTTTGATTCAGGGCATTTGGAAGATTGATAATTGACAAGTTTTTTTTACATAACATGGAAATTTGCCATGATTTTTAACTTTGAATTGTATTTTAACCTTTTTCTGAAAATCTGGTTTAAAAAAAGAAAATTTTACATGAATTACTCCGCCCAACGACCATTGTGGTATCATAAAAGAATCCACACAATTGTGTAATGAAGGTGGTAGATTCCAAGATATTATAGTTTGGGGGGGTATTTCTAATATAGAGGGGATGGTTTGTTTAGTCTGACAAATCTGAAAAGTTGCTGTAATGGGCCATGATCATTGGCCTCAATTTCTGGTTCTTTGTTGATTCCAGTTTGCAGCGAGGTACCATACATAGGGGATACCGTTTATTCGGACATTTGGGAGATTGAAGTTATTGGGAAACCTTTTTTGTACATACTTGGGATGTTTGGCATGATTTCTCCCTTTGAAGTGTTTTTTTTCACTTTGTTTAGAAAATCTGCTAAACTGTGAAAATCTACGAAGAACTGTTGCCGACACGGTAATTGTGTACGAATTATAACAAACTACGAGTTCGTATAATAAAGGTGTAGATGATCGAATATATGGTTGTGGGGGTTGTTTTGTGGGAAAAAAAAATTGCAGAGTTCAAATAGATTTGCTGAATATTTTGCTGTTGTTCTGAGCCATTTGAATGTTTCACTCTTGTGTCTTTTGGCTTCAACGTCCACGTGTGTAACCCTATATGCATACCGTTGATTCGGACATTTGGGAGATTGATATTTAGAGCTTTTTTTTACATTTCCATGGGTTTGGCATGATTCACCTTTTGAGTTGTTTTTGTTATGTTTTCAGAGACAAAATGCGAATTTCTAACGAAGAACTGCGCACCACCATTGATGGTATGAATGAACAAACTACAGCGTTACGTAGCTGAAGGTACTGTACTTCGAGACATATATAGTTTGACGGTGGGTATTTCCAAGTTAGAGGGTGTGTCAGGTTGAAAAATCTGGGAAATGCTGTTATTGGCTACAATCGCGCATTGTTTTACCATTTTGACTAGTCGCTTCCACGTCCAGTGAGTGTGTCACCCCACACATATGGCATACCGTTTTGATTCAGGGGACATTTAGGCGATTGGATATTTGGTAAGTTTTTTTTGACATTACATTGGGGTTTTTGGTGTGATTTTGTAACTTTGAAATGTATTTTTCTCTATTTTTCCAGAAAAATTGTGTAGAATGCGAAATCTACGAAGAACTGCACCCACAACCATTGATGGTAGAATGAAACGAACTACAGTGCTACATAGCTGAAGGTTGTAGATTTCAGGAATATTAGTTTGTGGGGGATATCTGAGTTACGGGGGTGTTTTGTGGAAAAAACTGCCAGACTGTCCAATTCGGAGTTGGCTAAATATTTTCGCCGTTTCTGAGTATCGTGCATTGTCTCACTTGTGGCTTTCGCTTCCACGTCCGCATTTGTAACCCACACATATGGCATACCTGCTTTGATTCAGGACATTTGGGAGATTGATATTTAGTAACTTTTTTTTAGATTTCATGAGGTTTTGGCATGATTTTTACCTTTTGAAGTGTTTTTTGTCATTTTTTCAGAAAAGGTGCGCGACTTTCTACGAGAAATGCGCCCACACCATTGATGGTATGAATGAACGAACTACAGCGTTACAATAGCTGAAGGTGTGTAAGTTTCAGGAAATATATAGTTTGTTCGGGGTGGTTATTTCTGAGTTACGGGGGTGTTTTGTGAAAAACTGCAGACGTCCCAATTCGGAGTTGGCTAAATTTTTCGCTGTGTTCTGAGCCATCGTGCATTGTCTCACTTTGTGGCTTTTCGTTCCACGTCCGCGTGTGTAACCACACATATGGCATACCGTTTGATTCAGGACATTTGGGAGATTGATATTTAGTAACTTTTTTAGATTCATGAGGTTTTGTGCATGATTTTTACCTTTGAAGTTGTTTTTGTTCATTTTTTCAGACAAATGCGAACTTCTACAAGAAACTGCGCCCCCATCCATTGATGGTATGATGAACAAACGACAGCGTTACAGTAGTCTGGAAGGTGTGTAGATTCAGGAATATATAGGGTTGTGTGGGGTTATATTTCTAAGTTGTGGGGTGTTTTTTGTTGGAAAAACTGCAGACTGTCCAAATTCGGAGATTGGCTAAATATTTTCGCCGTTCTGAGCCATCGTGCATTGTCTCCCTTTGTGGCTTTTCGCTTCCACGTCCGCGTGTGTAACCACACATATGGCATACCGTTGTGATTCAGGAATTTGGGAGATTGAATTTAGTAAACTTTTTTTACATTACCATGAGGGTTTGGGCATGATTTCTACTTTGAAGTTGTTTTTGTTCATTTTTTCAGACAAATGCGAACTTCTACGAAGAACTGCGCCCACACCATTGATGGTTTGAATGAATAATCTACTGCTTTAATAGCTGAAGGTGTGTAGATTTCAGGAATATATAGTTATTATGGGGTTAATTCTAAGTTACGGGGGTGGTGTTTTGTGGATAAAACTGCAGGACTGTCCAAATAGGAGTGGCTAAATATTTTCGCCGTTTCTGAGCCATCGTGCATTGTCCTCACTTTGTGGCTTTTCGCTTCCACGTCTGCGTGTGTAACCACACATATGGCATACCGTTTGATTTAGGACATTGGGAGATTGATATTTGGTAACTTTTTTTAGCATTCCATGGGGTTTTGGCCTGATTTTCTAATTTTTGAACGTTGTGTTTGATGTTCATTTTTTTTTGAACATCGGTAAAAGTGCAAACTTCTACGAAGAACTGCGCCACACCATTGATGATATGAATGACGAACTAGAGCGTTACCATAGCTGAAGTGTGTAGATTTCAGGAATATATTTGTGTGGGGGTATTTTTGAGTTGGGGGGTGTTTGTTTTGTGAAAAACTGCAGACTGTTCAAATACAAAACTGGCTACTTTTTTTTTGCTGCTACTGACATTTGGCACTGTCACGCTCTAGGTTAGTTGGTAGCCATGTCTCTGGGATACACCCATGAATGTGGGCATACCGTTTTATTCGGAGGGGTTGGCTTTCATATTTGAGATGCTGTTTTGAACTTTCTCCTACAGTGTTTTAGCTGAAATTCGCATTTGATTTTGTCTCCGATTTTACAGTTTGAGGAAAAAAAAGGAAAATGTGAGAAAAGTAACTACACAATTTGAACGAGAGCTGCGTCGGGTTCTGCATTTTGATCGAAACTAACCTCACTCGTAAAATCCTGCGGGTGTGTGTAGTTTCTAAAAATATCTCACTTGTGGGGATATTTTTTAGATAATTTGGTAGATATTCTATGTTAACTGTCAGTAGTGGTTAGACATTTTAATTGGTTGTATATTCTAGGAGGTGCAGTTTTAGGTTACCTACATTATATCTGGTATCGTTGTTTCGGGAGTATCTGAGTTTTAGAAACAGTAAGATTTTTTGGTCGTAACCTTAAGATAACCATAAGTAAAAAATGGGAAAATCCATGAAAATTTGCAAATTTTTTCTTTTTTTACATATTTACCCCATAATTCCAGTAGTTTAAAATTTCCAGAAAAGTTGCAAAATTTTGTTACCATGTTAAAGTACACTTTGTGCTGAAAAAACAATGTATAATATCCTGATTTACTGCAAGGTTTCCTACTGTAAAATTAGTCTAAAGCGATTAAGGACAAATACCTGGGAAATTCTTCTGCGAGTTAACGCAAAAAAATGAAAATCTCCTGGCAGTGAAGGGTTTAAAGGATAAGTGCACTGTAAAATGATAAGGGCATGTCCGCCCCTTTTTTAATTTTTGATATATAGTTTCCCCCAGCCCCAAACTCTATAATATACTTTTCAGAAAGTCCCCAGATCATCACTTACCTCTCTCCTCCACCACACTGCCCGGCCTTCTGCTTGCATGAAACTGCAAGCAGGGGACCGGACCAGCAGCTGCGTCCGTGATTTCCTGAGAGGCAAGCCCATCACGGACCGGTGGCGTGGCCAGCAGTTCAGAATACCAGAGGAGGGATTGAAAGCTATCATAGTAGAGTTCGGGGGACTTTCTGAAAAATATTATTATAGCGGTGGGTGGGGAAGGAAGCCTACTATGTGCCCAGGGCATTTACACTGGGTGAGGGAGAAACAAAACGGGGTGGAGAGGGAAGGAGAGGGGGGGGGGAGTGAAGGGCTGCTCTGAGCAAGCCAAAAACCTACTGAGAGGACAGCTCAGAGGTGGGAAAAATTTCCCTGGTGGCCAGGCTCCTGGTGGACAGTTTTCGGACTTTGGAGGGCAAGGAGAACCATTGGAGCTGGGATGCAAGGTAAGGGTTTTTATACACTACAGAGTGGGGCCAGTAGTGGGGAGGAAATGATAGTTTTGGGGGTGGACATGCCCTTTAAGTTATGTTCATTTGGAAGCTGCAGCTTTAAAAATACTTTTGCCTTTTTTATTTTAACTATGCCCCTCCACGCCTTACCTTTGTGCCTTGAAAGTTGCTGACATCTTGTTACTGGCTTTGCTGAATGTTAAGCTACACCCTCGGAGATTTCCTCTTGCTGTGCAGACCCCCGTTCCGGCCACCAGAACAGAGTTCCTAGTCTGCAGACCCCTGTTCCGGCTACCAAAATAGAGTTCCCAGGGTGCAGACCCCCGTTCTGGCCACCAGAACAGAGTTTCCAGGGTGCAGAGCCCCGTTCCGGCCACCAGAACAGAGTTCCCAGGGTGCAGACCCCCGTTCCGGCCACCAGAACAGAGTTCCCAGGGTGCAGACCCCCGTTCCGGCCAGCAGAATAGAGTTCCCAGGGTGCAGACTACTGTTCCGGCTACTAGAACAGAGTTCCCAGGGTGTAGACATTAATTTCAGTAAGTCTTAAATATATTTTAAAAGTGGTGTAATTTTGCAATCTTTCATTAGATGGCGCTGTTGTTTTTTTCGTTCCGTTCCGGCAACTGTTCTGGTTTTTATCTAGTCCCAAGGATTTATACTGAAATTTTTTGAGGTGTTTGGACTTAGTGAAAAGGAAGAGCATATTGTAAGTTCTGATAGAGTGTGAAGGAATACTGATAACTGGGTGGAAGTAGAGAGGCAGAGATAAAGGTAGAATACGTATAGGAAGGTAATAAATGGAAAGGAGATTTTGGAGCCAGGGAGTAGATAAGATATAAGCATAAGCAGAGCACACTTGTATACATAAAATACAAAAAAGTCAGGTAGTGTTATTGTTTTCTTTTTCGATGTCCTTGTTGAACTCCCTTGTTAAACTGCAATTTCAATCCAATAACCAATTCTTTATCCATGAACAAAATGTTTTCATCTAGGCCAATACTCCTCAGTTTTTACCTTTGTGGCACAGTATCAAAAGCAAAATCCAAGTATAACACATCCACTCCTGTGCCTGAACCTAAATTCCTACTCACATAAAAAACAATTACACTTGTCTGGCATGATCTTTACTTGTAAAGAGATTTTCAGTTTTAAAGGGGTTTGTCTGTTTTTAAATGTTCAACTACATTGTTACCTGTAGGTGGGGGCTGGTAAGAGACAAAAGAAAGGCATTTTTTTCCTTTTCTCTGTGATTGGATGGGGGTGTAGCTAATTGGTTTAAATTGGCTGAGGACTGTTGAAACCTTGGTTTTGAACCACACATAAGTTCTTCCTCCAGAGGAAGAACTTATGTGTTCAGTAAAGGTTACTGAACAGAAGAGGACTGATTTTTTAAGGGGTATTAAAGGGCATCTATGGTGGGAAAAAAAACACATAACTCCATTGCAAACTTAAAAAAATCTTCTCTGTGCTGCCTTTCTCCTACCTGTCAGTGTCTTTGTTTTCCCATGGTGTCAGATCTCTCTGCAGGACTCACCACTTCCCCCTCCCCTCTCTGTTACCTCCTCCATGTCTGAACCCAGGCTGCCCTAAACGCCGACTCATGTGCAGTAAAAATTAAGTTTCTTCAAGTCAACCTCCTGAAAAACACACCCACACACAGTGGCCAAAAGAAAGCAAAGCTGTCCTGTAGAAATGGAAAAAATAGGAGCACAGTACAGTTTACTGCTGCAACGCAATCTCCCTCTTTGTGATTCATCATCAAACAGTGAAAGCAATTAAGAAGGGGAGTCTAGTGCAGCTTTATCTCTGCAGTCAAAGCTACCTCTGTCTCCCCCTGCTAATGTTCTTACTTATCTCTGTGTTTGTGCTGAGCTTGAGTAGGGAGAAGGGAGGGACTTGAGCAGGGAAGAGGGTCACGGTCACAGGAATTTGACATTACAAGTAGGACTAGAGGATTCACGTCTTCTTCTAATTTGTATATCTGATGAAGCTATCAATGTAAAACGTGTTGTGAAGGTGTAGAGGTGCTGTTAGTTGTGTTCCTACAGTTCTGGTTCAAGGGGTGATCCAAGACCACCGTTTACTGCGTAAAGTTCTCTCCTTTCAATTTGCTTGTCAGCGCTACTATTGAGACAATATCCAGGTCAAATGAGAAGATGTTCGGATTGGACCTGGAGACGTTGAGGATTCCCGATCGTGTCTGCCTACAGCGTACTGGGTTAGAGGTGTTCCCCAGTCCGACGCGGCTACCTGGTTCCTATCAGGAGATCTAGCATGGTTTAAACGTCCCAGACCCGGCTGTGTGAGTATAGGAAATGACCTATTTCTGTTGAAACCATTTATGACTAACTTTCCCTTCAGCTCTATCACCTTTAGTGGAAAGTTTTCCACTGGCCATTATAACAAATCAGTGTGTAGCTAAGAGAGCTGTGTTATATATCATTGATCCTGAGAGAAGGAATTTGTTATAACCTCACTACAGTGATTAGTAGCGGTTTGTGATATAACTCTGGACTAATTTTTTGATCTGATATTTGATAAATAGGCACAAGAGATCCTGCTGGTTATATACAGTTTATATAAATTGATTTGTGGGTTTCACACATGTCAACATCCTATGTGTGTATGTGTCTTCTTATTTACTGAATCTGGATTTTATAACAGTGGCATTTTTTTAAGCAGTATCTTTATATATGTATTTATATATACAAAAAACATTTAATCTAACCCACATCGCCTGTTCTCCATCTAAAACTCCCTAATGCGCTCCTCACCCCCCGACCCTCTCCTTTCTTCACACTCTCCCCAGGACTTTGCGCATTGCTTTCAATATAAAGTGGAGTCTATCCACATGCAGATCTCTGGTCCTCAGGATGACTCTCAGATTATATTGCCCTCTCCTCCCTCGCCTATTCTTGGATCTTTTGCTCCTGTGACCCATTCAGAAGTCTCTAGTCTGCTTCTATAATGTCCACTCATGACCTTATCCGCTTGATCCCATGCCCTCTGTATTACTGAAGCACTGTAATCATGTGCTTACCCCTATACTCACCCATATATTCAATGCCTCCCTTACAGCTGGAATTGTCCCTTCCATCTTTAAGCATGCCCGTGTTAATCCCATACGAAAAAAGCTCTTGCTAGACCCGTCTTGTTTAGCCAACTACTGCCCAGTCTCTCTCTTACCGATAGCCTCTAAACTGCTAGAATGATTAGTCTTCTCTCATATAACTATCTACCTTCATGCTCATAACCTATTGGATACTTTGCAATCTGGATTCCATCCTGCGCATTCCACAGAGACAGCTCTGTGTAAGGTTGTGAATAATCTGCAAGTTGCAAAGGCCAATGGACACTTTTCTTTTCTTAGCCTCCTTGACCTCTTCTTTGCTTTCGATACAGTCGATCATTCCCTCCTAATGCAGATATTTCATTCTTTGGGCATTCAGAATAAAGTGCATCCTGGTTTCTATCCTATCTCTCTGACCGAGCTTACTCTATATCTTATGCCAGCAATACATCTTTTCATGGTTCCTCTTGGTGTGGGGGTACCGCAGGGGTCTGTTCTTGGATCCTTATCGTTCTCCCTCTACACTATTTCCTTGGGAGATGTTATTAGCTCTTTTGGCTTCAAGTATCATTTATATGCAGACAATACACAAACCTACTTTTCCACACCTACGCTAACTCCTGACATTCAATCATGTGTCTCCTTCACAATAGAAAGTTCAGAGTGCACACCACTCTTAACCCTTTCACTGCCACAGATCGTATATTCACGATCTGTGCAGTGAATGCACAAACTGCCACAGATCGTGAATATACGATCTGTGGCTTCCCCCCTCCAAAAAATTTTTTCCCCCCTGCTAGGGCCGATCGGGGGGCAGCATTCAACTGCCCCCCTAGTCCCCTCGATCCCCCCTCGGTTTCGTCCAAATCCGAGGGGGGGATCAGGAGATATCCTGCATTGAAGATTTCCCTACCTTGAAGCTGCCGGTCCGGAGGAGGAAGCTGAATGGGAGACCCCGGTGACATCACAGAACTTCCTCCTTCACCGGGGTCTTCCCATATGGAGGTACACTGCTGCCCCCGGTGGTCCAGTGGAGGTACTGCAGCATGATCTATGGAGATCATGCTGCAGTCCCTAAGTATAGTAAAAGCTGTCAAGCTAACAGCTTTACTATACATTTTGTGAATGGAACTCAAAGTTCCATTCACAAATAGGATTTTTTCTAAGTCTTTGCTACTTAGCGAAGGCTTAGAAAAAAAATGGGGACAGAGATCAAAATTTGGTAAAATGGACGTTATAGAAATGGTCCAAACTATCAAAAAAGATATAATAGACATTGCAGAAAGAACCAACCATATAGAACACAAAATGGCAGAATTTACAACCTCATTTAACGAATTAGCAGACGCCCATAACAACCTTGATGATAAAGTAACCACCCTCCAAAACAAAATTACCGACCTAGAAGACAGATCAAGGAGAAATAACATCAAAATCAGAGGAATACCTGAGACTGTCTTAAACCCCGAACTTGATCATTATCTAGAAAAATTACTAGAAACAATCCTGCCAAACTCAACAAAAACAGAGAGAACAATCGACAGAGCTCATAGACTATATAAACCAAAAAGTGCTCCTCAAACAGCACCCAGAGATGTAATAATAAGATTCTTATTCTTTCAAACTAAAGAACAAGTGATGTCACTTTCAAGAAACAAAAACAACCTGCCAAGCAAATATACCCATTTACAATTTTTCGCAGACCTATCACCCCAAACCATGCAATTAAGGAAAACCTTTCAAGAAGCTACAGAGATACTCAGATATAACGCTATAAAATACAAATGGGGCTTCCCAGTCCGCCTGATCGTAATCAAAGAGGAAAAAACATTTGTCTTCAATACACCCAAAGAAGCTATCCTCAAAGCCCAGGAATGGAAGCTAAACATCCCTCAAACTATCAAAAACCAACTGAAAGAGCCACACAAAAAAGAAGGAATCCAAAAAGAGTGGAACTACAACTGAGATTTATTTGAACCAACACCCGAACAAATCAAAACACACATATTAGCCAAGGACTAATAACTTTGAAACTCTAAAGTAGAGACGAGAGCATTTCGTTTACACCCCAGACTGACTACTCTAAAAACTCCTACCGGCTGCAGGAAATCCTGGACCGGAGCCTCCGCAAGAAAACGGTTTGAATACTTCTGAAAAGGGCAATGTCTTAAATGTGTTAAATATGTTAAATGTTTTATATGTTATGAATGTTTTATATGCCATAAATGTTTTATAAGCTTTAAAAAGTTCGGGGATAAGAGATACCCACTTTATCCCTATAATAATACCCACAGAAAACATCCCTGATCATATCGGGGCCTCCCGGAGGGGATAGTAGCCATAAACACAAATATAGAATACAACCTCACGGGGTTAACCCTTAAACAGCCCAATACAACCAAAACAGAATGATCAGTCCAGTCACAAATCACTGGACTGGGCCCCTACCCCGGGAAGCTCTGGACACACTAAATAATCTCCGTATACCCCAGAGACTAGTTTAATTTAGCAAGAATACAAAATAATCTGTCTCCCAAAATCATAGAAGCTATACCCGACCTAACTTGGGAAAATAAACCTACAATAAGCTAAAAACAAAATAATCTAGACCAGTCAATTAAGAAACAAGGAACTGTTTTAAATAAAACAACAGCATTTCCAGGTGGCAAACAGCCCTCCAAAAAAGTCTAGATATCTATGATAACTAGGAATGTGTTATTGACCCATTGTGGTCTCCCTTCGACCCCCCTATTGAAATATCTGCCACTTAACTCAAGTTCTAGATGTTTCTCATGTTTTTTATGTTATATATGTTGTATATTTTTTGCCTCAGCTATGTGTGCCGTACCCCAGTTGCCCTACCCCCACAACATCCACAAATACAATACAAACACCCATATGATGCCAAAAGCACTCCCCAAAACAAAGATCTATATAAAAAAACTACATTCATACACGTCTGTAATTAAGGACCCAAAACAACTAACCAGCAAGAAAACCACCAAATCACATGGGAATTAAACTACAATCCTACAATGTCAGAGGTCTAAACTCCCCTCAGAAAAGATTCCTATTATGGAAAGAGCTTATAAGCAACAAGATAGACATAGCATGTATACAAGAAACGCACCTGAACAAAAAATCAACCCATCTCCTCAAGCATAAAGCTTACAACAATATTTTCCACTCCTCATCAGAAAAGAAAAAAAGAGGAGTCACCATCGCAATAAACAACGCACTAGCTTTCAAACTATATGAAGCAAAGATAGACCCACAGGGCAGATATATAATCCTACACTGTTCCATAAATAACCAAAACTTAGTTATAGCCAACCTATACGCACCCAACCAAAGACAAATTAAGTTTATAAAGAAAATCATAAGCAAAGTTAAAGAATACCACCAAAAAAATATTATAATATGCGGAGACTTCAATCAACTACTAGACCCAGAAATAGACTCCACTAATCCCAACACAAAGAAAAACCACCAATTTTACAATCTCCTGAAATCCGAAGATCTATTTGATGCATGGAGAACAACCCACCCAACAGAAAGGGACTATACCTTCTTCTCCCAATCCTACAATATGTACTCTAGACTGGATTACATCCTAGTAGACAAATGGACTCTCCAAAAACTCCCCTACACCAAAATCTCCCCGATTACATGGTCAGACCATGCACCAATAACAATCCTCCTAAAGGAAAGATTCAATGTCAACCAAACAAGACCATGGAGACTCAACCCAACCATATTATCATATGAAAAATCCAGAAACACAATACAAAAAGCTATATCAGAATACTTCGAAATAAATGAATCTCCAGAAATAGACCCGTTCACACTATGGAACGCACATAAAGCTGTAATCAGAGGCATCTGCATCCAACAAGCATCCCAACTAAATAAAATCAGAAAACAAAATAAACTGGAACTACTACAAAAAATAGCCGCACTAGAGAAGGAGAATAAACAAAAACCATCACAACACCTAAAAAAACAATTGAAAGAAACAAAAGATAAACTTCACTCGCTAAATCTATATGACTATGAAAAAATGCTCAGAAGATTGAAAGCCTCATCTTACAATCAAGGAGGTAAAGCAAATAGAAACCTAGCAAATAGAATCAAAAACAAATTAGCCAATACCAAAATCTCATACATTATGGAAAAAAACAACAAGATACTCAACCCCCAAGAAATATCCAACCAATTTAGCATCTACTACTCCAAATTATACAATCTTGCAGAAAACGGAGAAACTAAAAAACCCAACAAAGAAATCCTAGAAGCATTCTTTAACTCAATAAACCTACCCTCAACGACAGCAGAACAAAAAGAATACTTAGACAAACCATTCTCCCAAGAAGAAATAATTAAAGCAATCAACTCAGCAAAATTAAACAAATCTCCAGGAGAAGATGGGTTTACCAATGAATATTACAAAACCTACTTTACTACCCTTACTCCACACCTGCAAAACATGTTTAATAAAGCAACAGAAAACCAAACATTCCCTAAAGAGATGCTTAAAGCCTTAATCATACCAATCCCAAAACAAGGGAAAGACCCGACACTATTAGGAAACTACAGACCCATCTCCCTATTAAATAATGACCTCAAACTATACTCCAAAATATTGGCCGAGAGACTCAAAAACATACTTCCACATCTCATCCACCTAGACCAAGTAGGATTTATTAAAAACAGACAATCCACAGACAACACAAGAAGAATTATCGACCTTATAGACTGGGCCAACCACAACAAGATCTCATCGCTATTTATATCATTGGATGCAGAAAAGGCCTTTGACCGCCTCAATTGGCAATACCTAAACCTGGTACTGGAAAAATTTGGAATACAGAACTCCTTTAAAAAGGCAATCATGGCGCTCTACACCAACCCATCTGCAAACGTCTACATTTCCAGTATGATGTCCAACCCATTTAACATCTCAAATGGAACAAGACAAGGATGTCTGGCACAAAAAATAAGAGAAGACCCAAATATTACAGGCATTAAAATCAACTCAACATCCCACAAAATAGCACTATTCGCAGACGACGTTATTCTAATTGTCACAAAACCAATCATCTCACTAATACATATATACAAACATCTACATCAGTTTGGACGATTATCATACTACAAAATCAACGAGAAAAAATCACAAGTTATGGAAACCAATCTCTCAGGAGCCCTGAAAATGTTCCTGGCAAGCAAATATCAATTCAGAGGGGATACCAACGAAATAACCTACCTGGGAATTAAAATTTCAACCAACCTGGGAAACCTATTCCAATCTAACTTTATACCACTAGTAGAAAAACTAGAAAGTCAGACAAGAAAATGGAAGATAATGACACTATCATTAATGGATAGAATAATGGCATCCAAAATGCTAATCCTCCCCCGATATCTCTACGTTTTTAGATCAATTCCAATAAACATCCCAGAATCCTTCCTCTTAAGAGCACAAAAAAATATAACACAATTCATATGGAATAAAAATAAAGCAAGAATAAACAACCCAACCATGGCCAAAAACCGCAAAACAGGAGGTCTAGCAATTCCAATATTAAAGGACTACTACCAAGCAACAACTCTAGACCAAATAAGATACTGGTGGAAAAACAAGACAAACACAAACCTATGGTGCGAAATAGAGGAAAAAATGTGCCAACCCATGATCTTGAAACAAATTTTGGGAGCAACACTTCTAGAAGACAAGCAAATAACCATTCCCTACATCCTCCCCCACGCATCCATTAAAATCTGGAAAAATATACACAAAAACCAAAACTTTCTAGCACCATTATACGACTTCATACCCATAAACAGCCTTGAAATACTTATCCCGGATTTACATATCCAATGGGATCAACACCAACTAAAAACAATCAATCAACTATACCAACAAGGTAAACCGACCCCATTCCCTACACTACAAAGCAAATACCAACTTAACCAGAGCGACTTCTTCAAACATATCCAAATCATATCCCTGCTTACAACCTCTAAAAAGAAATGGAAAACCTCAACAGACTCAACTGAACTTCAATTTACAGCCCCCATTACCCCCCCCAAAGGAATAACAACCTTTTACAACCTGATCAACAACAAAAATATATTTACCAAACTCAGACCACATATAAAATGGGAGGAAGAACTGGGGAAAACCTTCAACGACAAACAGTGGTCGGATGCAGCCAACATCCCCTTCAAACTCTCAAGATGCTCTCAACATTGGGAAATAACAAGAAAGATACTGTTGAGATATTATAGAACCCCAACAATTCTAGCAAAATGGAACCCCAAATACTCACCAATGTGTTGGAGGTGTGGACAGGCCAGAGGAACTCTTCTTCACATATTCTGGACCTGCAGGAAAATCAGAAAAATATGGAATAAAACTCAACTAGTATTATCATCAATATTACAAAAACAAATCACCCTCACTCCCGAACTGGCCCTCTTACTGATAGACCTACAGCAGTTTCCCAGCAATCAACAAACCATTATCTTCCATACTACTATAATTATTACTCAATTTATTGCCAGAAACTGGTTATCCAATAAAATCCCTAATATCACACTCATACTGAAAAACCTCAATACCAATATGCAGTATGAGAAACAATATGCCATAACCCAACTTAATTTTCACAAATTCTACAAGAAGTGGGAATACTGGTACACCGATAATAGATCTCTATATCAATAAAGATTAAGGCGCTTTGGCTCAAATATGCTAAAATCTGATAACCAAGCAGAAACGAAATACTCAAAATGGCAGCTGGGGAGACACACACGCTGAAATTCACTTTTACTTTTGGTTTCTTTATCTACTGCTACCCACTCCCTACAGTTTATTATATGATGTTATGTTACAATGTGATATTTTATTTGATATGATTTGATTTTTGAATTGTACTATAAAAACCGCTCAATAAAAATTGAATGATTAAAAAAAAAAAAAAAAAAAATTTGGTGATCACTTCTGATCACCAATTTATTGATCTTTGCCAATGAATGAAAAATCACTTCCTGGAAAATGATTTCCGGGAAGTGATTTTTCCGATCGGATTTCGAATTGGAAAACGGGCATTTATGCCCGTATTACAAGTTCGGTATCATTCCCTAAGATGATTTGATGATCATCTTTGGGAATGATCCCCAAAAAATAGGGGAAATGCACACAAAATAAAATCTTAAAGTGATACACACACCTTTTTTTTTTTAACCTAAAAACTATAAATTAGCAAAAAAAATTGTCTTCTCCAAGCTTCCCAATGTCCCCGGTGATATCGCTAAAGTAAACGCGGATCATTATTTGTTTGATTTCAAGGGAAACTAAGCCTATTTTAGTAGGGAATTTTGCAGAGGTACCAAAAAAAGACCAGATTTAACTTTTAGGATCAGTAAAAGTGTGCAAAAACTTGTGGGACTCTCCGTACTAACTGCTTTTCACTAAAATACCACTAAAAGGGGGAGTGGGGATAGGGGTGGGGGGTGGGTTGTGGCGTTTTTTTATTTTTTCTTGTAATTGCAATTGCGCATGGATCCCATTTGAGCTAGTTGGTGGCCCCGTCTCTGTTTGCACCCACCCATATGGCATACCGTTTGATTCAGGACATGTGGGAGATTGCCGTTTAGTGGTTTTTTTTACTTGCCAAGTGGGTTTAGGTAGGATTTCAACCATTGAGTCCTCTTATTTTATTTTTTCACAAAATCTCCTAAAAGCACGGACTTCTTTGGATCAGTGGGTCTGGAATTCTTCATGTATGTATGAAAGCATGGCATGGTAACGTAGATGAAGGTGTGTAGATTCCAAAAATATATAGTTTGGGGGGGAATTTCCATGTTTTGGGACTGTTTCCTTAGAAAAAGTGTAGGCTGTTCAAATTACAGAGCACTTTGATTCTTTCTTGTAATTGCATTTGTGCATGCGTCCCATTTGAGCTAGTTGGTGGCCACGTCTCTGTGTGCATCCACGCATATGGCATAACGTTTGATTCAGAACATGTGGGAGATTGATATTTAGTGGGGGGTTTTATTTGTTGGGGGCATTTCCAAGTTTTGGGGCTGTTTGAAATTACAGAGCACTTTGATTTTTTTCTTGTAATTACACTTGTGCATGTGTCCCATTTGAGCTAGTTGGTGGCCATGTCCCTGTGTACATCCACGCATATGGCATACCGTTTGATTCAGGGCATTTGGAAGATTGATAATTGACAAGTTTTTTTTACATGACATGGAAATTTGCCATGATTTTTAACTTTGAATTGTATTTTTATAAATTTTTCCTGAAAATCTGGTAAAAAAGCGAAATTTTACATGAAACTCCGCCCACACCATTGGTGGTATGCATAAAGGAATCACACCATTGTGTAGCTGAAGGTGTGTAGATTCCAAGAATATATAGTTTGGGGGGGTATTTCTAGTATAGAGGGGTGTTTAGTCTGACAAATCTGAAAAGTTGCTGTAATTGGGCCATTGTTCATTGGCTCACTTTGTGGCTAGTTGATTCCACGTTTGCGCGTGTAACCATACATAGGGCATACCGTTTGATTCAGGACATTTGGGAGATTGATATTTGGTAACTTTTTTTTACATTACTTGGGATTTTGGCATGATTTCTACCTTTGAGAGTGTTTTTTTTCAATTTTGTTTAGAAAATCTGCTAAAACTGTGAACTTCTACGAAGAACTGCGCCCACACCATTGATGGTACGAATGAACAAACTACAGAATTTCGTAGATAAAGGTGTGAGGATTCGAGAAATATATGGTTTGTGGGGGTTGTTTTGTGGGGAAAAATTGCAGACTGTTCAAATTCAGATTTGACTGAATATTTTTGCTGTTTCTGAGCCATTGTGCATTGTTTCACTTTGTGTCTTTTGGCTTCCACGTCCACGTGTGTAACCACACATATGGCATACCGTTTGATTCAGGACATTTGGGAGATTGATATTTAGTAGCTTTTCTTTAGATTGCATGGGGTTTTGGCATGATTTCTACCTTTTGAAGTTGTTTTTGTTCATTTTTTCAGACAAATGCGAATTTTTACGAAGAACTGCGCCCACACCATTGATGGTATGAATGAACAAACTACAGCGTTACGTAGCTGAAGGTATGTAAATTCTGAGAATATATAGTTTTGCGGGGGTATTTCCAAGTTAGAGGGGTGTTCAGTTTGAAAAATCTGGGAAAATGCTGTTATTGGCTCACTGCGCATTGTTTTACATTTTGACTAGTCGCTTCCACGTCCGTGTGTGTAACCACACATATGGCATACCGTTTGATTCAGGACATTTAGGAGATTGATATTTGGTAAGTTTTTTTTACATTACATGGGGTTTTGGTGTGATTTTGTAACTTTGAAATGTATTTTTCTCTATTTTTCCAGAAAATTGTGTAGAAATGCGAAATTCTACGAAGAACTGCACCCACAACATTGATGGTATGAATGAACGAACTACAGTGCTACATAGCTGAAGGTGTGTAGATTTCAGGAATATATATAGTTTGTGTGGGATATTTCTGAGTTACGGGGGTGTTTTGTGGAAAAAACTGTAGACTGTCCAAATTCGGAGTTGGCTAAATATTTTCGCCGTTTCTGAGCTATCGTGCATTGTCTCACTTTGTGGCTTTTCGCTTCCACGTCCGCGTTTGTAACCACACATGTGGCATACCGTTTGATTCAGGACATTTGGGAGATTGATATTTAGTAACTTTTTTTTAGATTTCATGAGGTTTTGGCATGATTTTTACCTTTTGAAGTTGTTTTTTGTTAATTTTTCAGAAAAGTGCAAACTTCTACGAAGAACTGCGCCCACACCATTGATGGTATGAATGAACGAACTACAGCGTTACATAGCTGAAGGTGTGTAGATTTCAGGAAATAATAGTTTGTGGGGGTTATTTCAAGTTACGGGGGTGTTTTGTGGAAAAAACTGCAGACTGTCCAATTCGGAGTTGGCTAAATATTTTCGCTGTTTCTGAGCCATCGTGCATTGTCTCACTTTGTGGCTTTTCGCTTCCACGTCCGTGTGTGTAACCACACATATGGCATACCGTTTGATTCAGGACATTTGGGAGATTGATATTTGGTACCTTTTTTTTACATTCCATGGGGTTTTGACATGATTTCGACCTTTTTGAACGTTGTTTGATGTTCATTTTTTTTTAAAATCTGGTAAAAGTGCAAACTTCTACGAAGAACTGCGCCCACACCATTGATGGTATGAATGAACGAACTACAGCGTTACATAGCTGAAGGTGTGTAGATTTCAGGAATATATAGTTTGTGGGGGGTATTTTTGAGTTGGGGGGGTGTTTTGTGGAAAAACTGCAGACTGTTCAAATACAAAACTGGCTAATTTTTTTTTGCTGCTACATTTGGCACTGGTCACGCTCTGGGTTAGTTGGCAGCCATGTCTCTGGGTACACCCATGAATGTGGCATACCGTTTTATTCGGGAGGGGTTAGGCTTTCATATTTGAGATGCGTTTGAACTTTCCTCCACAGTTTTTAGCTGAAATTCGCATTTGATTTTGTCTCTGATTTTACAGTTGAGGAAAAAAAGGAAAATGTGAGAAAGTAACTTACAATTTGACGAAGAGCTGCGTCCGGGTATCTGCATTTTGATCGAAACTAACCTCACTCGTAAAATCCTGCGAGTGTGTAGTTTCTAAAAATATCTCACTTGGGGGGATATTTTAGATAATTTGGTAGATATTCTATGTTAACTGTCAGTAGTGGTTACACATTTTAATTTGGTGTAATATTCTAGGAGGTGCAGTTTTAGTTTGGGGGGGTCTCCTGTACAGGAAACGTCGGGTACCTACATATATCTGGTATCGTTGTACTCGGGAGTATCTGAGCTTTTAGAAACAGTAAGATTTTTGTGTGTAACCTTAAGATAACTATAAGTAAAAATGGGAAAAATCCATGAAAATTTGCAAATTTTTCATTTTTTTTACATATTTTACCCATAATTCCAGTAAAATTTCCAGAAAAGTTACAAAATTTTGTTACCATATTAAAGTAGACTTTGTGCTGAAAAAAACAATGTATAATATTCCTGATTTACTGCAAGGTTTCCTACTGTAAAATTAGTCTAAAGCGATTAAGGACAAAATCCTGAAAATTCTTCTGGCAGTTAACGCAAAAAAAAATGAAAATCTCCTGGCAGTGAAAGGGTTAAACATAAGCACAGCATGCATAGACAGCCTGTTTAGTTGCTATTACAGATATTGTATATACAACATAACTTTTCTGTTAATACATTTTAGAAATTTGTCGTAAAACTTACACAATGTATAAAAACAAACAAACCACCAACATTCATTTTCAGTTTTTAAAATGAAAATTTGACACAAATCTTATCTCTCACAAACTCTTTATTGAATATACTTGCGAAGGTTCTCATTAATCTTTATTGAACAGATGTAATTTTTATATATTCTATACAATAGTGACTCTACGTACATCGCCCCCATAATATCTTAAGCAAACACAAAGATCTAAATCTGTCATTTCTAAACAAATTAGAAAGACCCTTGAGGAACAACACAGGTCCAAATAAAAAACATTATTGCAGATTTGTCTACTGTGCTTTAATCAGCACTGTAAACTACTGATAATGTTCATTAGTTTACAGTGTGTCCATCATTAGCATATTTATGACCGCATTTAAAGGCACAGATACTTTTGGTACATTGCTACTGTACATTTTTTCCCATACAAGGAGCCATATTTATAAACATTAGTGATACTGCGCGTTATAGGAAAATTTGTATGGCGGCTGTACATTTACGGCAAACTTTTTATTAATTAATGAACGTTTGGTCGTAGAATACCATGTGGTACCACAATGGTATTCTATAGGGGATTGTAAGTCTATGGTCGGGATCGTAGATTATCGTTTTAGCAATTGTTAACCTGATTGTTAAAGACACGGTATCGTCTTTATAAATATGGCCCAATACCACCAATAATTATTAGTATTTTTACAGCAGTGCTGTTACCAGCCAGTTTACAAGTACCATAATATACTGCCTCTAACACTTCTGCAAAATCCAAATAAAAACTACTGACCCTCAAGGTCCAGATTACGACTAAAGGTTAAAGGGCATCTATAGTGAAAAAAACACATTGCCCCTTTGCAAAGTTAAATTCATGTACTCTGTGCTGCCTTAATCCTATCTCTGTCAGTGACTTTGTTTATCCATGGTGTCAGATCTCTGTGCAGCACTTCCCCCTCCCCTCTGTTACCTCCTCCATGTCTCAACTCCGGCTAACCGACAAGCTTATCATGTGCAGTAGGAGTTAAAAGTTCAACAACTTGAAAAACAAACCCACGCACAGTGGCCAATAGAAAGAAAGCTGTCCTGGAGACACGGAAGAAGAAGGAGAAAAGTACAGTTTATGATCTCTCACTTTGTGACCCATCATCAATCAGTGAAAGCTATTAAGAAGGGGGGGGGGTCAAGTGCAGCCTTATATCTACCATCAAAGCTAAGTCTCTCCCCCTGCTAATGCTCTTATCTCTATGTTTATTACAGAGCAGGGTAGGGGGATCACGTCACAAGGATTTGAATGACAGTCCAAGTAGGTGTAGAGGAATGCAATCACATATTCTTCTAACTGGTGTATCTCAGGACAGAAAGGGAATCTGAAAAAAGTGAAGACACTCTGGGGGTTGTGGGGAATTAAAGAACACATGGAAAGAAAGAAAAAAAGTTCATTTTCCCACTAAAGATGCCCTTTAAATGTGGTGGCAACATTTTGTTTCTTTTTATCAGCAAAGACTGTTGTAAAATGTAAAAAAAGAATAATTAGTGGGCCATACTTCAAAAACACAGTAATGTTTCTGGCTTTACAGATCTAAAGTTCGTAGTGTATATACAGTATGTTTACAAACACAAAGCTGACTTTAAAGTGTTTTTTAAAAAGAAGTGGTCAGTGGACTAGTTGAGATCCTCATCTGAATCAATCTGAGTTACTGGATTAAACAGGGAAAAGTTAAAGGGCCTGTCCACCCCTCAAGACTAAAATTTAACCCACTAATGGCCCCACTATGTAGTGTTCACAAAGTCTTACCTTATTCCTCTGCTCCTTATGGTTTCCCTGCAGTGCCTGTCCAAAGTTGAAAAAACTGAAGAGTAGGAGCTGTCTGTGTGTCATCTGGTCCCTGTCTTTATCTTTTGTCCTATTGCTGCTTTGTTGCATCTGCAAATCTCTCCCATCTATTTAGTGTTTCAATGACTTACAACAGTGAAGTTATGGAACTGTCTTCCAGTGGACATTGTTATGGCAGGTTCATTGGTCAGTTTAAAAAAAAAATCTGGATGAGTTTCTGCAAACAAGGAATGCTACAAGTTACTGGTATTAATACATAAAGTAGAGTTGATCCAGGGAAATTTCCGATTGCCAAATCGGAAATTTTTTTCCCCCTTCATAAATTTGGTGGGTTTTTTAGCCTTCCTCTGGATCAACAGTTAGGCAGGAAATGAGGATATTACTAGATGGGTTAGACTGGATGGACATATGTCTTTATTCAACCTCAAATACTATACTAAACTAAATTTTGTCCCACCCAGCATTTTTTTCATGCCACCCAGCTGTAAAAATAAAATTTCTAGGGAGAATATTGCTTCTTTGTTAAGTTTTTGTCTCTGAAAGCAGGTTTTGAGTGGTACCATAAGTCTAACAGAAAACTGATGATCATATTCTATGGAATTGCATCAAAGCATAGTCGCTAGCATCCCAAAAAAAAAATCTCTGGCTGGAGTATCAATGCGAGGGGCAGAATATATAACAGATGTGCCTCCTGTTATATAATATCCTTTAATTAAAACTAATGTTTCTCATACATATCAGTTTATTGCAGCAAATGACGCAGCCAGTTCATCTATGCCCAGTTCCTTCATGGCAAAACTCACATCTACCCATCTGGGTCTGTACTCCTGCTTTCCATCTGGGTTTTGTATGACAAATTTAATTATCTTTATGAGTGGGATGCCTTTAAAGCCCTGGTATGTACCACACACTCCCCATTCCTCCTTACAATCAGCTTTGTTGCAGAATATTTGAAACAAAATGTTGTAGCCTTTAAAACATTTGGGCTTTTGAGTAACTCTAGAGGTAAATCGCTCCTTAAAAGTTTTGTCAATAACTGTGTGGTGGGAAACCTGTTATTAAGAGAAAATACACCATTAACATCTATATCTTTTTAATCCATCCAAATATGCTCTGAGTATACAGAATACTGGATTATATAGTTTGAACTGAAAACAATCTCTACAATATTAAAGAAAAAAGTGTTATTATTAACCAAGTTGCAATTTCTAGTAGCCAAGTGTAGTTTTACCAGATCAATAAAATATCACTAAATCTGACAATTTACAATGTTAGGCTCTCTTAAAATGTCTTGGACATATGCCTACAGCATAAAAGATCAGATGTAAAAGGGGTTGCTTTGGGGCTGGAATCTTACTTACTTACATGTTAGAGAGAAACTAAACCAAACCACTTTCCCTGATATTATATTAACTTTACTTTCATAACCAAAAGTCAAAGACTGATGACCACTGAAATTATGAGGATTCTGAAACCAAAGGCCATATTTATAGAGGTGCAGTATCCCTTTTTAGCAATACTGCACCTTTAACAACCATTATTAAGATTGTTAATTTACAACCGTGGTCAAAAATACACAGCTGCGATCGTAAATTTGCGACCGCGATTATACATTTACAATCGCCCAAAGAATACCATTGCGATAGTTTACTACCGCATGGCATTCTGTGGATGAACATTTGGACATTAACGAACGTTCACTCATAACTGTATGATCGCAGCCATACATTTTTTATATGGTATGGCATCGCAAACTTGCGGGTTTATAAAGATGGCCCCATATTCCTTTAGAATTACACTGGAAAAATAGAATTTTCTTTATGAGCACCAAGATCTGCAATGCCAGAAACATCATCAGCATTGATCGCTCCAGGCATGTCTCTTCCATGAGGCAGGGTGAGAATTTTAGCTCAAGCAGCGCTCCTGCACTCAGAGAAGAGGCGGCAGGCAGGACTCAGTTAAAAAAAAAAAGTGTCATGCGTGACCGCAGGGATTTTAAATGACCGAGTAAGCAGTGTGACTTACATTACAGCTTATTCTGTGTAGCTACAGAACTCTGAGATTTCCTTACCCTCACCTAGCTCCTGGGCCTTTGGTGGCGGAGAAACTCTGGAACTCCTGGTAGCTATGGGGAGAGAGTGAGCGTGAGGTTGGAATCAGATTTTCCCACCGACACTGTGAGTGTAAATAAATGTACACAGACTGAGGGAGCTGCAGCAGCTGGGTTGGGAAGAAGGGAGTCTGGCAGGGGAGGACTGGGACATTTTGGCCTGGGGTTGGGGGGGCAAATACAACCAATTGGCACTTTCATGATAGAGCGCAAAATGATTGACTATGCCCACTTCGCTACGATCACACACACTTTGTTTAAGTTACGCCCATTTTTAAGACTACTATTCTCAATTTACATGGTTGCCTGCAACATTTTCAAGTGTATGATGTGGTTAAAATACAGTAACTAACAGACTAAAGCTTCGTACACTGCTGTTTCAGCTGATAATTGCACGTGTGTATGCTTTTAGTCTGGGGGACCCAAAAACAACAACAAACAAATGCATACACACGTGCAATTATCGTTGGAAACAGGCATTTGTCGCCCGTGTGCCTTGCGCTTGGGGTTCGTTCGGTGGTGGTAAAAAAGTACGTGTGTACAAGGCTTAATAAACTGGAGGCCTGACTTAACACTGGCTAATGATCTGGATAGCCGATAAAACTAGTTAATGATCTGGGGGGCTGACAACACTGGGTAATGATTTGGAGGGCTGATAACACTGGCTAATGATCTGGAGAGCTAACAACACTGGGTAATGATCTTGAGGGCTGACAACACTGGCTGAGGATCTGGAGGGCTGATATAACACTTGCTAATGAACTGAAGGGCTGACTAACACTGGCTAATGATCTGGAGGCCTTACAACACGGTAATGATCTGGAGGGCTGACTAATAATAAATGTGATTATTTACCTGAGAACCCCCATATATTTCTCTGCTCTCAGCTTCCTTCAATGTGCTGTCCAGAATGTTAGTAAGTAATCTGCTAAAATTTAGACACTGCTGTGCTGCTTCTGACAGTCTGGGCAGGAGTTTGAAGTGAGCCAAGAGCAGAACAATGTATGAAGTTTCATACTGTAGATAAGCACATGCAATGTGGGACCATTACTGTCTGTTCTCATTGCATGGGACTTTTACTGTCTGTTCTCACTGTATGGGACCTTTACTTGCTCTTCTCACTGTATGGTATCAATGACCGGCAGCCACGTCCGTGATTGGCTGCCGCTCAGCCAATCACAGACGCGACTGCCTGTCCCGCCCCTCTGCTTGCATTTTCTCGCAAGCAGAGGGCCGGGAGCGCGGTGGAGGAAAGAGGGGAGGTAAGTAAAAGTTTGGGGAGCTTTCTAAAGATAAAAATGATACGGTTGGGGCTGGGGGACCAGGGGGAAGGCTATATTAAAAAATCGATTTAAGGGTGGACATACCCTTTAAAAAAACAGTATTCTCTTTTAGACTGGTGTGCACTCTGAACTTTCTATTCTGAATTTAACATAACCATTGGCTATGGTATCTGAGTAGCATACGGCGAACTTGTAACCTTGCAGGCAGGGACGGATTTACCATTAGGCACAGTAGGCATGTAAGTAGGGGCACATAAGTTTGGAGGGGTGGCTTTCAATCTCCTCCCACCAATCCAACCACTTTATAGTCTATTGATGTTACCAAAAAAGAAGAAATTGGTGTGGTTTAGGGGTGTGGTCTGTGTTTAAGGGTGGGGCTAAGGTGTGTGAGAGAAACTACCAATTTAATCATGTGTCTCTGACTGCCTCCTTGCCATCACCTTCTGGATGTTTCAACGCTATCACAAATTATAGGGTATCTCCACTGATAAAAGTCACCTGGGTTGTAAGGATAGATATGTGTTAGGTAGAAATGTACCAGCCGTATCCTGTGTCTGTGATCAGTAGTTTAGAAAAAATTTCTCCCTGAACGCACACACACACACACTTTTCAAGCTACTGACTTCACTAATTAATGGAGGAGTAATCAGGTACTACCTTTTTCTCTCTCCCATACCTCATATTCCCAGCATCCCCTATTAAATTAATCTTAGATCACATTTTCAACCATCCCTCTCAGAGTAAAAAATCTTTATTAAAAACAACACAAGTTCCCCTGCCTTTGTTACAGTATTGTGAAAAGAAGGTTTTAACTTTTCCTCCCCTTTCTCTCTCTGCATAATCAGCTGAAAAAATGAAATTAAAGAGTTTTCTTACTGCAGTCAAGTGGGTGTGTCTGCTACCATGATGCACATAAAATAAACCAACATTTTTTTTTAGAGGAGATACCCTTTAAATCATTCAATTGACAATACCCCCATTTTCCGTATCTAATTGGCATGCTGCCTAGGGGTAATTATCGACTCCCCTCTCTACTTTTCTAACCATATTAAAGGATAAGTGCACTGTAAAATCAAATTATGTTCATTTGGAAGCTGCAGCTTTAAAAATACTGTTGCCATATTTTTTTTTACCTATGCCCCTCCAGAGTCTAGCTTTTTGCCTTGGAAGTTGCTGACATCTTGTTACTGGTTTGCTGAATGTTAAGCTCAGCCCCTCTGAGATTTCCGCTGCTTTCTCCTGCTTGAGCCTCAAACAGTAATGCCTGTGAGTTCCGTGCACTCTCCTGCTTAAGCCTCAAACAGTAATGCCTGTGAGTTCCGTGCACTCTCCTGCTTAAGCCTCAAACAGTAATGCCTGTGAGTTCCATGCACGTGCGTGTGCATGGAACTCAGAAGCATTACTGTTTGAGGCTCAAGCAGGAGAAAGCAGAGGAAATCTCAGAGGGGCAGAGCTTAACATTCAGCAAACCAGTAACAAGATGTCAGCAACTTCCAAGGCACAAAGCTAGGCTCTAGAGGGGCATAGGTAAAAAAAAAATATGGCAACGGTATTTTTAAAGCTGCAGCTTCCAAATAAACATAACTTGATTTTACAGTGCACTTACCCTTTAACTATGTTGTAAAAACCTGCTACTTTTTCCTTTGCAATATAGCAAAAATCTGCATGTTCCTTTCTCTCCCGACCACCGCTAGGCTTGTGCATGCTCTCGGGTAGATGCACCTGAACTATAGCAACCTACTACTTTCTGGACTTCCTGCTTCCCACCTCTCTCCCCTTAAGTCTATACTTAACTCTGCCACATGTTTTGTTTTGCTCTCTAATAAATTTGATCCCAAATCTCCTCTGTACAGGACAACAACCTGGCTCCCCGTTAAACAGCACATTGCATACAAAATCCTTCTCCTAACATTGAAATCCTTTTGCTCTGCTGCTCCTCCTTATATTTCCTCTCTAGTCTCCCCATATGTTCCTGCCCAAACCTCTTCGCTCATTGCAGAACCAGTTCCTGTACAGACCCTCCACTCATACTGCTTCCTTTTTCTCTTGTGGCTTCCATCGCCTGGAATTCTATTCCCCTCTCTCTACGTCAAGAAACCTCAATTAGCAGGTTTAAATCTAGTCTCACATCCTACCTATCTGGTAATCAGCACAGTATATAATTGTTTTATTTGCACTGCAAATTTTTTACCCACCTAACTAGATTGTAAGCTCTATGGGGCAGGGACCTTCTTACCCCTTGTGGCAAAAACTATACATACATACATAATGGAAGCCGTGGGCATTTCATTACATACTGGTAGCCATGGGTATTTCATCACATACTGGTAGCCACGGCAATTTTACCACATACTTGTAGACATGGGCATTTCATTACATACTGGTAGCCATGGGCATTTCATCACATACTGGTAGCCACAGCAATTTTATCCCATACTTGTAACCATGGGCATTTCATCAAATACTGGTTGCCATAAGCATTTCATTACATACTGGTAGCCATGGTAATTTTATCCCAAATACACAGTTATGGGAAAGTTCCCCAGTATACCTTTAAGCACTCACACACTTGTAATCCAGAATTCAAAATACACAACACAATATCTCTGCCGCTGGGCAGTACACATATATATCATTAAGTTCAAGGTGTCCCAGCATGGCGTCTCTACCCCACAGAATCCCCAATTACCTCAATAAGCCTCAGTACCCTTAAGTAACAGAGGGACACATATTAAAGTATTTACAGCCCAAATGTACAACGTCAAAGGTTTTATCATATGAAGGGATATACCAGTTATTATCACAAAAAGCAACCATCGTGAATAGTATCATTTAGCCCATTAGGAGTCTCTGTTTGGAGATTAAAGATCCACCTACTTTCATTTTGAAGCAATCCCTCAGAGAGCTTGATTGGGACTCAGATATGTCCGAGATATTCGACAGTAATGAAATTTCAGATAGTGTAGAAGGGGATGATATCACCTTCAAAAATTCCCTAGACTAGAGATAATTCTCTAGTCTAGAGAATTATCTAAAAAATGAAATGGTCCCAAGAGGGCTGAGACTAAGAGAAAATTTGGTGAAAGAAAGTGATGGGGCTTTTAAACAGGAATGGGAGAAAGAGTTAACTGAATGCTCATTTAAGTTAATGACGATGATACGGTAATTAAGGAAGACACAAAAAGATTAAAGTCCCTAAGTGAAAAGTGGAGGAATTGAAAGTTAAAATGGAAACTTATAAGGAAGAGACATATTTTAAGACAGCTAATGAATTGTTAAGAAAGGAAGTAGATGCCATACAAATAGAGATCAAGAAACAAAAGAAAAAAAAATTCCTTAGGGACAGTGAGGACTATGAGAGATATAGTGTATGACTGGTTTAAAATTGGAAAGGACTATAGATCAGATACTGATGATGAGAATTTAAAGGGGAGTGGCCCTTTAGGAGAAGTAAGAAAAAGACGAGAAGGGGGAAGGGACGTAGGAAGAAATAAAAACAGTGGGCAGAGCTTCTTATCGCCGAGAAGACTCAGGGAGAGAAAAAAAGGCCTATACCCCAGGAGTTAGATGTTGGTCGAAGCACGGGTGATATTTTGGTACTTTCCAAGAGCCTCAATTTTGTGCCAACCAACAAATTGGATACATTTGAGTTAACAAAAGATTTGAACTTGTTTGCCAGAAAGCTTATCCTAAATAAAATTCATCAGAAAAAAGGCAGCCTTTTTGGATGCAGGCAGTAAAAGAGATCAGGAAGCCCTCAATAATTTATTAAATTTGTTAGATGATGGTGAGGAGTCTACACACAGTGAGAATGGTAGTAGTTTTTCTCAAAAAAGTTACCTCTTTGAAAAATAAGTCAAAATGGTTCCCCTCAATACGCTACTCGCAGAACGTTTCCTCCTTTGTCAGGCTTGTGTCTCAGGAGATCAAGAGCTTGGAGACAATACCATTAGCTCAGTGCAATTTAACAAAGGGAGAATGGTTGGAATTACAGAAGTTGAAAAACAATAAAGATCTGATAATTAAGATAGCTGACAAAGGAGGAAATGTTGTGGTAATGAGTAGAACCCAATATGAAAAGGAGGTTAACAGACAGTTGTCAGATACCTATCAATATGCTAGACTAAATACCAACCCAATACAACAAATTCAATGAAAAGCGAGAAGTTTGGTTAGTAAGGGATATAGCAGTGTCTTAATCAGTAAAAAACGAATGGGATTACCTCTATGTACAATATCCAAGATGTCCCACATTTTATGTTATCCCTAAAGTACATAAGGACAGACATAACCCTCCTGGAAGGCCAATCGTGTCGGTGGATTGAGATCATTTTTGTATAGTCTGGACTCGTACGTTCTGGACACAGGGGATGTCCTTAGGAAATTGGATGGCATTGTTACAGAAATTCATACAGAATTTACTTTAGAGCTGCTTAAGTTTATTTTGGAAAATAATGTCTTCCTATTTAATGGGAAGTACTATCACCAGGTGAGAGGCACGGCGATGGGCATAGCTTGCGGGCCCACGTATGCGTGCCTTCACCTGGGGATATGGGAAAATATGGATGTAAGTGAGGCCATTGAGGCCTTGGGTATTGAGAGCTGTGTGGCATTATGGGTCCACTATATGGACGACATTTTAATGGTGTGGAATGGTCAAGAACAGACATTGCAGGCTTTTATTGAAAGACTAAATATCAATGATAAAAATATAAAATTAACTGCAAATTGGGACAGTAAATCTGTTACATTTCTGGACCTTCTTATTACCAAAGAAATTGACACTCTAATTACAGAAACATTCAGAAAAGATACCGCAGTCAATTCTTTATTATTTGCCACTAGCCACCATCCATACGATTTGATACAAGGCATACCGATGGGTCAAATCCAACACTTAAGATGCAATTGCCCTTCAGATTTTTAGAGCAATTTGAAGATATGAAATTAAGATTCCAGAGAAGGGGCTATAAGAAAAAAGTGATCCAAAAAGGTTTTATGATGGCCAAAGAAAAGAGAGGGTAGACTTATTATATAGAAACGAGGACCCCACTGGTAACTTAAATAATGTGGGGAAAAGTCCCATTCACTTCATATCAACGTATAATAATGATTGGCCCAGAGTGAAGCACATATTACAAAAATACTGGTTTCTCTTGAGTGATGATGAGGAATTAAAAGACTGTATAGGTACACATCCCCAGATGACAGCGAGAAGGGGGAAAAATATTAGAGACCACCTCTCCCCAAGCCATTTAAAACCACGAGAAGTGAATATGCAAAGTTGGCTAGAGGCCACTCCTGTAAAGGGGAATAGATGCTGTGGGAGGTGCAATATGTGTAAATATATGAATCAAACATCTGTTTTTGAAGGGATTGCTGGTAAACAATATAAAGTAAATGGTTTAATTACATGCCAAAGTACTCAGATCATCTACTTATTACAATGTAGATTTGGAATCCGCTATATCGGCCAGACTAAGAGAAGGCTGTATACTAGAATGGCAGAGCATGTTAGAGCAACCAGGACAGGCCAATTGGAGAGAAACGCTATGGCTAAACACATCTATGACCACCATAAGGAAAATAGTGTAATTTTAATATTTATGGGAATTCAACATGTGTCCTTGGGCCAGAGAGGTGGCAATATAGAGATGCGATTGCTTCAAAATGAAAGTCAGTGGATCTTTAATCTCCAGAGACTCCTAATGGGCTAAACGATTCTATTCACTATGCTTGTGTGCGGGATCCCACCAGCCGGTACAAGAAAAGCATCATAGACTTACTACAACAGCTGCAAAAGGATAAAGCCATTGATCGAGCAATGTGTCATCGCCTCTACCCTGGTGAGGCACACCCATGCATATATGGACTCCCAAAGACACATAAGGAAGGGGCACCACTAAGACCTATAGTCAGCAGCATCAACTCTGTAACATACAAGGTGGCAAAATGCCTAGCCAACATCTTAGGACCATTGGTGGGAAGTTCTAAGCATCACATCCAGAACTCTCAGGATTTCACCAGCAAGATTGAAGATATAGTACTCGGTGCAGAAGAAACTATGGTGTCCTATGATGTGACATCTCTCTTCACCTGTATACCCACCAAGGAGGCTGTTGTCATGGTGAGAAAATGGCTAGGCCAAGACAGCACTCTCACCAGCAGAACTGATCTCAACCCAGAACAAGTGTGTTCCTTACTGGACTTGTGCCTGAATACCACCTATTTCAAATACAGGGATAAGTTCTATAAGCAAAGACATGGATGTGCTATGGGATCACCAGTTTCACCCATTGTGGCCAACCTTTACATGGAGGAGGTAGAAAAACTGGCGCTTAATACCTTTAAGGGCATAGCACCCAGCCACTGGTTCAGATATGTGGATGACACCTGGGTTAAAATCCACCAGAAGGAAGTACAAGCTTTCACAGAACACATTAATGCGGTAGACCAAAACATCAAATTCACAAGGGAAGAGGTACAAAACAACAAACTGGCTTTCTTGGACTGCTTGGTAGAAGTCAGGGAGAATGGTAAACTGGAAGTAGAGGTTTACAGAAAACCAACAAACACAGATCAGTATTTGATGTTTGACTCCCACCACCCTTTAGATCACAAGCTGGGGGTCATCAGAACCCTGCAACACAGAGCTGAGAACATCCCCACTAGCACAGAGGCGAAGGATAAAGAAATGAAACATCTCAGAGGAGCCCTTAAAACTTGTGGATATCCAGACTGGGCCTTTGTCAAAAGAAGCAGAAGGAAAGAAAAGAATACGAATACCAACATTGAAGGTGAAAAGCAAGACAGGAGAAAGAACATGGTCATCCCATATGTAGCAGGGTTCTCTGAGAAACTAAGAAGAGTTTTCAAAAAACACCGTATCCCTGTCTGCTTTAAACCGAGCAACACGCTGAGGCAGCAATTGGTACATCCGAAAGACCCAATACCAAAACACAAGAAAAGCGACATCATATACACAGTGCAGTGCAGTGAAGAATGCTCTGATTTGTATGTGGGGGAGACCAAACAACAACTGCATCAACGTATGGCCCAGCACAGAAGAGCCAATTCCTCGGGTCAGGACTCAGCTGTGTACCTGCATCTTAAGAATAAAGGACATACCTTTGAAGATTGTAATGTTAACATATTGGCAAAGGAACGTGACTGGTTCAAGAGAGGTGTTAAGGAGGCCATTTATGTGTAAATAAAGAAACCAAGCCTAAATAGAGGTGGGGGGGTTCAACACCATCTGTCTGCCATGTACAATGCTGTTTTGACACCTTACTCTGGGCGTTCCTATAACACCTCTTAGCCACTATTTAATCACGCCCTTAACACTTGGCTGTGATATGCTAATTGGGATTTTCCAGGGTACATAATTGCCACAGATTCTTGTACAAGTCATTCTGAATTGAGAAAGCCAGTCGGATGACTAGCGAAACGTCTTCAAGAACTAAACTTCAAGTCCAGTTGATCTAATTGAATACAACAGATATATCTATTCACTATGGTTGCTTTTTGTGAAAATAACTGGTATATCCCTTCATATGATAAAACCTTTGACAGGTTTTACATTTGGGCTGTAAATACTTTAATATGTGTCACCCTGTTACTTTAGGGTACTGAGGCTCATTGAGGTAATTGGGGATTCTGTGGGGTAGAGACGCCATGCTGGGACACCTTGAACTTAATGATATATATGTGTACTGTACCTTTAAACTTGTGTCTTAAACAAGACCCACCCAATGGTTGAATATTCATAAATATAGGTCTCGTACTGGACTCTCGAGAGACCCTGACAAAGCTCGCGGGAAAAAGGTATAGCGAGCGAAACGCGCGTCGGCAGTTGGTGGCCGGAACTAGTGCCGTTGATGTTGGGTGGAAATGGTAGCAACAGAGATTGGCACTGGACAAGTTTAAGGGATATTTGGACCGGGTGAAGCACGGACAGAGGCTCGACCATCGTAAAAGCTTGTGCAGCCTTTCGCAACAGCAGGGTGTTGTGACTTTATGTAGAAGGAGTAACGGCCATTTCTGGTTGGAGTATTACCTACTTTACCACGCAGTTGGAATATAAAGTGAACTTGGTAAAGGATATCCACACTTGGGATGCCCAGCGGCAGCGATATTGTGTATATGTAATTGTGATAAGGGGGGGTGGGGGTTACAGTGGGTTGGGTCTTGGGTGTTTTATCATATTTTCTGTGCCAATAAAGCGATATTTTGAATTCTGGATTACAAGTGTGTGAGTGCTTAAAGGGATACTGGGGAACTTTCCCATAACTGTGTATTTGATTTAACTGTATATATGCCTAGCACCGCCGGACTAGTCTGGCTACACATATCTATAAAAGTAAATATGGTGGTGCATTCAGCCATAATTATATTCTTATGGTAATTTTATCACATACTGGTAGCCATGTGAATTTTATACTGATAGCCATGGGCATTTCATCACATACTGGTAGCCATGGGCATTTCATCACAGACTGGTAGCCATGGGCATTTCATTACATAATAGTAGCCATGGGCATTTCATTACATACTTGCAGCCATGGAATTTTATACTGGTAGCCATGGGCATTTCATCACATAATGGTAGCCATGGGCATTTCATTACATACTGGTAGACATGGGAATTTTATCAGATAAAATTCCCATGGCAACCAGTATGTAATGAAATGCTCAAGTAATAAAAAAAAGCTACCAAATATCGATCTCCCAAATGTTCTAAATCAAACAGCCACCAACTAACTCAAATGGGACGCATGCACAAGTATTTTTCAAATAAAACAACTTCGAAACTTATATATCCCCCACAAACTATAGATTTTTGGAATTTGCACACCTTCAGCTACATAACTCTGTCATGCTTTCACAAATACATGCAGAATTCTGCACATAGTTCTTTTTAGAAATTCGCTAGTTTTTTTAAATAGATTTTCAAGAAAAAAAAGAGAAAGAGATGAAACGTAGAAATTATTAAAAAAAAATATTGTTCCCCCATGTCCTCAATAAAACAGTACCCCACTCCCATCAATGCACGCCGAAACACTGCCACCAAACAAAAAGCAAATAATGTGCAATTTTGCGGCTGCATGCTAAGGTCGTTCTTCAGACTCAAACAATCTATTTTATTTTGTACTAGCATTGCCCGTGTACACATGTAGATATAGTATTTTATATGTGCAGGTGTGTGTTTGACTTAGATGGAAGAAATGGGAAAAAGAAATGCCCAGTTGGTAATGAACGTCATATTTTTAATAGTTATGAGTTGAGGAGGTGACATTGCTTAAGGGAGGTATAGCACATATTTTTATAGCAAAACCTTATATACAACGTTATCAGTTTTTCCACTTTGAGCGTAAATATACAAATGTGGTGAACATGCTACATGGAATTTGCTGTTGGGAAAACATGTTGATTGCAACTGAATACCGCAGCATGAATGATGGGCATCAGTGTCTCTGAAGCATATGACGTGTGGCATTTTGTCTATGTTAAAGTCGGGCTTCATTTTGTTGTGCTGTCTGAGCACTGTGTGTTTTTATTAAGCATGCTCTATTTTTTCGCTCATTAGTTAGCAGTATGTCACTTTGTTTGCACTTTTTTATTTTTGCTCAAGGACTGCTTTATATTGACTATTAGATCCCAATCAATAAAGTGACTTTCTGGTCCAAACTGAAAGTGCCATGATGTCTTCACTCTTTTAGTTGTAACTATCTGTGAAGTGTGTGACATGTGGGCAGCGTGTGTCTGGTGCATTAGTCCAGGTAATGCAGGTAATCCCCATGTAGTCCATACCCCCCCGACTGTCTCGGTATGAGTAGGTGGATGGGGCATGTTTGCGATGTTGCTGTGGACAACATCGCAAACATACATACATACATACATACATACATGCATACTCTACTTTATTTCTACTTTATATAGTAGAAGATAGCCCCTATTGATTATGAAATATCATAGTGTAAATATTTTTTGATATTCTCTAAAGCAAAAATATTTTGGGTAGATATGTTATCATTCTTCATGAAACAAAACCCAAACCACGCTAAACATTTTAGTATTGGTTTAGGAGAATGTCAGGAGACAAATTTTTGGTAGGTGAAATCTAGTAATGAAACGCTACAACCCACTGCTTTTTTAACATCCTCTCTGTTCTTTACTTCTATCTATCCAGCTTGAAACTGCAAAGGCAAAAGCAGCTCAAAGCTCTAACATTCTCCTCTTCCTAACATCTCCCAGTAATAGCAACATTGTATTCTCTGCTCCAGGTGATAAGTATGACAAAATTATTGCTTTTACCAAAGTTGCTATTACTGGCAGATCTGAGGAAAAAGTGAGTGCTTTAGGCTGCTTTTACCTCTGCAGTTTCGAGCTGGTTAGATCGTGACAGGCAGGGCCGGCACCCTGTATGCGATTTGTACCTGGTGCCCCCCTGGTGAGTCTGGGCTCGTAAGATATGCTGCTGATTGCTGCTTGACTTGGCCTGTTTCAAATCAATTTCACTACAATGTCTGCAGCGTATGCCCGTATATATTGTGTGTGTCTTTACATAACACATTATCTTTTGCTATAAACATAATGGGAAAGAAAAAAAGAAATTTGTGTTTCTAAAACTAGTGCCTTACCAGGTGCACCACCACTGCATAAGTGAAGACTCCATTTGTGTGTCATATAGATGTCTCCAAGCCCCTGATAAGACTTTGAAAGCTGCATGTTACTTTGCAGTTTATTTACCAGCAACTCACACTGACTGGTAAATTAACTGCAGAATAACCAGCAGTTTATTAGGGACTTCCGTATTGGTGTGGAGACATCTGTATAGAAAATGCTCTGTGCATAGAGACAGTGAATACTGGGGTCGGGGGTGTGACATTATGGGCTGTGGGTTGCACTGACAACAGCAAGGAAACCTTCTTAGTTACAGAATCTATTTCTTAAACGTAGGAAATGCAACTTACTAGAGAGGAATCTTACTATGTAAAATTCTATCCATTACTGTGTTATTATGTTACAATCTATTAAAATATTGATAAATTAAATTATTTTTTTTTTGTCTGTTAATCTACAGGGATTCTCATTTAAAACCAGGTGGTGAAATTATCCTAGGTGGATCAGACCCGTCTTTCTACAAAGGAAGTTTTGAATATTTTAGCCTCCAGAAAGAGGAATATTGGCACATAAGCATGAAGGGGTGAGATGCAAGAAAAGATGTTTAGAGTAAATAACTGTGTTGTATTAAAGGGTTAACACCCCCACCCACCCACACATACAATGTAC
The DNA here is from genome assembly GCA_019447015.1 of Hymenochirus boettgeri. Taxonomy (NCBI): domain Eukaryota; kingdom Metazoa; phylum Chordata; class Amphibia; order Anura; family Pipidae; genus Hymenochirus; species Hymenochirus boettgeri. Next base: position 125,942,114 of record CM033470.1, read on the forward strand.
CAAGGGCAACAACTTTAAACACCCTTACTGGAAGCCAAAATGAAGAAATATTTTTTTCAATGTGGTGCTTTCTCACATAGGCCAAGTTGCCCATCTTGCAAAGCACGCTTCTGGTTGAGACACATGCCTCAGTGAGGCTGTTCTTCCAGAGGTGAATAGAAAAGATTTTAGATTGTCATCCTTGGTACATGTGGGAGGGGAGGCGGAAACTCTTTAAAATGCAAAATGTTTAAATAACTAGTGCCGTTTACTAGGTTGCTGAACTCACTAATCCTTTTCACTAGCAGATTCTTGGATTTTCGAAGAAATTCAAAATTTCACTAGGGGGCCCTTTGAAGTCAATGGGGATTAAAAAATTGGAACTTTACACCTAAAATTAAGATATAAATAGCAATGGTAACATATTGTAAATAGCTCAGGGACCTGGGTAATGGTCTGGGTAATTCGGAACAATGCCCAAAATCTTTAAACATACACCTTCCAGCACCAGATACTTCACGTGCTTCCTGTTTTGACATTTCGCATAGTGTTTTTTACATTTACGGAAATTTCTAATTTACAAAATCGAAAATTTTGGAAATTTCAATTATTTCCAAAAACAGTTCCGTGGTTCAAAAAAATCTGAAAAAGCCAGAAATTTGCGAATTATGGTGGATCTGTGAAATCCACTTCGAAACCAGGATTGGATTCAGGTCCATCTCTACCATTTACTAGTGCCATTTAGTTATAGATGAATAATGCCAAACTTAACAATATTTAGCTACTTTTTATACTGACATTTTCTTTGATGATGATATCAAAATTGATTGATTAAGGATTTCATAGGATTTATATGGGTTTGTTAACATTATAGTTTACAAAATGACATGATGACAATTTAAATGTTTTTTTTCAAAACTTTTGGTAAAGAGGCATGGCAAAAGGTAAAACCAGCTCCAATGGCTCCAATTTTGTTTCCCAGAACAACAGCACCCCCCTTCACCCCTTAGCAATAAATGTGGTCTTGTCAGCAAAAGCACCTCAGCCTACCATGATTGATGGGGAGTAAAATCTTCACGTGCTAAAACTTGTAACTTGTCCGGAAGCATGAATTTTTGCAAAGTAAACTGGGCTCTTTACTAAGGGGGGTGCAGGTTGTGAGTTTTTATTATACTGTAAGAACATACCATTTAAATAGGTTCTGATTTACAGACTGTAATTAAATTTTATTGTATTCTTACTTCCAACACGATTAGAAAAAGAAATAAAGGCAATTCAAATAACTGTTGCAGGATAAAGCTGTAATCAGGCACCCTAAATCCCTTATTTTTCTCAAACTTCTACAGTATGTTTTAAAACATCTGCTGCTCTATATTGAGCTGGTACCAGTCCAAGTCTTCTTGTAGCTTGCAGCTATGAGAGAGGGACCAGAGCATTGGAAATGCTATTCAGCAGGGCTGCGATCGGGGGGTACAGGAGGTACTCCTGCATAGGACCTGGACTTGCCAAGCATTTTTATGTTAAAGGGCATGTCCACCCCCAAAACTATAATCCCCCCACTAATGGCCCCACCATGTAGTGTAGTAAAATCCTTACCTCACATCCGAGCTCCATAAGGTTCTCCTGTAGTTCCCCCCCCCAAAGTCCCAAAACCTGCCCACCAGGAGGATAGCAGAGTCCATATAGTACTCTGCCTCCTATCTGGCCTCTGGGAGAAGTTTGGCATGCGTACTGCAGCCCTTCTCCCCCTGCCTCCCACTCCCTCTCCCTCCCGTTTTGCTATCCCTCCCCCTAGCATAAAACCCCTTGCCTTTATAATAGAATAACTTCCCCCAGCCCCAACCGCAAAAAAATAATTTTAAGAAAGTCCCCAGAACTCTACTTACCTTCCCTCTCTCCACCGGCATTCTGAGAAGCCGGCAGCCGCGTCCGTGATTGGCTGCCTCTCAGCCAATCACAGACACGGCTGCCGGTCCGGCCCCCCTGCTTGCAGTGTCTTGCAAGCAGAAGGCCGGGCGTCGGAGGAGAGAGGGAAGGTAAGTAAACATCTGGTCACTTTCTTAACTTTATTTTATAGCGGTTGGGGCTGGGGGAATGTATTCTATTATATAGGGTTTTGAACCTCATTTAAGACATTTCTCCAGAGCAATCAGCTCTTGAGCGATTTTCTTTAAAAAGGATTTTCTGTTTTAAAGGGGATTCTGTTTTTAAGGGGAGAGAAAGCGTTAAGAAACAAAAGCGTTTATTAACTGTGGTTTGCAGCTTAGTAAATGTACTAACCTAACACTATTTATTTCTAGGAGTGTGCCTGTGTAAGTAATTAATCACTGGTGTGTTTTTTGTTTATTTTACTACTTACTGCTTGAATAAGGTAGTAGGAATGGGATGCATGTATGGGATCTTGGAGCAGCCGCCCCAGGGGACCTATGTATGTGTCAGATGTGAGTGGGTTGCCCATTTGGAATCTGAGGTCCAGAATCTAAAGGGTAAACTTGCAGCATTGCAGAGCTTGGCAAATCTTGGGGAAATGCAGGCACTGGCAGGGGCCAGTAAACTGGAGGGTGGACATGGGGCAGATAAGGTGGAGAAGGAAGATAGATTTTTAAGGGTCACCAGGGGAAGTAGGGGACGGAAGGATAGGGACGCTTCTTCCCAGCTGGTCGATCCCAACAGATTTGCCATTTTAGGTGAAGATGTGGAGAACGATGGCTCGAAGCAGCATGTATGGAGAGGGCCTTTCCCTTGAGCACCCAGGGGATGGCCATCTCCAATACAAGGGAGGGAGAACTGGGGGTTAGGAAGGATAGGCAGGTGGTAGTGGTAGGGGACTCCATTATTAGAAGGGTAGATAGGGTAATCTGTCACCAAGACCCTACATGCCGAACAGTGTTGGATCGTGTAGACAGATTATTGGGTGGGGCTGGGAGTGACCCAGCGGTCTTGGTTCACATTGGTGCCAATGACAAAGTTAGAGGTGGAGGTGAGGTCCTTAAAAATGATTTCCGAGAATTAGGGGCCAAGTTAAAAGCAAGGACCTCAAGGGTAGTGATTTCAGAAATACTACCGCAGCCACGTGCTACGCTAGGGAGACAACGGGAGCTCAGGAGTATAAATGCGTGGTGTAAGGAGATGGGGTTTGGGTTTTTAGAGAACTGGGCTGATTTTTCTGTTGGCTACAGTTTAGTAGAGACGGATTGCACCTCAATGGTGATGGTGCAGCTGTTTTGGGGGAGAAGATGGCTAGGGGGTTGGAGGAGATTTTAAACTAGGTATGGGGGGGGAGGGAACATTGAAATACACAGTAGCCAGACTTCTTCATTTGTAAAACATACATTTTAGATTATCAATTGATTTACTTCCATACATGGTCGTACATGCCTCCTTATCCTCTAGCTCCCCCTCCCCCTCTCCTCCCTCCGTTGTGTTAAATAGCCCCCTGATCCCTAAGTTCTCTATCTACCTCTGATTGGTTGGGGGTGTAGCTAATTGGTTTAAATTGGCTGAGGGCTGTTGGCTCTTTGGTTTTGAACCTCATTTAAGTCATTTCTCCAGAGCGATCAGCTCTTGAGCGATTTTCTTTCAAAAGGATTTTCTGTTTTAAAGGGGATTCTGTTTTTAAGGGGAGAGAAAGCGTTAAGAAACAAAAGCGTTTATTAACTGTGGTTTGCAGCTTAGTAAATGTACTAACCTAACACTATTTATTTCTAGGAGTGTGCCTGTGTAAGAAATTAATCACTGGTGTGTTTTTTGTTTATTTTACTACTTACTGCTTGAATAAGGTAGTAGGAATTGTTTAAGTAAACTCAAAGAACTGGGTTACTAAAACAAATACTGGTGTTTAAACAGCACTGTTACCTGTAGAGCGGGGGCTGGTAGGAGACAAAGGAAAGGATTTTTTTTTTCCTTTTCTCTGATTGGTTGGGGGTGTAGCTAATTGGTTTAAATTGGCTGAGGGCTGTTGGCTCTTTGGTTTTGAACCTCATTTAAAGAAGAAAGAATCATTCTCCGAGCGTCCAGCTCTTGGCGATTTTCCGATTTCCTAAATTCTTATCAAGGCTTTTCTGTTTTATTAAAGGGATTTGTCCTGTTTTTAAAGGGAGGAGAAAAGACTTAGAAACAAAAGTGTTTTAGAACACGAAAAGCTTTAAGAACAACACTGCTATTTCTATCTCGTGTATTGCTTTGTCTCTGTTCTGGTGTTTATTTGCTGTTTAGTATGGACATTTTGTTGGGGCCAGACATTGCGCAATGATGTGCATTCCTGCTGCATGTATGGGATCTTGGAGCAGCCGCCCCAGGGACCTATGTATGTGTCAGATTTGAGTGGGTTGCCCATTGTGGAATCGAGGTCCAGAACTAGGGAAACTTGCAGCATTGCAGAGTTTTGGAACAACTCTGGGGAAATGCAGAACTGGGGGCCAGTAAACTGGAGGGTGGACATGGGGCGTGGTTGGTAGAGGATGTTTTGGGTCCCAGGGAGTAGGGGAGGAAGGAGTGGACGCTTCTTCCCAGTTGGTCGATCCCAAACAGATTTGCCATTTTAGGGTGAGATAGTGGACGATGGCTCGAAGCAGCATGTATGGAGAGGGGGCCTTTCCCTTGAGCACACCCAGGGGAGGCCATCTCCAATACAGGGAGGGAAGACTGGGGGTAGGAAGTAAGGCATGGTGTAGTGGTAGGGGACTCCATTATTAGAAGGGTAATAGGGTAATCTGTCCCAAGACCCTCATGCCGAACAGTGTTGGATCGTGTGTAGACGATTTTGGTGGGGCTGGGATTGACCCGTCGGTCTTGGTTCACATTGGTGCCAATGACAAAGTAGGGTGAGGTGAGTCCTTAAAAATGATTCCGAGAATTAGGGGCCAAGTTAAAGCAAGGACCTCGGGTAGTGATTTCAGAAATACTACCGCACACGTGCTACGCTAGGAGAGACAACGGAGCTCAGGAGTATAAAGCGTGGTAGGAGGAGTGGGGTTTGGGTTTTGGAACTGGCTGTTTTTCTGTTGGCTCCGTTTAGTAGCGGATTGCACCTCAATGTGATGGTGCAGCTGTTTTGGGGGAGAAGTGGCTAGGGGGTTGGAGGATTTTAAACTAGGTTAGTGGGGGAGGGAACTTGAATACACAGGGGTGATAGAGAACTTAGGGTTCAGGGGGCTTTAACACAACGGAGGGAGGAGAAGGGGAGGGGGGAGCATAGGATAAGAGGCATGTACACCATGTATGGAAGTAAATCAATTGATAATCTAAAATATGTTTTTACAAATGCAAGAAGTCTGGCTGGAAAAACCCGGATTCGAAACACTTTAAGAAATAATAGCTTTAAAGGAAAGGTATGATGTAATTGGTATAGCAGAATTATGGCTTAATGATTCACACGACTGGACAGTAAATATTGAAGGATACTCCTTATTTAGACATGACAGAGTTAATAAGAAAGGAGGAGGAGTATGTATGTATGTTAAACAGGAATTGAAGCCAAATTTAAAAGATGGAATAGATGGGGGAGTAAACGATATGGCAGAAACATTATGGGTGGAACTGTGTACAGGAAGCAAGAAGGTAGGTAAATTAATTGTTGGAGTATGTTATAAGCCGCCAAATGCCGGGGAAGAGGTGGAAATGAATCTCCATATGCAGTTGGCAAAGGCTGCTGGTATGGGGCATGTTCTGGTTATGGGGGATTTTAACTACCCTGACATAGATTGGAGTAAGGGAACTGCCAGCACCACAAAAGGTATAAAGTTCTTAAATTTCCTATATGAGCATTTTCTTTCACAGATGGTAGAAGTTCCTACTAGACAGAATGCGTTGTTGGATCTGGTGATATCTAATAACCCTGAGCTCATTTTGGAGATGAGGGTAATGGGAAGCTTAGGGAATAGTGACCATGATATAGTGTCATTTAATATAGGTTGCAAAAAACTAAAGTGCACTGGCTTAACAAAAACGTTTAACTTTAGGAAAGCTAATTTTATGCTGTTAAAGGAATCGCTCCTGCTTATAGACTCGGGGGAACTGTTTCTAGGTAAAGATACTGAGCAGATGTGGACCACTTTTAAAGGGATATTAAACTATTACATTTCTAAATCTGTACCTTTAGGTAACAAGTGTAAAAAAATGAGGTCCACTCAGGACAAAGTTAGAGGTGGAGGGGAGGTCCTTAAACATGATTTCCGAGAACTAGGGGCCAAGATAAAAGCAAGGACCTCCAGGGTAGTGTTATCATAGAGTATAGTAGCAATAAAGGTATACAAGATTCAAGTTCACTTTGGTTAACCGAGGATATGGTACAGAAAGAACTAAATAAGGTTAATATTAGTAAATCTCCTGGACCGGATAAAATACATCCTCGGGTACTTAGGGAGCTAAGTTCAGTTTTATCTAGGCCATTGTTTCTTATTTTTGCCGATTCCCTCATGTCCGGTGGTGCGCCTCTGGATTGGAAAAAGGCTTGGCTTTTATGAGGAAGTAAGTAGAAATTTAGACTCTGGTATAGCAGTAGATGTAGTTTACTTGGATTTTGCAAAGGCTTTTGATACAGTCCCCCATAGGCGACTAATGAATAAGCTAAGGTCTGTTGGTCTGGGGAGTCACATTTGTACATGGATAGAAAACTGGTTAAAGAATAGGATGCAGAGAGTAGTTGTTAATGGGGCTTCATCATTATGGACTAAAGTGCTAAGTGGGGTGCCACAGGGTTCTGTGTTGGGACGGCTTCTATTTAATCTATTTATTAATGATTTGGAAGTGGGTATTGTCAGCAAGGTTTCTGTGTTTGCTGACGACACAAAACTTTTTCGACCATTAAAAACTTCAGAGGATGTGCAATCGTTGCAAGGGGATCTAGATAGATTATCACATTGGGCTGCTAAGTGGCAGATGAAATTCAATATTGATAAATGTAAGGTGATGCATTTTGGACTTACTTATACTATAAATGGCTCTGTGTTAAGTGAATCCCTGTTGGAAAGGGATCTTGGAGTTTTGGTATATAACAAACTTAAAGGTAGCAAGCAGTGCCAGGCGGCAACAGCCAGAGCCAGCATGGTATTGTCTTGTATAAAGCGAGGTATGGATTCAAGGGAGGAAAATGTAATTCTCCCTCTTTACAAAGCATTGGTAAGGCCTCATTTGGAATATGCAGTGCAATTTTGGAATCCTGTGTACAAAAAGGACATCTTTGAAATGGAAAGGGTTCAGAGAAGGGCAACTAAATTAATAAGGGGATTGGGGGAGCTTGAATATGAAGAGAGACTGGAAAAGTTACAATTATGTACGCTGGAGAAAAGGCGCTTGCGTGGGGATATGATTACTGTGTATAAATACATTAACGGGCCATACAATAAACTATCTGGGGCATTGTTCACCAAGAGAACATGTCAAAGGACACGAGGACATCCCTTAAGACTTGAAGAAAAAAGGTTTAGGCTTCAAGCTCGGAAAGGGTTTTTCACTGTGAGAACGGTAAGGCTATGGAACTGTCTACCAGTGGACGTTGTAATGGCAGGTTCATTGGTCAGTTTAAAAAAAAAGCTGGATTAGTTTCTGCAAACAAGGAATGTTGCAAGTTACTGGTATTGATACATAAAGTAGAGTTGATCCAGGGAAATTTCCGATTGCCACTTGGAGTCAGGAAGGAATTTTTTCCCCCTTCATAAATTTGGTGGGTTTTTTTTGCCTTCCTCTGGATCAACAGTTAGGCAGGAAATGAGGATATTGCTAGATGGGTTGGACTGGATGGACGTATGTCTTTATTCAACCTCAAATACTATACTATACTGCTGCATGGCTTAATGCTCAGGTAAAAAGGGAAATGGAAAAAAAGAAAAAGGCTTTTAAAATTTTGAAAACAGAAGGCACAGAACAGGCTTACAGGGAGTACAAAAGCTGTAATAAAGAGTGCAAGAAAGCAATTAAACTAGCTAAAATAGAAAATGAAATACGGATTTCCGAACAAAGCAAGTCCAACCCCAAAATGTTTTTTTTTTTGGAGGGGGGAAGCCACGAATCGTATATTCACGATCTGTGGCAGTTTGTGCATTCACTGCACAGATCGTAAATATACGATCTGTGGCAGTGAAAGGGTTTAAGGGATGTCCACGTGTCCTCTGATATGCTCTATTAGTGAAAAATGCCCCAGATTTATTGTATGGCCCATTAAGTATTTATAACAGTAATCATAACCCCACGCAAGCGCCTTTTCTCCCAGCATACTAATTGTAACTTTTCCAATCTCTCTTCATATTGACGCTCCCATCAATCTCCTTATTAATTTAGTTGCCCTTCTCTGAACCCTTTCCATTTCAAAGATGTCCTTTTTTGCACAGGAATCCAAATGCACTGCATATTCCAAATGAGGCCTTACTAATGCTTTGTAAAGAGAGAATAACATTTTCCTCCCTTGATCCATACCTCTCTCATACAAGACAATACCATGCTGGCTCTGGCTGTTGCCCTAGCACTGCTGCTTCCTTAAGTTTGTTATCCTACCAAAACTCCAGATCCCTTTCCAACAGGGATTCACTAACACAGAGCCATTTAAAGTATAAGCAGCACAAGGATTTTTAAGTCCAAAATGCATCACCTTACATTTCTCAACATTGAATCTTAACTGCCACTTAGCAGGCCAATGTGACAATCTATCCCCCTACAAAGATTGCACATCCTCTGGTCGACAAAGTTTTGTGTCGTCAGCAAACACAGAAACCTTGCTGACATACCCACTTCCAAATCATTAATAAATAAATTAAATAGAAGCGGTTCTTTCTTATATTATATGGTCAGGAGTTCTAGATATAATTATTGTTTGATCTTATGAATGAGGTGTTTTTTATGTTTAGCATTGGCAAACTGGCATGGCTTAAATGCTTTGCACACGCTCTTAAATGCTTGGCATTACCAAACTGGCATGGTTAAAATGGTTGCCACACAGACATTGTTGAAGTGATTTGCATTGGCATGGCAAATAGAGAGGATCTGGTCTGACCCAGATCTTGCATGGAACCCCCACGGTCCGAAATCCGAATGATCCATCCGAATCCATCCAGACAGATGGTCCGAATTTTGGGATTTCAGAGCCTATTGTCTTATTGAACGTTTGAGGATTATCAAAATAAACCTTGAACGTTCGATAATCCTCAAAAATACAAACGGAAACTTGAAAGTAGTCTCCGATCATAGTCTTGAAACTTCGATAATAAGCGAAAATTCGTTCTGTTTTCGGATTTTCGGATCTTCAGGATTTTCCCTGAGATCTGGGAATCCGAAAACATTATAAAATGGTTCTCCACAGACACTGGTGAAAACATGTTGGCAGACTGGCATAATAAAAATGATTGTCACAACTGTTAAAATGCTTTGAATTGGCAAAATGGTTATTGTTAAATGGTTGACCACAGAATACTGGTGAAATGGTTGGCATTGGCAAACTGGCATTGTAAAATGGTTGGCACTGGAAAACTGGCATTGTTAAAATGGTTTGCAACACTGTTAAAATAGTTGCATGGCAAACTGGCATTGTGTTAAAATGCTTGCAAACACTGTTAAAATGTTGGCATTGGCAAAATGGCAATGTAAAAATTTTGGCACGCATAACACAAAGAAATGTACACAGTCACATTTAAAGGGCATGTCCACCCTTATTATTAACTTTCGTCACATAGTTACATAGTAATTAAGGTTGAATAAAGACATACGTCCATCAAGTCCAACCTATTCACCCTTTTTTTTTTTAAACCCTACCTAACAGTTGATCCAGAGAAGGCAAAAAACCCAGCTAAAAGGGGAAAAAAATTCCTTCCTGACTCCAAACGGCAATCGAAAGTATCCCTTGATCAACCAGATATCTATATGCATTAATACCAGTAATCTCAATATTTTTAGTTTTAGAAACTTATCCAGGCCTTTTTTAAAGCTATTTAATGAACTGGCCATTACAACATCTGCTGGAAGACAGTTCCAACAGTTTCACCGTTCTCACTGTAAAGAAACCCCCTACCTGAAGATAAATTTCTTTTCTTCCTAACCTTAAGGATGTCCACGTGTCCTCTTATGACCTGTTAATACACATGCACCAGAGAGGTCATTGTATGGGCCATAATATATTTGTATAAGGTTATCATGTCCCCACGCAAACTGCGCTTCTCCAATGTAAACACAGCCAACCTTGTCTAATCTGCCTGCATATTCAAGCCCCTCCATTCCCCTTATTAATTTAGTTGCCCTTCTCTGAACTGCCTCATTGCCAAGATGTCCCTTTTGTATATGGGATTCCAAAAACTCACCGCATATTCCAAATGAGGCCTTACCAGTGCCTTTGTAAGAGGGAGAATAATATTTTTCTCTCTTCTGATCATTCCCCTTTTTATACAAGAACAATCTTGCTAGCTCAGCCGTTGCTACCTGGCTTGTTTGCTATAGCTAAGTCTGTTATCTACCAAAACCCCCAAATCTTTTTCCATTACAGATGCACTTAACATAGAGTTATTTATGGTGTAGGTGGCACAGGATAATTAATACCAAATGCATCACCTTACATTTATCAACATTGAATCTCATCTGCCATTCTACTGCCCATTTGATAATCTATATAGGTCTGCTTGCAGCCTTGCACATCATTGGAAGTTTCCAAAGCTCTGCATAGTTTAGTGTCATCAGCAAACACCGAGACCTTGCTCTCAATGCCCCCTTCTAAGTCATTTATAAACAGATTAAACGAAGCGCCCGTACAGAACCCTGAGGCCTCCGCTTAGAACTTTAGCCCACATAGATGTAGCTCCATTAACCACCACTCTCTGTTTGCGGTCCAATAACCAGTTCTCTATCCATGAACAATGTTTTCTTCAAGGCCAAAAGTCCTCAGTTTATACATTAGTCGCCTATGTGGCACAGTATCAAAAGCTTTTGCAAAATCCAAATATACCACATCCACTGCTGTGCCTGAATCTAATTTCTTACTCACTTCTTCATAAAACAATTACATTTGTCTGGCATATCTATTTCTCATAAATCCACGCTGACTACTACTAATAAGATGATCTCTGGAGACAAAGTCAAGAATATGATCCCTTAACAAAGTTTCCATCACTTTCCCTACCACTGATGTTAGGCTTACAGGTCTATAGTTTCCAGGCTGTGAACGACTACCTTTTTTAAATATTTGGTATTACATTGGCTTTTTTCCAATCCAGCGGCACATCCCCAGACCAAAGCAAATCTGAAAAGATGAGAAACAATTGTCTAGATAGAACTGAACTAAGCTCTTTTAAAATCCGAGGATGCAATCCATCTGGTCCTGGGGCTTTATTGATATTAACTTTGTCTAATTGTTTTCCGTACCATATCCTCTGTTAGCCAATGTGAATATCTTCATTTCTTCCCTGCATATTATTACAATCCCTACGGTAAGGACAAGGATTCTCAACAGTAAAAACCGATGCAAAAAAACTGTTTAGCAGATTAGCCTTTTCGGCATCCTCTACAACCACCTCAGCCCCATTATTTAATGGTCCCACATTCTCAGACCTCATCTTTTACCATTTATATACTTTTCTCATATTTTTTAGTTTTAGAAACTTATCCAGGCCTTTTTTAAAGCTATTTAATGAACTTGCCATTACCAGAATCTGCTGGAAGACAGTTCCACAGTTTCACCCGTTCTCACTGTAAAGAAACCCTCCTAACCTGAAGATGAATTTCTTTTCTTCCAACCTTAAAGGATGTCCACGTGTCCTCTGATTATGACCTGTTAAAACAATGCACCAGAGAGTTCATTGTATGGGCCATTATATATTTGTATAGGTTATCATGTCCCCACGCAAACGTCGCTTCTCCAATGTAAAACAGCCCTAACTTGTCTCATCTGCGCATATTCAAGCCCCTCCATTCCCCTTATTAAATTTAGTTGCCCTCTCTGAACTGCCTCATTGCCAAGATGTCCCTTTTGTATATGGGATTACAAAAACACACACCGACATATTCCAAATGAGGCCTTACCAGTGCCTTGTAAACGAGGGAGAATAATATTTTTCTCTCCTGAATCTACGTTCCCCTTTTTATACATAACGAACACAATACTTGCTAGCTCTAGCCGTTGCTACTGCCATTGTTTGCTATATGCTAAGGTCTGTGAGCTAACCAGATACACACCCAATCTTTTTCTTCATTACACGATGCACTAACATAGAGTTATTTTATGGTGTGGTGGCACAGGATTATAAATCCAAATGCATCACTTACATTTATCAACATTGAATCTCATCTGCCATTCTACTGCCCATTTTGATTAATCTAATATAGGTCTGCTGCAGACTTGCACATCATGGAAGTTTCCAAAAGCTCTGCATAGTTTTAGTGTCATCAGCAACACCGAGACCTTGCTCTCAATGCCCCCTTCTAAGTCATTTATAAAACAGATTAAAAGAAGCGGCCCCGTACAGAACCCTGAGGCCTCCGCTTAGAACTTTAGCCCAATAGATGTAGCTCCATTAACCACCACTCTCTGTTTGCGGTCCAATACCAGTTCTCTATCCATAACAAATGTTTTCTTCAAGGCACCAAAAAGTCCCCATCAGTCTATTTATAGGCTTTTTATACGTAAAGTTCGCTCAGTTGGCAAGTATCACAATGTTTGCAAACATGTCCAAAATATACATTCACATCCATGCGTGCTGAATCTAATTTCGTTGTACTCATCTTCTCATACAAACACCATTATCACATTTGTCTCTGGCTGCCATATATTTCTATATTCCACCAAAACACGCTGATCTACTACTAATTCCAAGTGATCTCTGGACGACCAAAAGTCAGAATATGATCCCTTAACAAAGGTTCCATCACTTTTCCTATCCAGCTAGCCTCTCGCAGTTAGGTCCGTACCACGGTTCTATAGTTTCCGGCCCCGTGTGAACCGACTCCTTTTCTTAAATATTTTGGTATACATTGGCATTTTTTCCAATCTCAGCGGCTACACACCCAGGTGACCAAAAAGCAACCCTAGAAAAGATGAGAAACAATTGTCCTAGTATTAAGAACTGAACTAAGCGTCTTTTAAAAGCTCCAGAGGCAATGCATCCATTTGTCCTAGGTCCTGGCGGGCGTTTATGATATTAAACTTTGTCTAATTGTTTTCTCGTCGAACTCATATCCTCTGTTAGCCAATGTGAATATCTTTCAATTTACTTCCCTGCATCATTTTATACAATCCCCCCTACGTGCTAAGGACAATGGCATTTCTCACATGTAAAATATCCGTTATGCACAAAAAAACTGTTTAGCCATGATTAGCCTTTCTCGGCACTCCTCACAACACACCTCCAGCCCACTATTTCATGTCCCCACATTCTCAGACCTCATCTTTTACCATTTATATACCGTTAAAAAACATTCTTGGGGTTGAGACTTGGGACACTTGTTGTTCCGGCACAATCCGTTATTTCTTCTTCATATTTAGCTGTTTAATTGCTTTCTTGGCCTACTATTATACAGTGTATGTTTGTTACTCCCTTGTAAGCTTGTCCTGTGCCTTCTCGTTTTCAAACATTCCTAAAAGTCCGTTTTATTCTCTTTTCTCCATTTTCCCTTTTTTACTCTCTGAGCATTAAGCTCATGCAGCCGTCTTAGTATAGTATAGTATCTTGCAGGCTTGCAATAAAGACATACGTCAATCCAGTCTCCAACCATCTAGCAGATTCCTCACTTTCCTGTCCACTAACTGGTTGATCACACGAGTGCAAGAAAAAAAAAACACCCACCCAAACTTCCTAATGAAGGAAAATTCTATGCCTGGGGACTCCAAATTTTGTCACGAAATCCTCTATCCCATGGATCGAAACCTTCTACTCACTAGTTTACTTACCGCTTATCAATATTTCCATAATTGACCTGTTGTCACCATCCTTGTTTTTGCAGAATAACTATCCAGCTTTTTTTTTTAACCCTGACGCATATGAACCTTCCACGCCTACACACGTCCACTGGCTAACAGTTCCATTAGTTTTCCCCCCTTCCCCATCCGTTGACCCCCCACAGTGCAAAAAACCCTTTCCGACTTGCAAGCTAAACCTTTTTCTTTCAAGTTCTTACAGATCCTGTTAAGGTGTCCTCGTGGCCTTTTGCATGTCTTTGGCTGGGCACACACACCCTGACCCCCCTAGATAGTTGATATGCTTTAGGGCCCGTTAATGTATTTACCCTACCAGTAATCATATCCCAGCAAAGCGTTTCTCTTTCTCAGCGACTACTTGTCAAACTTTCACAGTCTCCTCTTTCATATTCCCAAGCTACCCCAATGCCCCTATTAATTAGTTGCCCCCTACTGAACCCTTTCCATTTCAAAGATGTCTTTTTTGGTACATCAGTTGATTCCAAAATTGCACTGCCTATATTCCAAATGTTGGCCTTACCACATGCTTACAGAGGAATTAATTCGACCTGAAGAACGCATCGTTAACGCAATACAGTTCCGCAGGTTTTTCCGCCCTCCCTTGAAATCCTACCCTTCCAGTTCGTTATACCTACGCAAAATCGCTCGGTCTTTTCCTGATGCTTTACCTTACTTTGTATTCCAAACTCCAAGATCCTTCCAACGGGATTACCGTTAACACAGAGCACAGTATTTAGTATAAGCTAGATTCCAAAATGCCATCACCTTACTTTATCAATATTGAATTTCATTCGACCACCTTAGCAGCCCAATGTATAATCTATATCTCGACCTCTCCCTCTTGCAACGTTATGCACTCCTCTTGTAAGTTTTTAAATTTGTCGAAAAGTTTTTCTGTGTCCCGTCAGCAATTAACCACAGACAACCTTTGACAATACCCACTTCTTCAACCATATACCAATAGCCCATTAAACTAGTTATATGCCGTCCAAATCACAGCAAACCCTTGTGGCTCACCCCACTAGCACGTTCTAGTCCACCTCAATGATTAATGCCCCCCACTTACAACACTACTCTTGCATCCTATTCTTTAAACCAGTTTTCTCATCCATGTCGTACAAATGTGACTCCTCCAGACCAATTTCACACGACCTTAGCTCTATTACATTCGAGTCGCACTATGGGGGCTGTCATCAAAACCTTTGCAAAATCCAAGTAACCTACATCTACTGCTTAGACCCAGCACGTCTAATTTTACTGTACTATTCCTCATAATAACGACCAAGCCTTGTTTTCAATCACGAGGTCGTACCACCGGAACATGAGGGCATACGGGCAAAAATAAGAAACAATGGCATAGATAAAACTGCAACTTAGCTCCCTAAGTATTTCCCGAGGAGTCACTTTTACTCCGCGTCAGGAGATTTACTAATATAACATTATTTAGTTCTTCTCGTCCTATCCATTCCTCGGTTAACACAAGTGAACTTGAATCTGTATAACCTTTATTGCTACTTAACATCTATGATAACACTGTTAACCGCTGGGTCGCTTGTGCTTTTATGTCCTGGCCCCCTAGTTCTCCGGACACAATGTTCCGTTTCCAGGACCTCCCTCACCCTCTACCTTGTCTTCTGGTGACCTTCATTTTTTTCTAAACTTGTTTACCACAAAGGTGTACAGATTTAGAAATGTAATAGTTTAATATCCCCTTGTAAAAGTGGGTCCACATCTTCGCTGATCACGTATCTTTTACTAGAACAGTTCCCGCACCCGACGTCTATAAGCAATTTGAGCTGCATTCCCTTTAAACACGCATAAAATTAGCATTTACCTAAAGGAAACTTTGTGTCTGTTACCCATTGCACTTATTTTTGTTGCAATTACCATATTCATTAATGACATCTATCATGGGTCCACTATTCCCTAAGTGTCACCAGATTTTACCCCATCTCCAAAATGCTAGTCTTCAGGATTGGTTATTATGTATATCACCGATCCCTATACAACGCATTCTGCTCTAGTAGGATTCCCTCAAATATTACCATCTGTGAAAGAAAAATGCTCATATGAGGAAAATTTAAGAACTTTGATACCTTTTGGGTCTGGGCAGTCCCTCTCCCACCGTAGTAAATCCCCCATACCAGAATTCCACCGCATGCTGCAATGGTTCTCCAGTCTTCCGGCTATTGTTATAACACTACTCCAACATTACATACCTACTCTTGATTCCTCACTCCACCCAATGTTCCCAACTTTACTCCCCCATGCTGTTGCCATCGCTTTTTCTCTCATGCCTGTTTAACTACAGTACATATTCCTCCTCCATCATTAGACTGCGCGAGTCTAATAAGGCAGACGTTATCTTTACGTCAGTCGTGAATATAACCTAATCGGCTAATCACCCTTACTCTATACCTCGTTCCTTCAGGTACTTCAATCCCCAGGCCTACACCACTATTTTATCCATACGTTCTCATACCGCATCTTATCCTTGCCTACCATGCTTGATAATTATATTAACATACATAATACTCAACATCTCCTTCTCGTATTAATCTGTTCATGTCTAATATAAGGAGTTCCTTCAATATTACTGTCCAGGTGCGTGAATCATTAAGCCATAATTCTGCTATACAATTACATCACATACCTTCCTTTAAGCTATATTTCAAGTTCGCCGGTTTTTCAGACCAGACCTGCATTTGTAAACATACATTTTAGATTATCAATTGATTTACTTCCATACATGGTATCATGCCTCCTTATCCTCTATGCCTCCCCCTCCCCCTTCTCCTCCTCCGTTGTGTTAATAGCCCCCTGATCCCTAAGTTCTCTATCTACCTCTGTGTATTTCAATGTTCCCTCCCCCCCCATACCTAGTTTAAAATCTCCTCCAACCCCCTAGCCATCTTCTCCCCAAAACAGCTGCACCATCACCATTGAGGTGCAATCCGTCTCTACTAAACTGTAGCCAACAGAAAAATCAGCCCAGTTCTCTAAAAACCCAAACCCCATCTCCTTACCCCACGCATTTATACTCCTGAGCTCCGTTGTCTCCCTAGCGTAGCACGTGGCTGCGGTAGTATTTCTGAAATCACTACCCTTGAGGTCCTTGCTTTTAACTTGGCCCCTAATTCTCGGAAATCATTTTTAAGGACCTCACCTCCACCTTAACTTTGTCATTGGCACCAATGTGAACCAAGACCGCTGGGTCACTCCCAGCCCCACCAATAATCTGTCTACACGATCCAACACTGTGTCGGCATGGAGGGTCTTGGTGACAGATTACCTATCACCCTTCTAATAATGGAGTCCCCTACCACTACCACCTGCCTATCTTCTAACCCCCAGTTCTCCCTCCCTTGTATTGAGGCGGCATCCCTGGGTGTCAAGGGAAAGGCCCTCTCCATACATGCTGCTTCGAGCCATCGTTCTCCACATCTTCACCTAAAATGGCAAATCTGTTGGGATCGACCAGCTGGGAAGAAGCGTCCTATCCTTCCGTCCCCTAATTCCCCTGGTGACCCTTAAAATCTATCTTCCTTCTCCACCTATCTGCCCCATGTCCACCCTCCAGTTTACTGGCCCTGCAGTGCCTGCATTTCCCCAAGATTTGCCAAGCTCTGAATGCTGCAAGTTACCCTTTAGATTCTGGACCTCAGATTCCAAATGGGCAAACCACTACATCTGACACATACATAGGTCCCCTGGGGCGGCTGCTCCAAGACTCCATACAGCATCCCATTCCTACTACCTTATTACAGCAGAAGTAGTAAAATAAAACAAAAAACACCAGTGATTATTTATTACCTTAAATTTCCCAGGCTACACTCCTTTTCAGTGGATAATATAAGCATTGTCTGTCTTACGCCCCATTAGTAACACCTGATTACTTCAAGCCGGTTAATACCACAGCCTTAATTACAACCTTGCCTTTGCTCCCTCTCTACGCCTTATCTCTTACACTTTAAAATTAATAAGGCCAAATCACCTTCTATAAAACACAGAACACATTTTTAACCTCTTTGAAAGAACAATACCCCCTCAGAGCACGATCTGCATCTGGACGAAATGTCTTAATGAGGTTCCACTTACATACCCAATTACACGACGCCCCACTATACAGCCCTCAAGGCCATATTTTAAACCACCACTGTATGTTTGCCCCTACCTTACCCCCTTTTCCCCCCACACCCCATCCCATGTATGATATTAAGGAACAAATAACAAATTTTAGCCACTTTATTCCCCCTTCCCAACTCTGTTTCCCCCTCTCTTTCCCTTACCAGCCCCGACTCGACCAGGTTAACAAGTGAGTTTAAACACCTCAGTATTTTGCTTTCCAGCTTATTTCCCCAGCTCCGTATTGTCTGATGTTTTATATAAACCATTATTCTACTACACCATTATTACCAGCCTTTTGCAGTTTTCTTTTACTTGGATTTTCAGTTCAGCTAACGTCAGTCACCCAACTCCAAACAATAAACAACCACCCCAGTGACATTATAGCTTTGTTACTTAACCCCCCCAACCGGAACCCTCCCCTTTAGAAATAAATAGGGCTTTTGTTAGCGTTAGTTACATTACTCAAGCTGCAAACAAACAGTAATCTAAACGCTTTTCCGCTCAGCTTTCGCCTCAACGCTTTACTCTCCCCTTAATCAAAACACACGACATCCTCCTCTTAAAAACAGAAAATCCCCTTGTTAACCACGAAAGCGCTCCAAAGAGGTATCCTGATCTGACGGGAGACCAGAAATCCAGCACTAATCGCCCTTAACCATGACGCGCTCTGTCATAAACCCACACCCCTATTTAAGAATATGAATACATTCCCCCAGCCTCTTCAAAAGCTCACTATAATCCATAAGTTGTAAGAAGTGACCAGATGTTTATTTTAATCTCTCCTCTCATCCCTCCCCGACGCCCCCGGTGATCTTCTGCTTGCAAGACACGCATGAGCATGGTGTGTCCGGCCACCCGCGACTTCGGAGACGCGCGTCCGTGATTGGTCCTGCACCCTTTGACGGCAGCCAATCACGGACGCGGCTTGCGGCTCTCAGAATGCCGGTGGAGAGAGGGAGGTTAAGTAGAGTCTGGGGACTTTTTAAAATATTTTTTTTTGCTTTGGGGGCTGGTCTTTTTGGCAAGTTTCCGCTTGGACAGGCCTATTCACTATTATAAGGCACCCAACGGGCGGTTTTTCCCCCATGCAGGCCTAGGGGCGCCATTAGGGATAGCACATAAACGGGCGAGCGGGACGTGGGTTTTTTTGGCCATGCGGGGAGAGGGGCTGCAGTACACGCATGACCCAACCCCAATCTCATCCACAACGACAGGCATTTTTCGGACTAGGCACGCTAGAGGACCTTTTTTATCCTCGGACTTCTTGCGCTATCCTCCTTGTTGTGGGCCCACCGGTTTTTTTGGGACCCTTTTCGGGGTGGCGTTTGGGCTTGGGCACACAGACAGGACGAACCCTTACGGAGCTCGGACCCCTGCTGACTTCTCGGTAAGGTTTTAATAACAACTACTGGCCTCCCCCCTGTCCTTCTTGTTAGCCCCGGACCACTTAGTGGGGGGTGGCGGCTTTCCTATAGTTTTTGCGTGCGTTTTGGTGGACAGGCCCCCTTCACCATTATTAGATTATTCCATGCTTGTTATACAGTCCCGTCACCGGTCACTATACGCCCAGGAGTAACCCCCCTACCCCATTTTTCGCTACCCCCCCCTTCCCCCGTACGTCGCCAGACCGCGCCTGAAAATTACCCCATAGCATTTTTTCCCCCTGCTCTCTGGTCCCACACTCTCTCATTCTAGGGACCAGCTTACAGAAGACTGGACCTGCGCCACATAAAGCTCAAGATGTTTAGCAGCAGATTGTTTTACACAAACATATTTCCTGTAGAAGTCCTTGATGTATTTTAACATATTCAGGATTACGGGTGCCCCTGATCACAGGCTTCTTACTCTCTCGCACATAGTTTCATTGCTTTGCCTTTATGTGATGTTTTGCTCACTAATTAGTCCGTTGTGGAGCTTTTAACGAATACAATACAATTATGTAATAGTGACCCCCAAGTCGCGTAAATCACGTAAATCCCGTATTTACAATCGGTATGTTCCTTTTATTTTATTTCCATTGCCCATAATTATAAATACTCATTTTATCTTAACCCTGCACCACCCCCCCTTCGTAGTACAGAGACCAGTTTATACTCTCTGCACCAAAATTTCATGCTTCCGGACACTCCTTGCTTTCCCCCTTTTTTTCCACGTTACTTTACCAGTTTTTTTAGCACGTGCAAGATTTTACTCCCATCACATAATGGTAGGCCTATTCCCCGAGGTGACCTTACTTGCTGATCAAAGCACCCATCATTTATGCTAAGGTTGGGCAAGGGGGGGGGTGCGTTCGTTTCTGGGACAACAAAAGTTGGGAGCCCACCATTTTGGAGCTGTGTTCCGACCGGCCTTTGGCCCCATTTGGTCCTCTTTCTACCAAAGTTTTGAACCACTCAACATTTGAACATTGTCCATCATGTCATGTCGTGTTTGTTTAACCTTTATCAATGTCTATACTATTTAACTTCCCATATAAACCTCACCTACTCAATGAAATTGTTTTGCCTCCTTAATCAATCAATCATGATATCATATCAAAGCAAAACCTTTCCAGCTATAAAAGGCAGCTACCACATTTCGTTTTAAGTTTGGCATTGATTTTAATCTGTTCATAACTAAATGTGCACTAGTTTCAATATGGTAGAGTATGGACTGAAGGCCAATCCTGGTTTCGAAGTGGATTTTTTCCACAGATTTCCACCAAATTTTTCGCAACATTTCTCGGCTTTTTTCAGATTTTTTTTCCTTCCGAACCCACGGATCTTTCCTCCAATCCTGTTCTTGGAATTCCGGATTAATATTTTTAATTGACTTTTAATTTCACAAAATTTCCTTCTCGATGTGGGTAAACTTAGAAATTCAGTTACAATACTTGTTTTATAAAATAACCCACCCTATGCTGAACACTGTACATCAAACAGCCGCAAGAGCACCGTGAAGTATTGGTTGCGCGCAATTTTTGGTTGTATCGCGTTTACCAAGACTTTTTGCTGGCAATGTTCCGAATTCTACCTCAGACCATTCCACCCAGGTCTTACAGAGCTATTGTACAATATGTACCCTTTGTGCTATTTATATCTTAAGTTTTGTTATGGTGTTACTGTAAAGTTCGACCAATTCATTTTTACATCCACATGACTTCAAAGGGTCAACCCCCCATAGCCTCCGAATTTGATTATTTCTCGCAAAATCCAAAGTAATCCTTTGGCTAGTCCGGAATTAAAGGATTCGGGAGTTCCTGCCTTCTTAGTTTTATAACGGCACTAGTTTGAGTTAATACATTCTTGCATTGTAAAGAGTCTATCCTTGCTTTCTCTCCCTCCCACATGTACCATATGGATGACACAACTCACAAAACTTTTTCTTTCACTTCTTGGACGAATCAGCCTCACTGAGGATGTTGTCTCCACCAGACCCAGGTTGCCCTATCCTTTTTGCGAAGCCCCCCTTGGTTTTGCAACTTGGACTATGTTGAGAAAGAACCAATTGAACAAAAAAACTTTCTTCATTTTGGCTTCCGCCGTACAGGGGTTGTCTTCCCCGTTTTAATAGCCGTTCGACCTCGGTTACATTGATGTGGGGTCTTGTTCCTTCCGGGCCGGTCCTTAAACCCCTGTACATCCCCACATTACCACCAGTGATTTATTGTCCACTACAATTACACCTCTTTTTTTGCTTTCAAGTTCTCACATCCTCTGTTTCCTTTCATGTGACACCACATTACTATTCCTCCTTTTTTGGAATCCCCGGCCCTCATTCCAAATATTCAAACATTCTTCCTTTGTAGAAAGACGGGGTCTGACTCCACCTAGGAAATGTCACCACCTGTTTTTAACTGAGTATCCATTTTCCCCCTGTTAGACTTACAGACAAAAAATTTTTCCCAACATCCCCTTTTTTTTCCCTCCTTTTTCCCCCCCCAAAAAAATTTCATTTACACCCAAATATTTTTAATATCGATTGTACCCATTAATAACATACAGCGACAGATAGAATTCCTAAATTAGGACGATTTCTCCATCTCTATTGTAAGATCTGCCATTTCCAAGTTTAAAGACATATTTTTTAGATTCTGTAAATTTAACGACTAGAAGGTCCCTTCCTGCTGTCCGTTTCAGTGCAAATCCACGATCATTTATTATGTACTAATACCCCCACGTACCCAGTAGTCTTTACCCTCTGCTCCCTACCATTTTGCTAACACGAGTTACCTTTCGTATACGAATGTCTCCCACCACCAATACGGGATTTTTTTAGTCACCCTAATTAATACACTGTGGTTATTTGAGTTTATTACCAGTCACTCGTGTGCGTTGGTCCGGTAAATATAACTGCATACCCAGTTATATCTACTGCCCCCTGCATGCTTCCCCAAAGTCTCCCCTATCAGGGTATTGGGGACTTTTTACTCTATATGACACTCCCCCCTCTCTTTTTCCTTTTCTCTTTTTTTTTTTTCCCCCCCCCCTTTTCCCACCAATTGGGAGTTTTGTCCCCTTCATTATCGCAGTGGTGTGTGTAACGCGATAAGGCACTAGTTGTTCCTAGCAACACACAATTTTTCTTCTTCTTTTTCCACCCCCATTATGTTCTCTATACGCAATCACCCCACCTGATTCACTGTGTTTTATGTGACTATACGACACATTCACAATATTTCATACGGGCATACACGTTCGCAGACACATGTAGTGAAATTGATTTTTGACTATTCACCAGGTATCAAAGTACAGAGCCGCAAATCCCAGCTATGCATACTCTGACCGAGCCCAAGCACCTCACACAGGGGTCCCCGGCATACTATGTTTTCGGTCTCTACACACACCGATACAGCCTTTTGTTGTGTCCTGGCTCCTGCCTGTCGATCTACATTTCCCCCCAGCTCGATTCATGCAGCGGTAAAAGCAGCCTCTTACCAACCGGCAACTCCCATTCTTTCTCCAGATCCCGCGCACCACGGTAATACCGCATTCACTTTGGTTAAAAGCCAATAATTTTCTGGCAACCTCATCCCCACTGGCTAGCCCAGAGACTTTTTCAATCGTGCTCTTACTACAGCCGGACGATTCCCGGAGATGTTAGGAAGTAGCGCACGTAATGTTAGCACGCTTGTAGCGTTGCTTTTGCCTTTGCCATAGTTTAAAGGGTAGACTAGCAAGTAAAAAGAAAACCCCATGCACTGATTGGACTGTTAATTTTCCAAAAAAGACTCCGTCGGTCCCCGTACGCATCGTTTTTCACCTCCCCTATTGTACCTCTTATCGCCATTTTCTCGTCTCTAAACCACTTTCACCAAAAATTTGTTCTAACGACCCATTACCCTATAAACCACATACAAAATGCTCTCCCTTATTCGCGTGGTTTTGGTTCTTGTTTCAATTGACGCAATGATTAACACTACTCTACTTCCTCACACACTCATGACTTTTGCTTTTTCAGAGTTTAATATCAAAAACTTAAATTTACCAACTCATGTACCGTACTGTTTTTTCATATTATAATAGGGGCTTATCTATCTAATATCTAAGAGTAGAAATAAAGATAGAGTATGCATGTATGTATGTATCTCGTATGTATCCTGTATGCTGTTGCCATATCGTTGTTCCCAATGAACTTTGAGTTCAACTACAGCAAACCCACATGCCCATCATCCATAAACTCCTACCCGATGACAGTAGGCGAGGGGCGTGAGGTAACTCCTACCCCCATGCCCGGGATTACCCCTCGCTAGAGAGTTACCTGCGCCATTCTTATTAGCCCCACACAGACCCACCCACACGCTGCCCCACACTCGATTCACACACTTCACAGATAAAGTTATAAACTAAACAGAGTCGACAGACCATCATTTGGGAACATTACAAGTTTGCGGCAACCAACGAAAGTCACCCTTTATCGATTGGGTCTTCACACAGCCTCCCAACAGAAAGCAGTCCTTGAGCAAAAATAAAACCAATGTGCAAACCAAATATATGAGAGGACTACACTGTATTGAACTAAGATTACCCCACTGCCCGAAAAACCCTATATGAAGCACCTACCCACTGTTATCCCTACAACAAAACGACGCGACCCGGTCCCGCTCAGACCATTTCCAGCACCCCCCTTTTTCGATATACCAAAATGCACCACGCCTGTACTGTTACACATAGTACACAAGAAAGCCCAAACACCGAGGCATAGACTGCATGAGCCACACGTTAGGACAACCTCAATTCATGCGCTGCTGAGCAGTAATTCAGTTGCAATCAACCAAGGGCTTTTCGCCACCTCCAACACCCAATGTCCAACCATGTTACCAAGGCTGTAGTACCAGGTTTTCAGTTGCAACCACAATGTGTAATTTACGCTCTACAGAAGTGGGAGAAATTGGAGTAAAGGTCTGTACTATAAGTCTCCTCTGCTATAAAAAATCTGGCTCGGCCCGCCATTTACACTCCACTTTAGACATGCATTATACTTTTGCGTGTCACTCTAATACTAATTTCATTTTCAACTTACACGTTTTTATGTGTTCACGACCCAAAGATGACGGTCATTACCAACTGGGCCAGTCGTTTCCCATTTCTTTACAGATTGGAAGGGAAAAACATCCACTCTGCAACTATAACAATACTATCTGCTATCCTGTGTAACCAGTCTCCCCCACGCGGCAACGTAGGCACCCCCCACGTACACAACTACACAATAGATATGCCTTTGACGTTGAGATTTCCTCCCCACCGACCCTTAGCGATGCCAGGCAGGCAACATTTGTTCAGCAGTGTATTCCTTTGTGTTTCCGGTGGCAGTGTTTACGGCGTGCATGATGGGAGTGTGGCTATCTGTTTTTTGCGGGAACATGGGGCAGGATCAGCAATATTTTTTTTTAATAAGCTGGTGTTCTAGGCTTAGATCCTGTTTCTCTTTTTTTATCTTGAAACTCTATTTTACACAAAATAAATGGCGAATTTCTAAAAAGAATATGTGCAGAATTTGATGTATTTGTGACAAGCATGACATGCACGTTATGCTAGCACCTGAAGGTGGCAAATGCCAACCCAATTATGTTCGTGGTGGATCTATACGTTTCGAAGTTGTTTATTTGACAATACTCTGTGCATGCTTGCTAAAATTTGCACCGTTTTACGCTGGTTTGGCTGTTTGCCCATTTAGACATTTGGGAGATCGATATTTGGTAATTTTTTCCCCCCATTACTTGAGCATTTCATTACCATAATTGGCTGCCATGGGAATTATATTCTGATACCATTACTGGTATTAATGCATATAGATCTGGTTGATCAAGGGATACTTTCCGATTGCCGTTTGGAGTCAGGAAGGAATTTTTTTCCCCTTTTAGCTGGGTTTTTTGCCTTCCTCTGGATCAACTGTTAGGTAGGGTTAAAAAAAAAAGGGTGAATAGGTTGGACTTGATGGACGTATGTCTTTATTCAACCTTAATTACTATGTAACTATGTGACGAAAGTTAATAATAAGGGTGGACATGCCCTTTAAATGTGACTGTGTACATTTCATTTGTGTCTATGCGTGCCAACTATTTTTACATTGCCATTTTGCCAATGCCAACCATTTTAACAGTGTTTGCAAAGCATTTTAACAATGCCAGTTTGCCAATGCCAACTATTTTAACAGTGTTTGCAAACCATTTTAACAATGCCAGTTTGCCAGTGCCAACCATTTTAACAATGCCAGTTTGCCAATGCCAACCATTTCACCAGTATCTGTGGTCAACCATTTAACAATACCATTTTGCCAATTCAAAGCATTTTAACAGTGTGTGACAATCATTTTTATTATGCCAGTCTGCCAACAGTGTTTCACCAGTGTCTGTGGAGAACCATTTTATTAATGTTTTCGGATTCCCAGATCTCAGGAAAATCCTGAAGATCCGAAAATCCGAAAACAGAACGAATTTTCGCTTATTATCGAATGTTCAAGACTATGATCGGAGACTACTTTCAAGTTTCCGTTTGTATTTTTGAGGATTATCGAACGTTCAAGGTTATTTTTGATAATCCTCAAACGTTCAATAAGAAAATAGGCTCTGAAATCCCAAAATTCGGACCATCTGTCTGGATTCGGATGGATCATTCGGATTTCGGAACCGTGGGGGTTCCATGCAAGATCTGGGTCAGACCCAGATCCATCTCTATTTGCCATGCCAATGCAAATCACTTCAACAATGTCTGTGTGGCAACCATTTTAACCATGCCAGTTTGGTAATGCCAAGCATTTTAAGAGCGTGTGCAAAGCATTTAAGCCATGCCAGTTTGCCAATGCTAAACATAAAAACAACCTCATTCCATAAGATCAAACAATTAATATATATCTAGAACTCCTGACCATATATATATAAGAATAAGAACCGCTTCTATTTAATTTATTTATTAATGATTTGGAAGTGGGTATTGTCAGCAAGGTTTCTGTGTTTGCTGACGACACAAAACTTTGTCGACCAGAGGATGTGCAATCTTTGTAGGGGGATAGATTGTCACATTGGCCTGCTAAGTGGCAGTTAAGATTCAATGTTGAGAAATGTAAGGTGATGCATTTTGGACTTAAAAATCCTTGTGCTGCTTATACTTTAAATGGCTCTGTGTTAAGTGAATCCCTGTTGGAAAGGGATCTTGGAGTTTTGGTAGATAACAAACTTAAAGGAAGCAAGCAGTGCTAGGGGGCAACAGCCAGAGCCAGCATGGTATTGTCTTGTATGAAGAGAGGTATGGATTCAAGGGAGGAAAATGTTATTCTTCCTCTTTACAAAGCATTAGTAAGGCCTCATTTGGAATATGCAGTGCAATTTTGGATTCCTGTGTACAAAAAGGACATCTTTGAAATGGAAAGGGTTCAGAGAAGGGCAACTAAATTAATAAGGAGATTTGGGGAGCGTCAATATGAAGAGAGATTGGAAAAGTTACAATTATGTATGCTGGAGAAAAGGCGCTTGCGTGGGGTTATGATTACTGTGTATAAATACTTTAATGGGCCATACAATAAATCTGGGGCATTTTTCACTAATAGAGCATATCAGAGGACACGTGGACATCCCTTAACCCTTTCACTGCCACAGATCGTATATTTACGATCTGTGCAGTGAATGCACAAACTGCCACAGATCGTGAATATACGATCTGTGGCTTCCCCCCTCCAAAAAATTTTTTCCCCCCTGCTAGGGCCGATCGGGGGGCAGCATTCAACTGCCCCCCTAGTCCCCTCGATCCCCCCTCGGTTTCGTCCAAATCCGAGGGGGGGATCAGGAGATATCCTGCATTGAAGTTTTCCCTACCTTGAAGCTGCCGGTCCGGAGGAGGAAGCTGAATGGGATTGGTGGCCACGTCTCTGTGTACATCCACGCATATGGCATACTGTTTCATTCAGAACATGTGGGAGATTGATATTTAGTGGGTGGGTTTATTTGTGGGGGGGCATTTCCAAGTTTTGGGGCTGTTTGAAATTACAGACAACTTACTGGGTCTGGAATTCTTCGTGTATGTATGAAAGCATGGCATCGTAACGTAGCTGAAGGTGTGTAGATTCCAAAAATATATAGTTTTTGAGGGAATTTCCATGTTTCTGGACTGTTTCCTTAGAAAAAGTGTAGGGTACACCATCCCCCAACCCTCCCCCTACCTTTTTCCCCCCAGAATTCCCTTTCGTTTGATGGCAGCAGCATGGGAAAGCTGTGCAGGTTCCTGGGGGTGTGTCTTCCCCTGTGCTGGGAGTGCTGTCACTCAATGTGCATCATCATGGTAGCAGACACACCTACTTGGCTGCAGTAAGAAATCCTTTCCTCCCTGACTCTCTAAGTTCATTTTTCCAGCTGATTATGCAGAGAGAGACAGGGGAGGAAAAGTTAAACCCTCTTCCCACACTACTGTAACAAATACAGGGGAACTTGTGTTGTTTTTAATAAAGATTTGTTTGTGTCTAACTCTAAGATTGATTTCATAGGGGATGCTGGGAATATGAGGCAATCTGGTATGGGAGGGAGTGGGAGAGAGAAAAAGGTAGTACCTGATTACTCCTCCATTAATTAGTGAGGTCAGCAAGCTGCTGTGATGGTCATGTGATTATTCCTCCATTTAGCAGTGAACTCAGTAGCTTGGAGAGCTGTGATGGTCATGTGATTCAGTCCCGACGGATCCTCTCACATTCTGCGCATGCACTAAAGGAAAACGCGCGTCGGACATTTTACATGCAGGCAGTCAATGAAAGTGGGCGAACCTGCACCATCCACAGCGTTCTGGGACAAACTCATTGGATTTCTTCTAAACTACTGCTCCAAGACACAGGATACTGCAGGTACATTTCCACCATCCATATATCTATCCTTACAACCCAGGTGACTTTTAGCAGTGGAGATACCCTTTAAGAATTGAAGAAAAAAGGTTTAGGCTTCAAGTTCAGGAACTGTTTTTCACTGTGAGAACGGTAAAGCTATGGAACGTTTTCCAGTGGACGTTGTTATGGCAGGTTCATTGGTCAGTTTCAAAAATAAGCTGGATGAGTTTCTGCAAACAAGGATTGTTGCAAGTTACTGGTATTGATACATAAAGTAGAGTTGATCCAGAGAAATTTCTGATTGCCACTTGGAGTCAGGAAGGAATTTTTTTCCCCTTCATAAATTTGGTGTATTTTTTGCCTTCTTCTGGATCAACAGTTAGGCAGGAAATGAGGATATTGCTAGATGGTTTGGACTGGATGGACGTATGTCTTTATTCAACCTCAAATACTATACTATACTATAAAAACAACAAATAAATACATACATATTTACAGTTAGTTGATAGTTAAATACAAAGTGTCCTTATGCTTCACAGTAGTCCCAAAAATTGTCCCAATGGCTAAGACCTCTTAAAGAATCACAAATGGGGTTCACAAAATTGTTCCATATGTGGTACGTCCCCTAACCATTAGTGGCTGGTATAACCTGAAAACTATGTTGATAACCCACGTAACTGTAATAAGACTTAGCTTCTAAAAGTCCCCAGATATCGTGTGTGCCTGTTTGGCAGTGTGGATCTTACCCCTCTGAAGCTGTCTATCTCGGGCTATCCGGTGTAGTGAGTCCACTCCACTTCCATTTTGCTGTCTGTTTCCACCAGCGTTGAGCTGCCTCTGCTTAGGACACCTTCATCATGTGGTTCTCTTCTGCGCTACGAATGGCTGTGACTCCGGCTTGATTACCGAGCATAGATGAGACTTCCCAAGGTGATTGTATAATACTGTATTATTTTCCCAAAGTCCTACGCATGTTTCATCCCTCTACATAGTAGTACATAGTATGTGTTAAATAAATGTGCTTAGATTGTAAGCTCTTCGGGGCAGGGCCTGATGTGAATGTATACATGTAATTGTAAAGCGACTCGAAAGATGCTGGCGCTATATAAATCCTCAATAATAATAATAATTTTACTCCCCTTAAAGGGTATATTCTCCTCTGAGGAAATGGACTTTGGGGATTTTAGTTTAATTATAGAACGGGAAGTAAAGGAACTATGTCTTCAATTCCTTCTTCAATATAACCTGCAGGAGCCGGGAACAAAGCTGGGGAACTTAACTGCTCTTGCACTCTTCCGCTGTTTTTCTGACAGGTCAGAGTTTGTACTATATGCGCATACAATACGAACTGTCGGGACCTGTCAGAAGAACAGTGTATCATTACCCATATATACCAAACAGGTAAAAAAAATCATTTTTATCGCCATAATTTTAAAGGCGACCATCATCGCGGTGATAAGCAATACCGCAGCGATGTGTGGCGGTAATTTGACCTCTCTTCGACACAATAATGTACTTAGTGCAATCTGCTAAGTATAATATCACGACGAAGGGCTCAAGTCCCAACGTATGGAGCAGGGGGCTGGGAGGGGCTGCTGGGAAAGAATTGTGCCACAGGTGGTAGCATCCACCACCAGAGGGGTCGGGGTGTATGCCCACCCCGCCCTAGCCCCCCCACGGCAGAGACCACCCGCCGCACAACCCGTTCCCAGCAGCCCCTGCCAGCCCCCTGCCCCCTACGCTCGCGGGGGAAAGGGAGGGGCCCACTGGGGGGGTGGAGGGACCCATCTGCGGGGGGCACTAAAAAGTGCCTTTTGGGCTTAGGGGGTCCCGCAGCTTGAACCAGGACCCCTCTTTCCTGGAACTTATAAGTGCTTTTACGGCCCTTGGAAGGGCCTTTGCGGCCCTGACAAGGGCCCTTTGGGGCTTAAGGGGTCCAGCAGCTCAAACTGGGATCCCCCTCCCCAGCACTTACAAGTGCCCCTGCGGCCCTGACAAGGGACTTTTGGGGCTTAAGGGGTCCCACAGCCCGTACTGGGACCCCCCCTTCCTGGCACTGACATGTGCCCTTTCGGCACAGACATGTGCCTTTGTTGGGGGTCCTGCAGCTCGAAACAGGACTCCCATTGGCTTTGCCCTTGGGCATGAATTCTTTCTTCCATCCGGCGACACCAACTCTGCTGATGTGGCTAACACGGGCAGTGTTCCTGCGGAACAGAGCTGATGTTGCCAGCGTCTTGATACAAAGTCTTCTTTCTCCTCTGCGACACGAACTCCGCTGAAGTTGCCAATACTAGGCCATGTCATGTGGCCGCCATTGACACAGTTGACACTGGTGGCTTCAACGGAGCCCATGTTGCTGACCTCTTCTTTCTTCTGCCATCAACTGTGATGACTTCTGAGCTCCGCAGGGTATGCACCTCTTTATATAGGTTTGCTGAAAGACCTAATCCAATTCTGATTGGTCAATTTTTCAATGCTTGTGATCATATGACTATACAGTAACCAACCATATAGTATTTCTGAAATATATTTCGAAAATATTTCTGTACACTGCCTGGTGTTAGCCACATCAGCAGAGTTGGTGTCGCTGGATGGAAGAAAGAAGACATGGCCAAGGGCCCTTCTAAGAGTCAAAAGGGGGTCCTGTTTTGAGCTGCAGGACCCCCAACAAAAGCTGGGGAGGGGAGCCCCGGTAAGGGCAGTGGGACCCCTTAAGCCACAAAGGGCCCTTGTCAGGGCCACAAGGGCACTCCTAAGTGTCCAAGGTCTGGGGGGATCCATTTGACCTGCAGGACCCCCCTTAAGCCCATTTCCAGGGCACTTGTGCTGGGGAGGGGGTCCCGGTTCGAGCTGCGACACCCCTTAAGCCCCAAAGGGCCCTTGTGCCAAAGGGCACTCCTAAGTGCTGCAAGGGTGCTTCCAAGGGCCCTTCCAAGGGCCAGAGAGGGGGGTCCTGGTTCGAGCTGCAGGACCCCCTTAAGCCCCAAAGGGCCCTTGTCAGGGCCGCAAGGGTCCTTCCCAGGACCACAAAGGCACTTAGAAGTGCTGGTGAAGGAAGGTCCTGGTTCGAGCTGCAGGCCCTCCAAAGCCCCAAAAGGCACTTTTCAGTGCCCCCAATGGTGGGTCCCTCCAACGAATTCCTACAACAAGCCCTTAACACAATAAACACCTTTGGTGAATACTCAGGCCTGGCCATCAACTGGGAGAAATCCCAAATACTACCCATTGACCAATTCCCCCCAACTGAACAATGATCGCAAACCCCACTTCGTAGAGTGGCGGCAATCAAATACCTGGGCATCCACATATCCAGGGATTCAAAAGACTATTTGAAACTCAACATGGAACCACTAATCCGTACTATGGCACTCTCCCATATACATCCCACTGACTCACTCCTGAAACCATTTGTGTGGGGTCCCTCCACAAGTAAAGTGAACTGGTCTACTCTACAGCGTCCCACTGAGCTGAGTGGCTTAGCGGTGCCTGTATTCAACCTATACTATCTTGCTTCACAGATCTCCTACCTGTTTCACTGGCACCGCTCTGAATCTCAAAGATTTCTAGGAATGTTAAACATCCCAAATGCCACGAACTATCCAGAAGTCATACTTGATATCTCGGGGAGAACGAGGCACGCCAACATCTATACCAAACAACCCTATGCTGAGGAAAGCACTAAAAATGTGGGACACAACCCAGAAACACTTGAAAATACCCCAGGTGCAAGGACAAACCCCACTATGGAACAACAATCTCACAGAATTCTATGCACTCCCATCTGCAACACTATGGTACAGTATAATTACGGAATACGTTAAGAATGGTGCTAATTTTGTCCTAACCAATCAGATCTTATAAGATCTGATTGGTTAGGGCAAAATTAGCACCATTTTAAACAATAAGAACTTATATTGAATAACCCTGTAAATATAATATTGAGAATGGTTGATTTAGGGATACTTTCTGTAACATCTACATGTTTAGTTAATACTGTTTCTTTAAAGCATAGAGGCAAGCTGGGAAAGGGAGCAGTACCAGGAAGTAAGTAAGGAATAACATGGTATGAAAAAATGTGATATACCTGATGCTCTGTGGATAAATCAAGTTTTCTCTACATTCTCAGTGTCTTCTTGCTCTTCCATGGCTTCCATGGCTCCGTGTTCACAACCCTGTCATAGACTGGTCTAACAATGAATTAGTATCTTGAAGTATCTTGAAGTTCTTCTGCTATTCTTTGTTCTTCTATTGTGAAATTAAACCTATGGAAACTCTTCCTGAATGTTACCATGAATTTATCAATGTCTTTTGTAAGAAACTGTCTGAAAAACTTCCTCTACACCGCCCTTATGATTGCCCCATTGATCTTCTTCCCCGGTACCATGCCTCCTCAGGGCTGCACATATCCTTTATCCCCCTCTGAGACCAAAGCCATGAAAGACTATAATAAAGGGCATGTCCACCCCCAAAACTAACCTTTTATATTTATTTGGCCCAAATAAGTGCTCCAAAACAAACTTTACAGCATGTAAATCGGTCCAGTGGTTCAAAAGTTACAGACCTTTGTAGCTGGCTTAATCCTGCAGCATGGACCAATACAGTGATGAACAGAGACAGGTTACATTACCTTGTCTCTGTTCTTTTCATGTTCTTGAGCATGTCTGTTAACATCCAGCAGTGAGAACAGAGGAAGTTGCATCAGTAATGATCTGACCCCTGGATCCCTGGATTTTCCCTCTCAACCAATCACAGCTGTAAAGTTATGTGTACTGAAGAAATCCAGGATCAACAGCTGCAGCCAGAGAGAGAGAGAGAGAGAGAGAGACACACAAACACAGGCAAGAATTTTTTTTTTTTCTAAGCTGCAGCTCGGGGTCATCTAAAGTGGGAGTGGAGAGGAAGTGCAGCCTGATATATATCTCATTAAATATCAGGCAAGGCAAATGATTTTGAGAAAAATGAACATGGTGTTTGAGGTTGGTGCTATTATATAAAGAACATATAAAAAGTTTATTTTTGGGTGGACATACCCTTTAAGGAACATTTGGCTTGGGGATATATTACACCTTCTAGCTCTCCAGCTGGGGCCGGTTTCTTTCGTGTGGAATAGAAAGACGGAGGTTTATGTCCCTGTATTGATTATAGGGGTTTAAATAACGAAACTGATGAGTTCTGTCCCGTTTTCGGATTTTCGGAAAAATTCGAAAATCAGAAAATCTGAAAACGGACCCATAGAAGTCTATGGGAGAAAAAAATTCTAAAGTTTCTATCAATTTGAAGGGTGAAATAGTAATAGTGGGTTACTGTAAATAACACAGGGACCTGGGGAATGGTCTGGGGAACTAATAAATATAAGTAAAACTAATTTAAAATCTATCTTTCCTCATGATCGGGCTGTTTTCGAGCTTTCGCAGGCTATTTTCGTGGGTTACCGAAATTGAACACTACTTTTGAGGGTTACCGATATCACAAATACGAGGGTTACCGAAATCAGCTTGTACATTCGAGGGTTGGCGAAATCGGCACAAACATTCGAGGGTTACCGAAATCGATCGCTACTTTTCGAGGGTTGATGGACTTACGATTTCGAGGGTTACCAGGATTCGTACAATTATTGAGGGTTACCGAAATCGATCCCCACCTACAATACAATTTTTCGAGGGTTACCGAAATCGATCCCCACCTACGATACAAGTTTTCGAGGGTTACCGAAATCGATCCCCACCTACGATACAAGTTTTCGAGGGTTACCGAAATCGATCCATGTTTTCGAGGGTTACCGAAAACGGCGCTAAAAATCGAAAACTCGGAAAATTCGAGTTTCGAAAAATCCGGGAGTTCCGAAAGTTTCGTCGGGACTTCGAAACCGCCGGATTCGATTCGAAACTGGGTTCTATTAGAACCCAAAGTACATCTCTAGTGGTCGTATATCTCGACGACATTTTAATCTATTCTCAAGAAAAAAATCTCCTACACATCGTCTCCATGTACAGCAGGTCTTAGCACGTTTAAGGAAAAATAACTTGTATGCCAAACTGTATCCTTTCTTGTTACATTGTATCTGCTCAAGGTTTTTTGATGGATCCTGTCAAAGTTTCTGCCATCCAAGACTGGCCTCTTCCTACTATTCAAAGGTTTATCGGCTTTGCGAACTGTTATAGACAGTTTATTAAAGGATTCTCATACATCATTTCTCCTATTTTGGCCCTCATTAGAAAGGGTGGTAGACCCAACTCCTGGTCTCCGGCTGCCATCCAAGCATTTAATCAGTTAAAGGGAGCCTTTGCCTCTGCCCCTATTTTAGTTCATCCGGATCCCAACCTCCCTTTCTATATTGATGTAGATGCCTCTGACTTGGGTGCCGGTGCCGTCCTGTCACAAAGACAAGGTATCAAAGAGAAACTCCATCCGTGCGCCTATTTTTCTAAGAAATTCCTGCCTAATGAACGGAATTATGATATCGGAAACCGTGAACTACTGGCCATCAAATTGGCTCTAGAGGAATGGCGCCATTTGCTAGAGGGCACTTCTTTGCCCATTACCATCTTTACTGACCATAAAAACCTTGAATATATCCAAAACCTTAAAAGGTTAAATCCTCGCCAAGCACGCTGGTTTTTGTTCTTTTCCCAATTCCATTTTATCATCACCTACCAACCAGGTTCCAAAAACACTAAAGCCGATGCCCTTTTCAGATCCTTCATTTCTTCTGATTTTTCTAACCAGGATAAGGGTCCTGTAGTCCCTGCAATCAAGATTCTGGCCTCCCTTACTCCACAACTCTGTGGAGTCTGCTCCTCCTGACACCCCGACTGGCAGAATCTTTGTACCTGTTTTTCTTCGGAACTCCATCCTTCAGCAGACTCATTGCTCTACACAGGCCGGACATCCTGGTATGAAAAAAACTTTCGATCTTCTAGCACGCTCTCTCTGGTGGCCAACCATGAGAAGGGATATTAAGGACTTTATTCTAGCCTGTTCTCGCTGTACCCAGTCAAAATCTCCTAGAACCCTTCCATGTGGACTTCTTCAACCCCCTCCCATTCCTTCTCGACCCTGGACTCATTTGTCTATGGATCATTGTTGAGCTTCCTCCTTCCAAACGGAATACTTGGGTAACTATAGACCGCTTCAGTAAAATGGCTCATTTTGTCCCTCTTCCTAAATTACCATCTTCTGTTGAATTGGCTCAATTATTTATTTCTCATATTTTTCGCCTCCATGGACTTCCTTCTGAAATAGTTTCTGACAGAGGAACTCAATTTGTTTCTAAATTCTGGAGGGCATTGTGTAAATCCATGGGAATCAAATTACAATTTTCTTCTGCTTATCACCCACAGTCCAATGGGGCTACTGAATGCATTAATCAGTCTCTAGAACAGTACCTCTGGTGTTATATTTCCTATACCCAAGATGATTGGTCTGACCTCCTGTCCTGGGCTGAATTTGCCCATAACAATGCCACTCATGCCTCTTCTGGAAAATTTCCTTTTTTGTGTGTCTTTGGCACTAATCCAAGATATTTTATTCAGGATTTCCTTTGTACTCAGGTTCCTGCTGCTGATGACTTGGTGGCCCAAATGTCGGCTATTTGGCACTCTACTGAAATTTGCCTTCAGAGATCTGCTCTGGCACAAAAAAAACTGCTGACAGGAGGCGAAGGGAACCTCCATCTTACTCTGTGGGAGATAAAGTGTGGCTTTCTTCTGCCCATATTAATCTACAGGTTCCCTCTGCTAAATTGGGACCCAAATTTATTGGTCCTTTTTCCATTTTGGAACAAATTGGTTCTGCTGCTGTTTGTCTCCAACTCCCTCCCAACATGCGGATCCTTAATGTGTTCCATATTTCCCTCATTAAACCTGTAATCTCAAATCAATATTCTACCCCTCTTCAGCCTCCCACTCCAATTTCTGTTGATGGGCAACAAGAATTTGAGGTTGAAAAAGTACTGGACTCTAGGTTCTTCAGGAGATCTCTCCAGTATCTAGTCCATTGGAAAGGTTTCGGCCCTGAGGAAAGATCATGGATTAAACACTCTGATCTGCATGCTTCCCATTTGATCTAGAGTTTCCACAAGAGTTTTCTGTTTAAGCCTGATCCGTTGGGTCCGGTGGCCCCCCCGTAGAGGAGGGGGTACTGTCATGAACTTACCTGCTGCTCCGATCCAGCGCTGCTCTGGTCACAGCTGGGCGCTTCCAGGTAGGCAGCGCCGCCGGCATGATGACGTCAAGACGCCGATGCATCTCCCGGCGCGAACTATCAGCCTCCTCCTGAAAGCGTACTTGTGAGTACCACGGCCATCAAGGCCATATTCCTTACAGATACCCCCATTGACAGTAAAGCCATAAAGCCACTTAGTCTGTCTGGAGTGACTGGAAATCGAGCTGAGCAGCCACAGCGAGGAACTCCAGCAAGAACATTTCATGTTGTTCGACACCGGGTGGCTGAAATGCAATATTGCATGCAACATTATGACATAGACGGACGTCTTTTAGAAAAGGAACTTTTGTGTTGTTTGCCACCTGGTGGCAGAAATGCAATATTGCATGTCACACAGAGACGGACGCAGATTAGGGTTTTATTTATATAGGATTGACTAAGGCTGGATAATTGATTTATTTCTATTAAGTTTAATTTCTAGGGGGGGGAAATGACCGGATCAGTTGATTAATTGAAATTGATGGAATAGATCTAAAATATTACACACTTTCTATTAATCTATTGCAAATAATAATAAAAACAATGATATAGGTATATAAATTTAATCTTGTTAAAAAACTCAGTTTTGCAATCCTGGTGCGGCCCATGACAATGGAAGTTTATGTGTCCCCTTGAGAAATGTAATTGCTTAGCCCCCCTAGTGGTGGCATAGTACAGTA
Organism: Hymenochirus boettgeri; assembly: GCA_019447015.1. Taxonomy (NCBI): domain Eukaryota; kingdom Metazoa; phylum Chordata; class Amphibia; order Anura; family Pipidae; genus Hymenochirus; species Hymenochirus boettgeri. The sequence goes on from CM033470.1 coordinate 125,979,275, forward strand.
GTAAACTGTGATCAGAACCTGATTGCAGTTAACTACTGAGCTATAGTGGGCATCAACTGCCAGCTTGCTATAGTATTTGTGAATATCCATAATAATTTGTGGAGTATTTACTCGATGCTCTAATGTTACATTAGTGATTGTTTGTTGTTGTTTGGTAAGCAATAAATCAGACACTGTTTTTAGGTGAATTAAAAATTTCTCAGTACTGTTACCTTTATAAGGGTCCCTAGAAACTACATATATTTAGGTAGGTGTTTAGTTTGACATACTGAGAACTGTTTGAAATGCAGTTTGTTTGGTGTAACAGCACTTATGCATTGGTTCTTTCAGGGCTAGTTGATGGCCACCTCTCAGTGTACACTCACACTCATATATGATACCTTTTGATTTAGGACAATTGGGAGATTGATATTTTGTGGGGTTTTATTACTTGTCATGGAAGTTAAGGTATGATTTTCTAACCTAATCTGCTAAAGGTATGACATGCTATGAAGGACTGCATCCAGAATTCTGCTTGAATGTATGAAAGAATGGTGCCATTTGGTAGTTGAGGGTGTGTAGGTTTCAAAATATCTAGTTTGTGAGATTAAGGGGTTTGAAATACTGAAATCTATTAAATTTTGTATTGTTGCCCTAGATGGTGACTATGTCTTGGTGAACACCCACGCATGTGACATACTCTTTGTTTCAGGAGATGTGGAAAATCAATATTTAGTGGGCTCTTTTATTTGTATAGGGGGTTTCTAAGTTTGGATGCTCTTTGCAGTTTTTTTTCTGCAAAAATCTGCAAAAAGTACAAAATCCTTGAAAGAAATGTGTACACAATGTATATTTACAATATTTACATTGCAATATAGTTGAAGGTGAGTAGGTTCTAAAGATATATGGTTTGTTGGGTTGTTTCCAAGGTATGTGTTAGTTTAGCCTGAAAAAAATGCATACTTGCTCTTACAGTAAAGTCTCAAAGGTATGTCTTTAGTAATTTTATGGCTAGTTTGTGGCCATTTTGCAGAATACACTCATGCATATAGCATATCCTTTGATTCATGAAACTTGGAAGATTGATATTTTGTGGATTTAGTCCATTTGGGGCTAGTTAGTGGACATGTTTTGGTGAAAATCCACTTGCATCACCCTCGCGCAGAGAATACAGAGTCTGTCAGGACCTGTTAGAGGACGCAGGGAGGAGCGAGAGATCAGGTAAGTTCTGTAACTTCATTCCCAGCTCCAGAACATTTTATTGAAGAATGGGAGGTAAGACACAGCTCCTTTACCTCCTGTTCTGAATACCAAAAGGTTGTTTTACCAGTGGAGATGTCCTTTAACCTTTTTGGAACCATAAATTCTTACAAGGAACACCTAGTAATATGATCAAGTGTAACTTTTGAATGTAAGACTGAATATGAAAGGCTTGATTAGAAACCACAGTTCCCTTCAAGGTTTTAACTTTGACTGACTTACTTGGAGTTTATAGTAAACTGCAAGTTTGTCCATTGGAACTTAAATTTTGAGTGAAGGCAGCTAAAGATGGAAATTTTACTTGCCTGCATAATTTCGCAGAGCAGATAGCGAGTACTTATAAATATAGCATTTATTAAAAAAACAAAACCACTTACTAATCTCCTGTGATTAATATGGAAGATGCTACCCATGGAGTGCCCAATACAAACAAGAGATTTTTACCCTGGGAACGCTGTTCTGGTGGCCGGAACAAAGGTCTGCATCCTGGGAACTCTGTTCTGGTAGCCGGAACAGGGGTCTGCACCCTGGGAACTCTGTTCTGGTGGCCGGAACAAGGGTTTTTACCCTGGGAACTCTGTTCTGGTGGATGGAAAAAAGGTCTGCACCCTGGGAACTCTGTTCTGGTGGCCAGAATGGGGGGTTTCACCCTGGGAATTCTGTTCTGGTGGCCATTACAGGGCTTTTCACCCTGTGAACGCTGTTCTGGTGGCTTGAACAGGGATCTGCACACTTGGAACTCTGATCTGGTGGCCGAAATGGGTGTCTGCACCCTGGGAATTCTGTTATGGTGGCCAGAACAGGGGGTTTCACCCTGGGAACTCTGTTCCGGTGGCCAGAAAAGGGGTCTGCACCCTGGGAACTCTGTTCTGGTGGCCGGAACAGGGCTTTTCACCCTGGGAACTCTGTTCTGGTGCCTGGAACAGGGGTCTGTAACCTGGGAACTCTGTTCTGGTGGCCGGAACAGGGGTCTGTAACCTGGGAACTCTGTTCTGGTGGCCGGAAAAGGGGTCTGAAGCCTGGGAACTCTGTTCTGGTGGATGGAAAAAAGCTCTGTTCTGGTGGATGGAAAAAAGGTCTGCACCCTGGAAACTCTGTTCTGGTGGGCGGAACAGGGCTTTTCACACTGGGAACTCTGTTCTGGTGGCCGGAACATGGGGTTTCACCCTGGAAACTCTGTTTTGGTGAACAGGGCTTTTCATCCTGGGAACTCTGTTCTGGTGGCCAGAACAGGGGTCTGCAGCCTGGGAACTCTGTTCTAATGGTCAGAACAGGGCTTTTCACCCTGGGAACGCTGTACTGGTGTCCGGAACAGGGGTCTGCAGCCTGGGAACTCTGTTCTGGTGGCCTGGAACAAGGGTTTTTACCCTGGGAACTCTGTTCTGATGGATGGAAAAAAAGGTCTGCAACAGGGGTTTTCATAGTAACATAGTAGTTAAGGTTGAATAAAGACATCCGTCCATCAGGTCCAACCCATTCCCTTTTTTTTTTTAACCCTACCTAACAGTTGATCCAGAGGAAGGCAAAAAACCCCAGCTAAAAAAAAGGGGGGGAAAATTCCCTTCCTGACTCCAAACGGCAATCGGAAAGTTACCCTGGATCAACCCAGATCTATATCATTAATACCAGTGTAATCTCAATATTTTTTAGTTTTAGAAACTTATCCAGGCCTTTTTTAAGTTATTAATGAACTTGCCATTACCCACCTCTGCTGGAGACAGTTCCACAGTTTCACCGTTCTCACTGTAAGAAACCTCTCCTAACTTGAAGATGAAACTTCTTTTCTTCCAACCTTAAAGGAATGCCCACGAGTCCTCTGAATGACCTATTAGTGAACAATGCACCAGAGAGTTCACTGTATGGGCCATTAATATATTTGTATAAGGTTATCATGTCCCCACGCAACCGCCGCTTCTCCAACTGTAACAGCCCTAACCTTGTCTATCTGCCTGCATATTCAAGCCCTCCATTCCCCTTATAATTTAGTTGCCCTTCTCTGAACTGCCTCAATTTCCAGATGTCCCTTTTGTAATATGGATTCCAACTGCACCGCTATTCCAAATGTGGCCTTACCAGTGCCTTGTAAAGAGGGAGAATAATATTTTTCTCTCTTGATTCCATTCCCCTCTTTATACAAGACAATATCTTGCTAGCTCTAGCTGTTGCTACCTGGCATTGTTTGCTACGCTAAGTCTTTATCTACCCAGAACCCCCAAATCTTTTTCTCCATTTCAGGATTCACAACACAGATTTATTTATGGTGTAGGTGGCACAGGTGATTATTAAATCCCAAATGCATCACCTACATTTTCTAACATTGAATCTCATCTGCCATTCTGCTGCCCATTTTGATAATCTATCTATGGGGTCTGGCTTGCAGCACTTGCACATCATTGGAAGTTTCCAAAGCTCTGCATAATTTAGTGTCATCAGCAAACACAGAGACCTTGCTCTCAATGCCCCCTTCTAAGTCATTTATAAACAGATTAAACAGAAGCGGCCCCAGTACAGAACCCTGAGGCACTCCGCTTAGAACTTTAGCCCACATAGATGTAGCTCCATTAACCACCACTCTCTGTTTGCGGTCCAATAACCAGTTCTCTATCCATGAACAAATGTTTTCTTCAAGGCCAACAGTCCTCAGTTTATACATTAGTCGCCTATGTGGCACAGTATCAAAAGCTTTTGCAAAATCCAAATATACCACATCCACTGCTGTGCCTGAGTCCAACTTCTTACTCACTTCTTCATAAAAACCAATTAAATTTGTCTGGCATGATCTATTTCTCATAAATCCATGCTGACTACTACTAATAAGATGATCTCTGGAGACAAAGTCAAGGATATGATCCCTTAACAAAGTTTCCATCACCTTCCCTACCACTGATGTTAGGCTTACAGGTCTATAGTTACCAGGCTGTGAACGACTACCTTTTTTGAATATTGGTATTACATTGGCTTTTTTCCAATCCAGCGGCACATCCCCAGACAAAAGCGAATCTGAAAAGATGAGACACAGTGGTCTTGCTAGAACTGAACTAAGCTCTTTTAAAATCCTAGGATGCAATCCATCTGGTCCTGGCGCTTTATTGATATTAACTTTGTCTAATTGATTCCGTACCATATCCTCTGTTATCCAATCTGATTGGTTGGGGGTGTAGCTAATTGGTTTAAATTGGCTGAGGGCTGTTGGCTCTTTGGTTTTGAACCTCATTTAAGTCATTTCTCCAGAGCGATCAGCTCTTGAGCGATTTTCTTTCAAAAGGATTTTCTGTTTTAAAGGGGATTCTGTTTTTAAGGGGAGAGAAAGCGTTAAGAAACAAAAGCGTTTATTAACTGTGGTTTGCAGCTTAGTAAATGTACTAACCTAACACTATTTATTTCTAGGAGTGTGCCTGTGTAAGAAATTAATCACTGGTGTGTTTTTTGTTTATTTTACTACTTACTGCTTGAATAAGGTAGTAGGAATTGTTTAAGTAAACTCAAAGAACTGGGTTACTAAAACAAATACTGGTGTTTAAACAGCACTGTTACCTGTAGAGCGGGGGCTGGTAGGAGACAAAGGAAAGGATTTTTTTTTTCCTTTTCTCTGATTGGTTGGGGGTGTAGCTAATTGGTTTAAATTGGCTGAGGGCTGTTGGCTCTTTGGTTTTGAACCTCATTTAAGTCATTTCTCCAGAGCGATCAGTGCTTTGAGTTTACTTAAACAATTCCTACTACCTTATTCAAGCAGTAGTGTAAAATAACAAAAAACACACACAGTGATTAATTTCTTCACAGGCACACTCCTAGAAATAAATAGTGTTAGGTTAGTACATTTACTAAGCTGCAAACCACAGTAATAAACGCTTTTGTTTCTTAACGCTTTCTCTCCCCTTAAAACAGAATCCCGGAACTCTGTTCTGGTGGCTGGAACAGGTGTTTTCACCCTGGGAACTCTGTTCTGGTGGCCGGAACAGGGCTTTTCACCCTGGGAACGCTGTTCTGGTGTCCGGAACAGTAAGGGCATCCTTTAAAGGGATCTACTTCGTGGAATAAGATGTTTTGACCAAGGTAGGAAGTGCAAAAGAGATTGATTACACACTTAGAAATAATTAAGGTCCAGGGTAAGATCCTATTCATTCAGGGATTCTCTAAAGGAAGCAAAGCTGGTTGTTACACAGAGCAGTGGTGGGATTGCTGATGTGGGACCATTATTTACAACAACAATTGATCTTCCCTTATTTCAGTTTAATTAAAAGAAGGGAGGTAAAGCACGCTATGGGCCTGTTTATAAAGGCGGAAAGGAAGCTACCCGCAGCATGCAAAAACTAAAACCTGCCATACCTACCCAAAGACAATCCCAAACTAATACCCACACTAGAAACTAACCAAGAAACGGGGAATGGGAGATAAACTTCCACAAGATCTCCACTTGAGGACGCCCCATCAAACTGCTGCAGGAGACACCAGAAGGATAGGGACGGATGAGGGCCACCTTCGCCAGCCCCCACGCCAGAAGGTCTCGACCTTGATCGGGTTCCACCTGGTGGTAACATTTTTCAATATCCTCATTTGCTGACTATCCCTTTTAATTGATATCGTATCCCTATCCACTCTCTCTTCTCTATTCCTATTGAGTTGCTCCCATAAAAAGTCAGCTGACCTGGCTTGATCACAGACATTTCACTATTTGGTTCTGCGAACATTTCTGTTGTATCAATTGATTCAACTGGACTTGAAGTTAGTTCTGAGACGCGTCGCTAGTCAATCACTGCGCTTTTCTCAATTTAGAATGGATTGTACAAGAAACTTGGCAATTATTGCTAACTGGGAAAATCCCAATAGCAATTCACTGCAGGGGGTGTAAGGGCGTGATGATAGCTGCTATAAGAGGTGTTATTAGGAACGCCAGGGTAAGTGTTCAAACAGCATGTACATGGCATAAGTTGGTGTTGACACCCCCTCCTCGATTGTAAGCTTGGTTTCTGTATTTCACATAAATGCCTCCTTGAACCTCTCTTGAAACCAGTAATGTTCCTTTGCTAATATGTTAATATTACAATCTTCAAAGGATGTCATTTATCTTAAACTTCAAGTCCAGTTGATTATTATGAATACAACAAGATATACAATGACCTGATTACCATGAGAACCTTCACAAACATATGTTCTGGGGTCCCTCCCTTCCACGAGAGATAGGGCAGGGGTCTCCCACTGCTCCGTTCCACGCAGTTTGACAGACAAAAGGGTAGAAAAGGAAGGGGACGCCACGCAGGGTTGCTGCGAACACAAAGTGTTTTATTGATCCGACATGTTTCGATCCACAGGGTCTTTTCAAGGTATACAAACACCGATAAGTGAACACCAGAAAATCCAACAAAAAACCCACCCCTTCCCCCGTGCAGAGGCCATGTCCATCACCAAAGTCGAATAAGTGTCCATGCTTGTAAAGTTATCAGAACCCACCACATGGGAGATGCTGTAGGGAGCAGCTGTTGGAACCAAACTGTAAAGTGTAAACACATCTTGATACATAAAAACTGGTAAAATAACCATTACAGGCAGCGTGACTCCTAGTGAGCTCCCCATTGAGGTGTATGAATAACGTTAAATTGCTTATGGTAGCTGCTACGTAGCATAGTGATACTGGACATTTGGGCATTGGTCCTGCTTCTGGGGTTAGTTGGTAGAGCCATGTCTCTGGCGTACACCCATGAATGTGCGGCATATCCGTTTTTTATGCGGGAGGGGGTTGAGGCGTCTGTTCTATTTGAGATGCATTTGAAACTTTACAGTTTTTAGTGAAAAATTCGCATTTTGATTTGTCTTGATTTATCAGTTGAGAAAAAAAGAAAAATGTTTCTGTGAGAAAATAATACGGATACGTACAATTGGACGAGTGGCGTCCAGGTACTGCATTTTGATCGAAAACCTTACCTCACTCGTAAAATACTGGGGGTTGTAGTTTTTTAAAAATGTACTCACTTGTGGAGGATATTTTCGTTAAAACTTGTATTGAGTATTTATGTTAACGTCAGAAAGTTTACAATTGGATGTTTTGTAATATTCTTGAAGGTGCTGTTTAGTTTCTGGGGGGGATCTCATAACAGGAAAAGTGGATGGGTGCCACTACCATAATATGTTGTTGTTTGTACTCAGGGTATCAGAGGGGGCTTTGTAGAACCAGTAAGATTTTTGGGCGTAACCATTGAGGATAACTATCAAATAAAATATTGGGAAAATCCATGAAATAATTTGGCAAATCTATACTTTGGTTTTAAATGTTACCCAAACGAGTGATTGAGAAACGTATCCAGAAAAAGTTACTAAATTTGTTACCATGTTAAGTAGCCCAATGTGCTGAAACAAAAACAATGTTAATATTCCTGATTACCTTATTCTACGTAAAAGAGTCTAAAACCGATTGCGGGCAAAAATTCTAGAGAAAGAATTTCTTACTGGCACAACACGGTCAGAAAATGGGAAATCTGATGCTAGAGGGGCACCGAAACGGAGAGAGAACCTTCTGACTTAATAACGCGAAAGGTATCTCGGCAAGTTACTCATGTAATATAAATAGCAGTGCCCACAAAATTAAGAAACAAGAAGTAACTTTATTACCCCAGTTTCCCCAGAGACTTTCCGTAAGGGACAGAGATATGCAAAATGTTCTCTTTTATGTCCTAATGGTTAATGCATGTGGCAGTAATGCTGGCTTATTTAAGTGCACTACACCTATGGTATAGAACCAATAATTGATATGCAGCTACATTTCTTTTGATTGTTAGATTCTCATCAGTGCAAAATTACAGATGCAGGGCTTATAGGGTTTAGGATGAAGGCGCTGAAAGGTTAATAGGTGTGAACGGGTTCAGTGTCTCTATATTCCAACTTTTGAAATAAAGCCAGCTCGTGGCTCAGAGTTTCCTCCTCTATTTCGTGCTGGCCACCGGGGGAGGACCCCCTGTGCTGCCGGAGATTTTATATGTTAGCGGTTCTCCTACCCCTGTTCTGTTTAATAGTGGAACCCTCGTTTGCCATCTCTTTTATTATTTTGGCACAATAAAGTTCATCCTTTGCCCTAATAAGCAACACCTTTGGTGCTGTTTTCTTTTATGGCCAGAGCTGTGGTAAAAGATGCTAACGAGCAATCCTACCACATACGCTATAAAATAATACCTTCTAAAAACAATGTGTATCCTATCACAATTAGCTTATTCCAAAATCCCTTTCTTTCTTTTTAGACAAACATTTAAGAATGGAAATGATGCAACTGGATTTATAAACAATCTGGTATGTAATGGTACTAATAACTAATGACAAAACTTGAGAGATTAGTTTGAAAGAAACCAAAAGTTGGTGGGGACCAACAGACTCAAACAATCCTTTAAATCCTTTACCTGCCAAGAGGTTTAAGGTTTAAGACAGAATCTGTTTTTCATTTTCTAATATCACGCTACTCACAGCTTACCGTATATACTCGAGTATAAGTCGACTCAAGAATAAGTCGAAGGTACCCATTTTACCTCAAAAATGAGAAAACATTGACTCGAGTATAAGTCGAGGGTAGAGTAGTAGAAGGGAGTGGAAGTAGGGAGTTAGTAAAACATCTGGAGTGGAACTGCACACACTAACCCCAAAACACACTACCTGTCCACACACTACCCCAAAACACACTACCCTGTCCCTGAATCCTTACTCTACCCTCCGCCCAGGTCCAGCCCCAGAATAAAACCTATCCTGCACCCCATCTTCTCACCCTGCCACTACACTACACTACTACAGTACATACTCCCTGCCACCCATCTTCTCACCCTGCCACTACACTACACTACTACCGTACACTACACTACTCCCGCACCCATCTTCTCACCCTGCCACTACACTACCTACTACGTACACTACATACTCCCGCACCCATCTTCTCCCCTGCCACTACACTACCCTACTACAGTACACTACAATACTCCCTGCACCCATCTTCTCACCCCCTCCATGCCACTACACTAAACTACTACTAATGCTGCAACCTTACCTTTGCAGGAGAGTGCGGGCCCCCGACATCATGCACTTGGATGGAGGAATCCGGCGGCCGTGTCCATTGATGGTCGCATCCACTGACGTCACGACTCGCGCCGGTCTAATTCCCAGTGCCGAGTCGTGACGTCAGTGATGCGACCACAGTGGACGCGGCAGCCGGATTCCTCCATCAGTAAGTGACTGACTCGAGTATAAGTCGAGGTTCAGTTTTCAGGCTGTTTTCACAGCCTGAAAACCTCGACTTATACTCGAGTATATACGGTAAGCTGTTCTCCCTATGTAAAATGCCAACAGTGAACATGTGTGGCCTCAGGAAGCGATCGGAAATGCATTACACACCCTGTTGTACCCACTTTAATGAGCAGTTGTTGCTTAATTCTTTCCTGTAGGCATATATACATACATGTATCTGCTTATCTGTGTGGCATACATGTATCCTTTATGCTACTGTCGATAGTAATGTGAAGGAAATTAATTGAGTATATTGTCAAGTAAAATAATATTCAGTAAATATAATTATTCACATTTTAAAATGCATCCAATGTTTTATGAAGACCGTGAGTACCTCCTTTTTTTTTTACACAAAATACAACCAATGTGCTGGAAAATATATTTTTAAAAGAATGTATATACATGCAGATAAGACCTACCTGCAGGAGATAAGCTGGTCCTTTGAGATATACTTATTCTTACCCATTGGAAAGATGATGTCGGAAGCTGTGAAACTTTATCACAGTCTACAATATACTGTGGAAAACAAGTAAATTTAGTTTTTTTTTCTCAAAAGTGCATACCCTTTTGAATTATTATTATTATTTCAGATTTTATATAGCGCAAACATCTTCTGTAGCGCTTTACAATTCACACTGTATGACATTCACATCAGACCCGCCTGAAGAGCTTACAATCAAGCAATTTTTGACACATACAACCTATCAGTATGTCTTTTGATTGTGGGGGGGGAAAACAGAGTGCCCGGAGGAAACCCAAAAGCACAGGGGAGAACATACAACTCCTTGCAGATGTGTCCAAGGGTGGGAAACGAACTCAGGACTCAGTGCTCAAAGCAACAGTGCTAACCACTGAACCCACCATGCTGTCATCCCTATCTCTTACCTTATCGATATATTATAACAACTTTCACCCAGTTAAGTTTTTTCTTTCAATGTTCCCTTAAATAAATTTTAGTATGATGCACTAGCACTTTCTAATGCCTTTTGCACATATGAGATACTGAGCACTTTATATACATTTGTAGGTTCTAATGTATTTTGGTTGGATACTCTTAGGTGGAATAGGGAATAAAAGATGAAAAAGAAGGACAAGAAGTGAGTATCCCCTACTTCCACCAAGTAAGTCACCTGTTGTGAAAATGGGCATGGGTTGTGTGAGGTTTTGATTGGAGAAGTACCACCGGGGGGTCACTGAGAAAGTACACTGTGAGCGTAAAGGAGGAGGAGCACAGGTGGCACTATTATATATAGACTATAAAAGGAAGAAAGGTAACATGACTCTATAACACTTGATAAATGCTCTCAGGCCGAAACGTAGTTGTGTGTATTTGTGTTTTTGCACTTAGAATATATCAGGGGTGATCCCATTTATTAACGACTGGACATGTCTATTTTTTATTTGCTATATTGTTATTGGCAGAGAGGAGGCCAGAAGAGACTGTGCACCCAGGAGGTACCCTACATTTATCAATTGCCCACAATGTTACATCACCTCAGAGTTCCCTGATCATATAAGCACAAGGCTGCAGGTTAAATGCTTTAATTTAACACGGTAGAGAACTCAGATCCAAACATCACAACCACGCCCACTAAAGTTGATACCAAGCCACATATGTTGGAGTTGAGGCACGCCCCCAAACACCATAGCCCCCCCAAACATCACCGCCATGCCGCCAAACAACTACAGGCATGCCCCCAACTTTGCAGCCACACCCCCAAATGGCATGGCCATGCTTCCAAGTGTTGTGGCCATGCTCCCAAACATCACAACCAAGTCCTTAACTGTCGCACCCACACTGAAAACATCACTGAACCCCCCAGACATTCCACACCCCAGAATCCAAGCCCCACCTACCACAACATTGCAGGCTGCCCCTGTCCACATACTCAATAGAACGTTGGTGGGTAGGACTACACCGGCAAGTGCCTGTGGGGCTTTACCTGCATTACCTGGACTTACGGCTATCAGAAACACTGGGATGTAACCCTCGAAATACAGTCCTAATTCTGAAATTAAACTATCCCACTGATTTGGGCAGAAATGTTGGATTTCAGACTGCAGGCAGACTGGCATGTGGGGTAAAAGTTTTAAGTAAAAAAAAGTAAAGATTTTAATCCTGATTGATCTGAGGTTGGGGAAAGAAGTAAATCATAGGTCGGTTTCTTATAGTTTTCTACTGTTACATAAACTGTTTTTACTTTTTAAAAATGTTATGGAGTTTGAATGATGGATGGACAGAAGGGTATGGGAGCTGCATAGAACATTTCTTTATAATAATCACTCTGTGACATAGCTGATTATATAAGAATATATTCCACGCTGCTTCCATTAAATGTAAAGCTCTTACCCAGATAAGTAATCTGTAGTTATTCAAGTTTAAAAAAACATAATAACTTGTACAATCATTGGACAACTTCAGACAACCCTGGTCTTCTTGGCCAGCTAATCAAATGTTCCAATTGAACAACATTTATTGACCAAAGAAGCTGTGCACATTGCAGTGAAATTGCAGGCTGCTCATTCAGACCAGATGACAAATATATGGTTGGCACCTTCTCCATTTAAAACTTAACACATATTAAGTTAATGCATGCTGTATGACTACAGTAAAACCAATGCAGTGTGTGCTCAATTCATATGAATGGGCATCAATTCACTCGAGTGTACGTGTGATGTGTGGTTCAAAATAAACTGAAAACTTGTTTGGAGTGCAATCCTCAGTTGTTTTATCATTGGAATTGCTGTTTTTTGGGGAACAACTAGTCTCTGCACACCCACTGGTTGGGATAGAGTGCACCTCCATCCTGGTTACCTGACCCTGTTTCCCAAATGATCTCACGGTGGTGGTGGGGGGCTTAGGTGGTTCAGGAAGGTAGGTATTGGATTGGTTATGGCATTACTAAGTGGTCCATAGGGGGGACTTAAGTAGGATCAACCAGGACCCACCCACTAAGAATATTTCCATACTTGAGGCTGAGTACCATACCATGAGATGTATTTGTTCTGACTAGCAAATTGTTAATCTACAAAGCACTGTCGGTCGCGGGAAAAGTAAGCCATAACAGCATGGAAAAAAAACATCCACTATTTTGGGCCGATCGACCAATCACTGAAATGTCTTTCAGTTGGCCAGAAATAGGGGATGTTTGTGTACCCAGCTTAATGGAAATATTGTCAAGTATTTAACCTGGTAATTTTAGATGTGTTTAGATTAAAATGGATAAGGTACCAATTCAGTTTTCTCACACTTCGTATAAGCAGCAAAGATTAAATGTTGCATATTTTGGCATTTTTTTTATTAACACTATTTATAAAGAGGTAACATTTATCTTTTTGACACTTTTTTCAAACTTTCACCAGACTTTTCTCCAAACATTAAGCATTTTGAGTTGGAAAATTACTGGTATCTAAACTTATACTCATTGTAAGCATGATGTAATGCATCTAATTGGACTTTTTATTTTAAAAAATTGTTTATTTTAACTACTGGAAGGTGCCATTAACAGACACAGTGATGGAGGTGGTGTATTTTTAATTTAAGAATGCTAAGGTGGCCATACATATGAACGATAATTATCGCTTTTGTGTAGGGGATATTCCCGACCATTTAGAGTGCCGACGAACGACCGTAAGTCGGCCACTCCGATCAATTGGAAATGATGGAAAATTCCGTCGGTCACATCGGCTCGTTTAACTTAACGAGGGGGCCGATACCGATCGTGCGGTGTATGGCCACATGGCCGACTGATCCCCATACTGCGTATGAATCGGTCGGTCCATGTGTGCGGGTTTCCTTCGCAATGTGCCGACAGATACCAATGTGATCTGTCAGCAAATTGCAATGGAAATCCCGAAAACAATATTCACCAAACGCTCTTAATAATAACAAGTTTAAGTACTTTTTAATGCTTTTAAAGAATGAAGATAAGTTAAGATTACAGTATAGATTACTAATGAATATGAAACTAAACATTTAAAATGTTGGTCTATGGGGGTCTAGTTCTTTCTATGCTGTACTGAGATGTTATATGTAACTATATAACATATATATAACAAGGGATATGTATATTAATTATTATTTAGTGTAGAATTACTTTCAATGTTACCTCTCCCTTCTTCCAGTTCATAGCCCACCATAGCCTTCATGAGAACAGACACTGCCCCACAGGACCAGTGATTTGCAGCTCCTGTGTCTATGCTACTGAGCACCCGTCCTTACAAAACAATATCTCTGCACCAACAGACACCTTTAAGAAAAAAAAAAAGTAATTAAATGCAAAGCCAAGCTATAATTGTAAAGATGTTCTTATTTTTGTGGTTAAAATATCCTAGAACAGTCTGGTATTTGGGATTGGAGATGTTCAAAAACCAGCGAGTTTCGTTTTGGAAAAAATGTGAAAATCTGAAAATTCAAAAACAGACCTATAGGAGTCAATAAGGAGTAAAAATAGAAGTAAAATAAGGGTAGAAAAAGCATGGTAGCTTACTGTAGATGTGCAAGCACCTGGAAATGGTCAGGGGAACACATATGAATTACTAAAACTTAAATAGTGAAGGCATCTTGGATATAAAATATACCTTTATTAGCTAACTAAATGATTAAAAATGCAAGCTTTCGAAGTACGTCTTCCTCAGGCATGATACATACTGAATATAGTGAAGCACACTATTTTATTACATAATAGAACGTTGACATTACACAGATGTTATCTAATGCCCCTATGCCTGGCAATGGTGTGTTAAATAAAAACAAAATTACAAATTCAATGATCACAGGCAGTATAAGGAATTAACAAGGGTTAACAACAATCAGATACACTTCACATCTAGTGTCATGGAGGGCTAGTATAAATGAGATATTTATGGGTTTTGGGTGGTTTAAAGAAATTTGGTCTAATTATTCTATACAGACATAGTGACAACATAAAGTTTAGATCTTTGTGAGTCCAGAGTCTTTTGTATAAGTTTACATCCCCATTCTCCCCTTTTGGGGTCTAAAATTTCCCATGAGCACTGTGACCTTTAGGTCTTTCAGGCTGTGTCCTTGGCTGCAGAATGGGCACGAACAGAGACATATCTTAAAAATACAGAGGATCAAACAAGGGGATAAGTGCCAGCCATTACAGCTAGATAAAAATGAAATTAAATACAATTGCATACATCGGGTAAGAAAGCATATATATATATAAATTATAGGAGATTTGGGTTACTTCGCGCTATGGTGTGGTAGGGAATGTCTCCTTAAGTAGGGTGGCTGCACTGCAGTTGTCCAACTGAATTTTTTATAAATCTTTAAAGTATCTTGCTTGGCTTGGGGTATGGGTAGGGGAAGGGTTAAAACAAGAAGTAAAAAAAATAATAGGTTAAGATCAAGATCTCTGTAAACAAACCAGTTTAAAAATGACACTTCATATATTAAAATTAAACTTCACCACTCACTTGTGTCTATCCACCACTAGGGGTATGCAGGCTTACTCTGTGCTGTTCTGATGCTTGCTGGTCTGTTATAGTTCCCAAAAACCTCTGCCACACAGAATAAGGTTGCCAACAAACTTTATTATAGCAATTAAAAAACAATAAAAAGCACTAAAAAACCTTGCAAAAACGTCCATTAGCAGTTTTGAAGTTGCACCTCTCTGCTATGGTGTGGCGCCCTTTAAGTCGTGGCTTGTGAGGTAGTTCCTACGCGTTTCGCTGTTTTAATCCTTACAGCTTCAATCAGGGTAAAATTGTGAAGTGTCTCTCTGGCTGTTAAATCATGATTCAAACTACTTCCTGTTTCTGTAACAGGAAGTGAAATTTGTGTTCCATTTGCTGTCTGTTTGTGTTCCAGCAGCCATCTGGTTGGATTTTTTTTTTTTTTTTTCCCTTTTTCTCTTTATAAAGTCATTTTGCCCTTTAGAATTCGTTTTAAATAGTTCTTCTTTATGTATTCCACCTTGGAGGTATCTCCTTGTCCAAATATTATTGGTTACCACCTAAAAGTATAAAACAAAGAACAGGTTGGCAGGATTATTGGGTAAGAGAGGATGATGGGAAATCTCTGCTTGTGATAGCTTGGTAGATAGACATCTGACCTTACATAACATAATGAAAAAGTATGATAGAAACGATCACCATTAAAAGTTAAAATGATGGTAAAATATATTGTAAAAAACTGATTAAAGTAATATAATTATTAAAAAGTCGAGATGTTTAAAAATAGATAATATAATAACTTTTTTTTTTTTTTTTTTTATGATGATCGGACTTTTTAGAGGAGCTCCATAAATCTATTCCTTGTGAGACTTTGGGTGCTAGGGGTGTCTAATTAAAATCCATTCTGTCTCCTTCTGGATAATGCTGCCTGTATATCTCCTTTCCTTTCCGGGGGTGGTAATCTGTCTATACCGAAAAAAGAGATAGTGTTGTTGCTGTGGGAAGCATAAGAGAAGTGTTTGGGAGTGGGTGGTCTTTACTTTTTTGAGGATGCCATTTGTATGTTCTCGGATCCTTGTTTTTAGTTTCTGCCTGTGCGTCCTCATATTGTTTTCCGCATGTACTTCTATATGTAGACCACATTGGTGCTATTGCATGTAAATGTCTTTGTTAACCAGCGCACTTTTTTTCAATAACAAGTACCAACGCCACTATCTTCATGGTCACTATTCCCTAAGCCTCCGTATCTTTATATCATAATGCGCTCCACAATGTTTAGATATTACCAGATCCAACAGAGCTCCTTTCTAGTAGGAACCTCAACCCACCTGTGCGACTTAACGTCCCCTATGGCCCCCTCCCTCCCCCTTGCGCCTTGCCCTGCATGAGTTACGTTCCCGTACACAATACCCTTCCCCCCCCCACCCACACCTCTCACTCCACCTGTTGCATTTGGCGCTTATAGTAGACACCAACAATGACATTACCCCTTCCTGTTGCCTATTCACCCATTTGCCTCCATTTTATATCATATCGCCAATTATCTCATCTTTTAAATTTGGCTTCAATTCTTTTTTAATAAACACATATCCTCCCCCTTTCCTTTTTTATGTCCTGTCTAAACAAGGTATATCCTTCTATATTTAAGCCCAGTCTGAGAACTGTTCAACCACGTTTGGCTATCCCTATTACATCATACTTTTCATTCAATGCCATAATTTCCAATTCACCCATTTGTCAGCCAGGCTTCTCGCATTTGCAAACATACATTTTAGATTTGATCCTGTAATTTATTCGTACACTTTAATACACATGCCTCCCTATCCCCTAGCTAGCCCCACCCCCTTTCACCACCCACTGGCCCATCTACACCTTGTTTTCCTCCTGGGCTATCTATCCCAGTGAGACTGCTAATACCCCTCCCCCTCCAAACCTAGTTTAAAATCTCCTCCAACCCTCTAGCGAACTCACCCCTAAAACAGCGCACCGCCAAGTTGAGGTGCAACCCATCCCTACGAAAGAGCCTGTAGGCGACAGCAAAGTCTGCCCAGTTCTCAATAAACCCAAACCCTTCTTCCTTACACCACTCTCTTAGCCACACATTAATGCTCCTAAGCTCCCGCTGTCTCCCTGGCTTAGCTGTGGTGCGGTAGATTTTCTGAAACACTACCCTGAGGTCCTTGCTTTCTTGGCCCCTAGCTCTCGGAATTCATGTTTAAGGCCTCACCTTCTCCTCTAATTTTGTCATTGGCACCATGTAAACCAAGAACGTCGGGTCACACACCCAGCCCACCCATAATCTGTCTACAAAGATCCACCACCATGCCGAACCCTAGCACCAGGCAGGCAACACACAGTTCGGCATGTAGGTCTTTGGCGGCAGATTACCCTATCTACCTTCCTCATAATGGAGCCCTCTACCACTACCACCTGCCTTGCATTCCTGATCCTTCGTTCCTCTCCCTTGTATCAGAGATGGCAGTCCCCTGGGTGCTCAGGGACTAGCCCCCTCCATACACGCTAATTCCGAGGTGTCCTCCTCCACTTCATTACCTAAGGCGGCAAATCTGTTGGATGGACAATCTGGGAAGAAGCCCCCTACTCTTCCATCCCCCACTTCCCCTAGTAACCTAACAAAACTACCTCCTTCCTAACCTTCCTGTCCCACTTCCACCCACCTCTATACTGGCCCAGCCAGTGCTGCTGACCCCCCAGTTCTGCCAATCCCTGCAATGCTGCAAGACTCTCCACCTCTGCGTCAAAATGGGCAGCCACTCACACCTGACCAGCAATAGGTTCCCCGGAACGTCGCTCCAGGTTCCTATACATGTGGCAGGATGCACATTGCATGGTACCGACAAACTGTCCTTCTAATACACCACAACAGCACAGTGACGCACAACATTGTTAAATTGCCCATCTTGTTTCAATGTCCTTCTTTTTCTATGTCCTTGAGATCAAGGTCTTAAGAGCAAGGGCACCCACTGACCAGAAAGTTAATGGGTGGCTGACTTGTGACATTCCTGAGGTTCTCCTGCACAAGTGCCACTGGCAAGCACAGCCTCAGACCCCCTCAGTGTGTGGGGAGACAGGAAGTCCCTCCTCCTCTCTGCTGTGTGAAGTCTTGACAGAGAGAGTGGGGGGGTATGAGTAACCCACGGCACCCGCGAGTTGAGGGGGCCACTGCACCCACGAGTGGGCGCGGCCACGGCACCCAAGTGGGCGGGGCCATGGCAACCCAAGTGGGTGGGGCCACGGCACCCACAAGTGGGTGTGGCCACATGGTGCTGTACGGTAATGGGTCATGGGGGACCTGCAACTGGAGGGACCATGGGGTCCATGAGTGGAGGGACCAGGGGTGCTGCAAAGGGGAGGAGGAGACACAGGACAGATTGACTAACAGTTTCAGAGCAGGAAGCAGGAAGTGCATCGGACCTGGTGAAGTTGCTGCCATATCAGACAAAAAATGTAAATATCTTTAAAACTATGCAAAAAAAAATGGAAATAAATTGCAAAAATTCTCAGGGAAAATCTTCCCTGCTAGTCCATGTTGCACAGCTGGTAATCACTTTTTTGTGGCAATTGCTCCTCTGCTAATTACTTAATTTTCCTGTCCTGTGTCTGATTTTATCCCTATAAGTTAGACACAGCATAGGGGGATAGCTTTGCAGGGGTTAGCTTTACTAGGAAGTCCATCCAAACTGAAGCTCATGCAAAGTGAAGTATCCTAAGTGATACTGGAGTTTAACAAGGAGATCAACAAGGAGATGACAAGTAAAGGTGCCCATACAACTATAAGATTTTACTTACCGACCGAGCGCCACGCGATGTTCATCGATGCTGCCGGAACCGTCTTCCCGATCTTACATTCGACCGACATGCGATCGCAAAATCCCATTCATTTTGCGATCGAAGCGGTTCCGGCAGGATCACTGAACATCGCTTGAGCGCTGGTCGGGGTAAGTAAAATCTTATAGATGTATGGGCACCTTAAATCTCTACCTGACAATGTATACAATCGTTGTCTGTTTTAGTCTTATCTACTCCATTTTTCCTATCCCTATTCTGTCTTATCTCTGCCTCTCTTCTTCCATCCATATCAGTATCCTTTGCACTCTACCAGCACTACAAAATGCTGCTCCTTTCACTAAGTCCAACACCCCAGGAAACTTCAGTACAAATCCTTAGCCTACCTCCACTCCCTGTTTATTATTCTCTCCTTTTGCTGCTGGGGATATTGCTCCCAACCATGACCCTGCAACATTTCCATCTGCCGTCGTTCCTCGCTTTTCTACCCGCCCCTACTTATTCCTTTAGAGACTCTAAGCTTTCTAATATTAAACTGTCCCTACTCTTTCACCTTCCTTCTTCCTTTTTCCTGTGGCCTCCTTAATACATGTTCTTGCCTAACAAACACACCTTTATTCATGACTACTGTTCTGTTCTAAGCCTTTCATCTCCTGGTTCTTACGGATCTCCCACCATGTACTGCTGTTGAAGGATTACTCATGGGGGTCTATCTTTCTCCTCATTCGCCTTGTTCCTCAAGAACAGGGGAGGGGTCGTCTTGTCTTTCCCCTATCTGCCACTTTAAACTTGTTTTCTCTTCCACCCTCTGTGGCTTTTTCCTCATTTGAAGTCCATGCGTCCAACTTTTATCACCTTATGTCTACGAGTAGCTGTACGCCTGTTTGTAAAATCTTTTTTAAGCTGTTCCAGGTATAGATTTATATCTGTAGACTCAGTGCAAATCCTGTTATACCTTATGCCCTGATTGTATTAATGGAGTCTTTATGTGTTTAGGGTGAAAACTGTCAATACTGAGGTATGGGGGCAGTCTGTAGGCTTGAGATAGATGGATGTTTGTAATGTGTTTCTTTAATCTGTATTATGGTGTCCAGAAAGCTTATTTCGGTTGGTGAATGGTTCATTTGAGTTTAATGGGGGGGTGGAAATCATTTATTTTTGGTGGAAGTGCAGTAGGCTCTTCGGTATAGGTAAAACCGGAACCGGAATGGAACTGCAGGCTCCCCACTGCCCTCTTGCGTAGGAGGGCTAATTACTGCAATTCCGGCTGAGAAGGTAAAAACCGGAACATTTCCGGAATGAAGAGAGGTGTTGTTGGTTCCGGTATTTACATAGCAGCAAACGGAATCCCAGTAAATCCAGAAGTGAAGTCCCTGCAGTGTCGGGTCAGTGACTCATTGTGAACTTTGTAACTTAACTGCTCTGTCCACTCTGTGATGAACTCTCTCGCTCTACCTGCATGGAAACCCAAGTTTTACACAGGTAGTCCTGTTTGGATTGTCCCTGTCCCCTGGGTTTCCATGCAGGTAGAACGAGAGAGTTCATCACAGAGTGGACAGAGCAGTTAAGTTACAAAGTTCCCAATGAGTCACTGATCCGACACTGCAGGGACTTCACTTCTGGATTTACTGGGATCCGTTTGCTGCTATGAAATACCGGAACCAACACACACCTCTCTTCATGTCTTCATTCCGGAAATTTCTGTTTTTTACAGTGCAACTGCCTACAGACTTACAGATCTTGGGGGGTGGGGGGGGTGTCTGTCTGTGAGATTGTCTTGTGAGGTGTCTATCTGTGAGACGTCTGTGAGAGCGTCTGGTGTGAGAGTGTCTGTCTGTCTGTGAGACTGCCTATGAGAGTGTCTGTCTATCGTGTGAGACTGTCTGTGAGTATCTGTCTGTGTGAGAGTGTGTTGTGGTGGTGTGGG
Organism: Hymenochirus boettgeri; assembly: GCA_019447015.1. Classification (NCBI taxonomy): domain Eukaryota; kingdom Metazoa; phylum Chordata; class Amphibia; order Anura; family Pipidae; genus Hymenochirus; species Hymenochirus boettgeri. Next base: position 125,999,922 of record CM033470.1, read on the forward strand.
GGGGGTGTTGTCCATCGTGAGGACTGTTGTGTGAGAGTGTTGACTGTGTGAGAGTGTGTGTGTGTGTGTTGTGTGGGGGGGGGGGGGGAAGTCGTGTGTGTGAGTGCTGTCTGTGAGACTGGTCTGTGAGAATGTCTGTCTGTGTGAGTGCCTGTGAGATTGTTCTGCCTGTCTGTGTGAGTGCTTCTCTTCATGTGTGTGGGAGTAGTGCCTGTCAGTGTGCCATTGGTGTAATGCCTGTCGGGGTGTGTACAAGTAGAGCATTGTCAGTTTGCATGGGAGTAATGCCTGTTGGGTGTGGAGGAGTGTGTCTGTCAGTACTTGTGGAATTAATGCCCGTCGGTGTGCATGGGAGTAGTGACTGTCAGTGTGGGGGAAGTAGTGCCTGTTGGTTGTGCGTGGGAGTTATGCCTCTCTGTGTGTGTGGAGTAGTGCCTGTCAGTGTGCATGGGTGTTCTGCCTATTGGTGTGTGGGTGGGAGTAGTGCTATCAGTGTGCATGGATGTTATGCTGTCAGTGTGTGGGAGTAGTGTCAGTCACTACTCCCATGCACACCGACGGCTTATTCCACAATTACTGACAGTCAGTGTGCATGGGAGTAGTGCCTGTTGGTGTGCATGGGAGTAGTGCCTGTTGGTGTGCATGGGAGTAGTGCTGTATTGTACGTGGGAGTAGTGACTGTCATTGTACGTGGGAGTAGTGACTGTGTGTGTGGGGAGTAGTCAGGGCCACTTTACCATTAGGCAAGTGAGACATTTGTCTCAGGCGGCACCCTGCACTTAGAAGTAAGGCGGCAGACAGGCAGTGGTGGGAAAAATGTTTTTTCCTTGACCGGTCAAGAAAAAAAAGGAATTTTCCTTAGAAACAGATATGATGTTGTTAAAATCATTTTTATAATTAGGTTAGCTTTAGTTAGTTTGTTAGGGATAGGTTAGACTAGTTGGGTTAGTTAGGGCCCTGTTGAAAGAGTCACCACTTTAAACAGCGCTTTGCAGCATGCCTGGAATAATCAAGGGCGGCATTCAAAAGTTTTTGGCTCAGGCAGCAAAACCCTAGAAGTGCCCTGGGAGTAGTGCCTGTCAGCAGTGTGTGCAAGTAGGTGCCTGTTGGTTTGCGTGGGAGTATGCCAGTGGTGTGTGTAGGAGAAGGCCTGTCAGTGTGTGTGTGAGAGTGCCTGTTGTGTGCCTGTTGTGTGTTGGGAGTAGTTTTCTGTCAGTAGGTGTGGAAGTAGCACCCGTCTGTGTGCATGGGAGTAGTGCCTATCGGTTGTGGAGGAGGATTGCTGTCGGTGTGTGTGGGAGGAGTGCCTGTTTGGCGTGCATGGGAGTAGTGCCAGTCAGTGTGTGTGAGAATAGTGCCTGTCGGTGTGGAAGTGGTGCCTGTTGGTGAGTTTGGGAGGAGTGCCTGTGGTATGTGTGGAAGTCCCCAACATACCCCGCTTCTCAGATTGACTAACCTGAACGGTAGTAAAGGGGCATGTCTTAGATGCAGGGCAGAGCTGTCAGAGGATTTACAGAGGCAGAGCAGTATAATGGAATGTACTGTCACAACCAGTCCTGAAGCTACTAATGCAGGTACTTTAGTTCCAGATTCCCCCCTGACTGAAGGTAAAAACGGAACTTACTGTGTGGTTCTGGCGATGTTCCGGTTTTTATATTATGATTAGGTATTCTCTGGGGGACTCACCAAATTTTTCTCTGACTGTTTGGGGGCCACTGGATTGTGTGTTACTGTTTAGGGGCCTTGAAATGTGATATCACTGGTGTGTGTGTTCACTGGGAGCCTCTGATTGCTTTGGGGGCCTTTGAAGTTTTGGGGGACAGTGGCACAAAATGTGATATTTGGGGGGGTGGGTGGGGGTTCTGATTGTCTCACTAATGTGGTATTGGGGGTTTTAATATAGTTTCCAAGGGGGGGGGGCACTGAATTGGTTATAACTGATTGGGGGGCCACAAAATATGATATCATCACAGTGTGTGTGTTCACTGGGGCGTCCGCGAACAGAGTTCACACCGGCACAAAACTTTCTGCTGTCTATACCTGCCTCCTGGCTGTCTCCACATATGTATTCTCTCCTGGCTCCACTTATCTTGCCTCTATCAGTAAAGTATGTGGGCAAACTTGTATGTGCCAGTCACAGTGGGCAAACATGTATGTCCCACTCAACGGTGGGAAACTTGTATGTGACACTCACAGTGGGTAAACTTATATGTGTCATTTACAGTGGGCAAACTTGTTTGTGCCAGTCAGTGGCAAACTTGTATGTGCCAATAACATGGGTAAAATTGTAGTGTCAGTCACAGTGGAAAACTTGCATGTGCCCCTCACAGTGGGAAAACTTGTATGTGCCAATCACAGTGGACAAACTTATATGTACCAGTCACAGAGGCCTCTGATGAAGTGGACGTTCTTCCATGAAATGCGTCAGGCTGGAACATGTCTTACTACAATTTGCGAATATGATGTTATTGAATAAAGATTAACTTTTTATTTATCCCCTGAGTGGTGGATCCCATTTCTCTTTGGAACTAATCTTCGATACAAGTTAAGCAGGGGAAGGTGATTCTATGGATGTACACGCACCAGGTGGAGTTGATTCGGAGTGCCTCAACTGGAGGAATAAAAAAAAGTTCTGTTCTCTATCACGATCTATCCAGCTAGAACTGCAGAGGCAAAAGCCTGAGCCACCAGCAGTCTCTCAGTTCTGCGATCATTGCAACTTGTTCCTCAGCTCCAAGTACTGATTAGCACAAACAATGTATTAACAGCGCAGAACAAAGAGGAGAGTTCGATATTGTTCTTCCAGCTGCTTTTGCCTCCTGCTGTTTCTTGCTGGATTTAGATTGTGACAGGCAGTGTTTCTGCTAGCCGGGCGAGCAGTTCATTTAGCCGGGTGGAACATGTGCCAGTTATAGTGGGAAAATGGTGTATGTACCAGTCACAGTGGGCAAACTTGTATGAACAGTCACAGTGGGCAAACATTTATGTATCTGTCAGTAACAATGGAAAGCTTGCATGTGCCAGTCACAGTGGGTAAACTTGTATGTGCCAGTCACAGTGGGCAAACATGTATGTATCTGTCAGTAACAATGGGAAAGCTTGCATGTGCCAGTCACAGTGGGCAAACTTGAATGTACTAGTCACACTGTGGGCAGACTTGTATGTAGAAACAAATATGAACTAGAATGCCCACTCGGGTGAACAGGTGATAAAAGGGAGAGAACCCCATATATTTTATCCAACACATAGCAATACAATTGTGTCTGAATAAACTATAGGGGTTCTCCCCCTTTTATCACCTGTTCATCCGAGTGGCGTTGGAGGGATGGAGGATCCAGCAGCCACTGTTTAGTCATCCCCATTTCAACAGGGCCTCCAGCCCTCCTGTTCACCAGACAGTTTAGTAAACACGGATGGTGAACTGGAGGGATGACATACCAGCATCTGCTGAACTGGAGGGCTGACATACCAGCATCTGCTGAACTGGAGAGCTGACATACTGGAATCTGCTGAACTGGATAGCTGACATACCAGTGTCTGCTAACTGGAGGGCTGACCTGAAAGTGTCTGTTAAACTGTGGGTCTGACCTAGCAGTGTCTAGGGAAATGGAGGGCAGAGACTTTGCCTATCCAGCCACCAGAACAGAGTTCCCAGGGTGCAAACCTTTTTTCCGTCCACCAGAACAGAGTTCCTAGGTAAAAACCCTTGTTCCAGCCACCAGAACAGCGTTCACAGAGTGAAAAGCCCTGTTCTAGCCACCAGAACAGAGTTCCCAGGGTGAAAACCCCGTTCCAGCCACCAGAACAGAGTTCCCAGGGTAAAAACCCTCGTTCCGACCACCAGAACAGAGTTCCAGGGTGAACCCCCCCCCCCCGTTCTTGCCACCAGATCAAAGTTCCCAGTGTGCAGATCCCTGTTCAAGCCATCAGAACAGCGTTCACAGGGTGAAAAGCCCTGTAACGGCCACCGCAAACAGAGTTCCCAGGGTGCAGACCCCTGTTCCGGACACCAGAACAGCGTTCCCAGGGTCAAAAGCCCTGTTCTGACCATTAGAGAACAGAGTTCCTAGGCTGCAGACCCATGTTCTGGCCACCAGAACAGAGTTCCCAGGGTGAACCCCCTATCCGCCACCAGAACAGAGTTCCCAGGGTGCAGACCTTTTTTCTGTCCACCAGAACAGAGTTCCCAGGTTAAAAACCCTTGTTCCGGCCACCCAGAACAGAGTTCCCAGTATGCAGACCCCTGTTCCAGCCACCAGAACAGAGTTCCCAGGGTAAAAACCCCGTTCTGGCCACCACAGAAACAGAGTTCCGGGTGCAGACATTTCGGCACAGATCAGAGTCCCAGCAGCTGCGGCCACAGATCCTAGTAGCACAAGCGTAGCGATTCACAGAGTGAAAAGCCGTAACGCCACGAGAACGAGAGTTCCCAGGGTGCAAACTTTTTCTGTCCACCAGAACAGAGTCAGAGTTAAACGCCGTGTTCCCGCACCAGAACAGAGTTCCCAGTATGCAGACCCCTGTTCCAGCACCAGAACAGAGTTACCAGGGTAAAAACCCCGTCTGGCCACAGAACAGAGTTCCAGGGTGCAGCACCCATTTCGGCCACCAGATCAGAGTTCCCGTGGCAGTCCCGTTCAAGCCACCCAGAACAGCGTTCACGGCGAAAAGCCCGTCGTCCAGATTAGCGCCACGAGAACCGAGTCCCAGGGTGAAGACCCTTATTGCCACCACGAACAGAGTTCCCAGGGTAGCACTGTTTCCCTCCTCCGACCCCATGAACTCCCCAGGTACAACCCTTTCGTTCCACCACCAGACTACAAGGTCCTGTATGCTGACCCTGTTTCCAGCCCAAAAGAACAGCATCACAGAGTGAAAAGTCCTGTTCTGGCCACCAAAACAGAAGTTCCTAGGGTGAAAGCCTCTGTTCTGGGCCACCAGAACAGAATTCCCAGGGTGCAGACCTTTTTTCCTTCCACCAAAACAGACTTCCCATGGTAAAAAATCCCAGGCTGCAGACCCCTGTTCCGGCCACCAGAACAGATGTTCCCAGGTTGAAAGCCCTGTTCGGCCACCAAAACAGGTTCCCAGGGGTGAAACCCGTTTCCAGCACCAAACAGAATCCCAGGGGCGACCCCCATTTCGGCCACCAGATCAGATGTTCCCAGGGTGAGACCCCTGTTCCAGCCACCAGAACAGCGTTCACAGGTGTGAAAAGCCCTGTTCTGGCCACCAAAACAGAGTTCCTAGGGTGAAAATCCCTGTTCGGCCACTTGAACAGAGTTTCCCAGGGTGAAAACCCCCCATTCCGGCCACCCAGAACAGAGTTCCCAGGGTGCAGACCTTTTTCCCATCCACCAAACAGAAGTTTCCAGGATAAAACCCTTGTTCCGGCCACAAGAACAGAGTTCCCGTATTGCAGACCCCTGTTCCAGCCACCAGAACAGCGTTCACAGGGTGAAAAGCCCTGTTCTGGCCACCAACAAACAAAGTTCCCAGGGTGAAAACACCTGTTCCAGCACCAGAACAGAGTTCCCAGGGTTGAAAACCCGTTCCGGCCACCAGAACAGAGTTCCCAGGGTGCAGACCTTTTTCGTCCACCAGAACAGAGTTCCCAGGGTTAAAACCCTTGTTCCGACCACCAGAACAGAGTTGCGAGGGTGAACCCCCCCCGTTCTGTGTTCCCAGTGTGCAGATCCCTGTTCAAGGGAACTCTGTTCTGGTGGCTGGAACAGGTGTTTTCACCCTGGGAACTTTGTTTTGGTGGCCAGAACAGGGCTTTTCACCCTGTGAACGCTGTTCTGGTGGCTGGAACAGGGGTCTGCATACTGGGAACTCTGTTCTTGTGGCCGGAACAAGGGTTTTTATCCTGGAAACTCTGTTCTGGTGGATGGGAAAAAGGTCTGCACCCTGGGAACTCTGTTCTGGTGGCCGGAATGGGGGGGTTTCACCCTGGGAACTCTGTTCAAGTGGCCGGAACAGGGATTTTCACCCTAGGAACTCTGTTTTGGTGGCCAGAACAGGGCTTTTCACAGAGTTTGTACTAATGCGCTACAATACGAACTGTCGGGACCTGTCAGAAGAACAGTGTATCAGTACCCATATATACCAAACAGGTAAAAAAAACATTTTTATAGCATATTAATTTTAAAGGCGGACCATCATCGCCGTGGATAAGCAATACAGCAGCGATGGTGTGGCGAGTATTTTGACCTTCTCGACACAATAATGTACTTAGTGCAATCTGCTAAGTAATATATCACGACGAAGGGATCAAGTCCAACGTATGGAGAAGGGGGCTGGGAGGGGCTGCTGGAAAGATTGGCCACGAGGTGGTAGGCATCCACCACAGAGGGGTCGGGGGTGTATGCCCACCCCGCCCTAGCCCCCCATGGCAGAGACACCAGCCGCACAACGTTCCCAGCAGCCCTGCCAGCCCCTGCCCCCTACGCTCGCGGGGGAGGAAAGGGGAGGGGCCTACTGGGGGGGGGGGTGGAGGGACCCATCTGCGGGGGGCACTAAAAAAGTGCATGTTGGGTTTAGGGGGTCCCAGCAGCTTGAACCAGGACCCTCTTTCCTGGAAATTATCAGTGATTTTACGGCCCTTGAAGGGCCTTTGCGGCCCGGACAAGGCCCTTTGGGCTTAAGGGGTCCAGCAGCTCAAACTGGGATCCCCCTCCCCAGCACTTACAAGTGGCCTGCGGCCTGACAAGGGATTTTGGGGCTTAAGGGGTCCCACAGCCCGTACTGGGACCCCCCTTCATGGCAATGACATGGGCACTTCGGCACAGACATGTGCCTGTGTTGGGGTCTTGCAGCTCGAAAACAGGATCCCAGTGGCTTTGCCCTGGGCTGAATTCTTTCTTCAGCCGGCGACAACAACTCTGCTGATGTGGCTACCAGGGCAGTGTTCCTGCGGAACAGAGCTGATTTGCAAGCGTCTGATACAACGTCTTCTTTCTACTCTGCGACACGAAACTCCGCTGAAGTTGACAATACTAGGCAATGTCCGTGGCAGCCCATTGGACACGTGACACTGGTGGCTCAACGGGCGCCCCATGTTGCTGACCTCTCTTTCTTCTGCCCTCAACTGTGATGACTTGATTTGAGCTCCGCAGGGTATGCACCTCTTTATCTAGGTTTGCTGAAAGACCAATCCATTCTGATTGGTCATTTTTTCAAGCTTGTGATCATATGATATACAGTAACCAAACCATATAGTCTTTCTGAAATATATTCGAAAATATTTCTGTACACGCTGGTGTTAGCCACAGCAGGAGTTGGTCGCTGGATGGAAGAAAGAAAAGCCATGGCCAAGGGCCCTTCTAAGAGTCAAAAGGGGGTCCTGTTTTGAGCTGCAGGACCCCCACAAAAGCTGGGGAGGGGAGCCCCGGTAGGGCAGTGGGACCCCTGAGCCACAAAGGGCCCTTGGCAGGGCCACAGGGCACTCCTACGTGTCCCAAGGTCTGGGGGGATCCATTTGACCTGAAGGACCCCTGAAGCCATTTACAGGGCACTGGTGCTGGGGAGGGGGTCCCGGTTCGAGCTGCGACACCCTAAGCCACCAAAGGCCCTGTATGCCAAAGGGCCAATCCAAGTGCTGCAAGGGTGCTTCAAGGGCCCTTCCAAGGGCCCAGAGAGGGGGGTCCTGGTCGAGCTGCAGGGACCCCTAAGCCCCAAAGGGCCCTTGTCAGGGCCGCAAGGGTCTTCCAGGACCACAAGGCATTAGAAGTGCTGGTGAAGGAAGGGTCTGGTCAGCGCAGGCCCTCCAAAGCCCCAAAAGCACTTTTCAGTGCCCCCAATGGGGGTCCCTCCAACGAACCTACAACCATCCCTTTTAACACCACTAAACCTTGGTGAATAACAGGCTGGCCATCAAAAATGGGAGGAAATCCCAAAATACTACCCATTGACCCAATTCCCCCAACGGGAACAATGATCGCAAACCCATTCGTAGAGTGGCGGCAATCCCAATACCTGGGCATCCACAATCCCGGGATTCCAAAAGACTATTTGAAAATCAACATGGAACCACTAATCCGACTATGGCACTCTCCCGTACCATCCCCTGACTCACTCTGAAACCATTGGTGTGGGGTCCTCCAACAAGTAAAGTGAACTGGTCTACTCTCAGCGTCCCACTGAGCTGAGTGGCTTAGCGTGCATGTATCAACCTGACTATCTGTTCACAGAGCTCCCACTGTTTCACTGGCACCGCCTCTGAATCTAAAGATTTTTTTTCTTAGGGGGGGGGGAATGTTAAACACCCCAAATGCCACGAACTATCAGAATCGTCATACTTGATATCTCGGGGGAGACACGGACGCCAACATCTATACCAAACAACCCATGCTGAGGGAAAGCACTAAAAATGTGGGACAAAACCCAGAAACACTGAAAATACCCCAGGTTGCAAGGACAGAAACCCACTATGGGGGTGTGGGGAAACAACAATCCGAACAGAATTTATTGCATCCCATCTGCAACACTATGGTACAGTATATTACGGAATACGTTAGAATGGTGCTAATGTTGTCCTAACAATCCAGATCTTATAAGATATGATTGGGTGGGCAAAAAATTAGCAACTTTTAAACAATACGAACTTATATTGAATAACCCTGTAAATATAATACTTGAGAATGGTTGATTAGGTACTTTCTGTAACATCTAAATGTTTAGTTAATACTGTTCTTTAAAGCATAAGGCAAGCTGGGGAAAGGGAGCAGTACAGGAAGTAAGTAAGGCATAAACATGGTATGAAAAAAGTGTGATATACATGTGCTCTGTGGGATAAATCAAGTTTTCTCTACATCTTCAGTGTTTTTCTTGCTCTCCAGGGCTTCCATGGCTCCAGTGTTCACACCATTTCATTCGATGCACAATGAATTCGTACTTGAAGGATTATGAAGTGCTTATGCTATCTTTGTTCTTCTATGTGAAATTAAACCAGGAAAAATTCCGAATGTTTACCAGGAATTTATCCCTGTCTTTTGTAAGAACGGTCTGAAAAACCTTCCTCTTACACCGCCCTTAGGATTGCCCCATTGATCTCTTCCCCGGTACCATGCCTACCCTCAGGCTGCACATATCCTTTATCCCCGCTGCGACAAGCCAGGAAAAAAGCATATAATAAAGGCATGTCCACCCCAAAATAACCTTTTATATTATTTGCAAATAAGGCTCCAAACAAAATTTACAGGAATGTAAATAGGTACAGGGAGTCAAACGTTAAGACCTTTGGAGCTGGCTCATCCTGCAGCATGGACCATACAGTGATGAACAGAGACAGGTTACATTACCTGCTCTGTTCTTTTACATGTTCTTGAGCAGGTATGGTAACATCCAGCAGTGAGAACAGAGAAGTTGCATCAGGAATGATCGGGACCAGGAATCCCTGATTTTCCCTCTCAAACCAATCACAGCTGTAAAGTTATGTGTACGAAGAAATCCAGTATAAGACAGCTGCAGCCAGAGAGAGAGAGAGAGAGAGAGAGGGGACCACACACACACCGGCAAGAAAGAATTTTTTTCTTTTCTAAGTGCAGCTCGGGGTCATCTAAAGTGGGAGTGGAGAGGAAGTGCAGCCGATATATATGCTCATTAATCTCAGGCAAGGCAATATGATTTTGAGAAAAAATGACATGGTGTTTGAGGTTGGTGCGTATATATAAGAACATCTAAACAGTTTAGTTTTGGGGGGACAGACCCTTTAAGGAACATTTGGCTTCTTGGGGATATAACACCTTCTAGGCTCTCCAGCTGGGGCCGGGTTTGCTTTCATGTGGAATCGAAAGACGGAGGTTTATGTCCCTGTATTGATTATAGGGGTTTAATAACGAAACTGATGAGTTCTGTCCCGTTTCGGATTTCGTAAAAAATTCGAAACTTCAGCAAATCTGAAAAGGGACCCATAGAAGTCTATGGCGAAAAAAATGTCTAAAGTTTCTAGCAATTTGAAGGGTGAATAGTAATAGTGGGTTACTGAAATCACACAGGGACCTGGGGAATGTATGGGGAACATAATACATATAAGTAAAATAATTAAAAAATCTATCTTTCCTAATTGATCGGGCTTGTTTCGAGCTTTCGCAGGCTATTTCGTGGGTTAACGAAAATTGAAACTACTTTTGAGGGTTACCGATATCACAAATACGAGTGTCCGAAATCAGCTGGTACATTCGAGGGTTGGCGAAAATCGGCACAAACATTCGAGGGTTACCGAAACGATCCTACTTTTCGAGGGGGATGGGACTTACGATTTCGAGGGTTACCAGGATTCGTCAATATTGAGGGTTACCGAACGATCCCCCAACTACAATTACAATTTCGAGGGTTACCGAAATGATCCCCACTACGATACAAGTTTTCGAGGGTTACCGAATCGATCCCCACCTACGATACAAGTTTCGAGGGGAGGTTACCGAAATCGATCCATGGTTGTCGGGGTACCGAAAACGGCGCTAAAAATCGACAACAAATCGAAGAAAATTCGAGTTTTCGAAAATCCGGGGAAGTTCCGAAAGTTTGATCGGGACTTCGAAACCGCCGGATTCATTCGAAACTGGGTTTATTAGAACCCCAAAGTACATCTCTAGTTGGTCGTATATTCGACGACATTTTATCTATTCTCAAGATTCCACACATCGTCTCATGTACCAGCGGGCTTAGCACGTGTAAGGAAAAAATAACTGGATGCCAAAACGGTATCCCTTTCTTGTACAGTGTATCTGCTCAGGATTTTTGATGGATCCTGTCAAGTTCTGCCATCCAAGGACTGGGCCTCTTCCTACTATTCAAGGTTTCGGCTTTCGAACTGTTATCGACAGTTTAGAAAGGATCTCATTACCTCATGTTCTCTAGTTTGGCCCTCATTAGAAAGGGTGGTTTAGGACCCAAACTCCTGGTTCCGGCTGCATCAAGCATTTAATCAGTTAAAGGAGCTTGCCTCGCCCCTATTTGTTCATCCGGATCCAACCTCCCTGTCGATATGATGTAGAGCCTCGGACTGGGTTGCCGTGCGTCCCCTCACAAGACAAGGTATCAAAGAGAAACTCAATTGCCGTGGCCTATTTTCTACGAATTCCGGCCTAATGAACGGAATTAGAAGCGGAAACCGTGAACTACTGGCCATCAATTGCGCTAGAGGAATGGCGCATTTGCTAGAGGGCACTTCTTTGCCCCTTACCCTCTTTACGGACCTAAAAACCCTTGAATATACACACAAAACCTTAAAAGTTAATCCTCGCCAAGCCACGCGGGTTTTTGTTCTTTCCCCAATTCCATTGTATTCAATCACTACAACAGGTTCCAAAAACACTAAAGCAGATGCCCTTTCAGATCCTTCATTTCTTCTGATTTTTCTAACAGGATAAGGGTCCTGTTAGTCCCTGCAATCAAGCTTCTGGACTTCCCTACTCCCACAAATTGTGAGTCTGCTCCTTCCTGACACCCCGGACTGGGCAGGAATCTTGATACCTGTTTTTTCTTCGGAACTCCATCCTTCAGCAGACTCATTTGCTTACACAGGGCCGGGACATCTGGTATGAAAAAACTTCGATCGTCTTGCACGCTCTCTCTGGTGCCAACCATGAGAAGGGATATTAAGGACTGTATTCTACCTGTTCTCGCTGTATACCCAGTCAAAATCCCTAGAACCCTTCCATGTGGACTTCTTTCCACCCACTCCCATTCATTCTCGCCTGGACTCATTTGTCTATGGATTCATGTTGAGCTTCCTCTTCAAACGGAAAAACTGGGTAACTATAGACCGCTTCAGTAAAATGGTCATGTCCCTTCCTAACATTACCATCTTCTGTGAATGGCTCAAGTATTTATTCTCATCTTTTCGCCTCCCTGGAACTGCTTCTGAAATAGTTTCTGACAGAGGAACTCAATTTGTTTTAAATTCTGGGGGGCATGGTTAAATCATGGGAATCAAATTACAATTTCTTATGCTTATCACCCACAGTCAATGGGGCTACTGAAGGCATTAATCAGTCTCTAGAACAGTACATCGGTGTTATATTTCTATAACCAAGATGATGGTCTTGACCTCCTGTCATGGGCTGAATTTGCCCAGAACAATGCCACTCATGCCTCTTCGGAAAAATTTCCCTTTTTGTGTGTCTTTGGTACTTAACCAAGAATTTTATCAGGATTTCCTTTGTACTCAGGTTCCCTGCTGCTGATGACTTGGGGCCAAATGTCGGCTTTTGGGCACTCTACTGAAATTTGCCTTCAGAGATCTGCTCTGGCACAAAAAAAAACAACTGCGCTGACAGGAGGCGAAGGGAACCTCCTCTTACTCGGGGGGAGTAAAGTGGGGATTTATTCTGCCCATCGTAATCTACAGGTTCCCTCTGCTAATGGGGCCCAAAATTTATTGGTCCTTTTTCCATTTTGGAAACAAAATTGGTTCTGCTGCGTTTGTCTCCACTCCCTCCCAAAATGCGGATCCTAATGGTTCCAATTTCCCTCATAAACCTGTAATCTCAATCAATATTCTACCCCTCTTCAGCCTCCCTAAATTGCTGTTGATGGGCAACAAGAATCGGAGTTGAAAAAGTCCTGGACTCTAGGTTCTTCGGAGATCTCTCAGTAGCTTAGTCCAGGGAAAGGTTCGGCCCTGAGGAAAGATCATGGATTAAACAACTCTGATTGCATCTTCCCATTTGATCTAGAGTTTCCACAAGAGTTTCTGTTTAAGACTGATCGTTGGGGTCGGTGGCCCCACCGTATAGAGGGCGGGGGTACTGTCATGAACTGACCTGATGCTCCGATCCAGCGCTTGCTCTGGTCACAGTGGGCGCTTCCGGGGTAGGCAGCGCCGCGGCATGTGACGTCAAGACGCCGATGCATATCCAGGCGCGAACTATCAGCCTCCTCCTGGAAAGCGTACTGTAGGTACCACGGCAATCAAAGGCCCATATTGCCTTAACAGATACCCCCATTGAAGTAAAGCCATAAAGCCACCTTAGTCTGTCTGGACGGACTGGGAAATCGAGCCAAGCTGAGCATCCACAAAGCGAGGAACTCAGCAAGGAACATTTCCTGTTGTCGACCACCGGTGGTGAATGCAAATATGGCATGCAAACATTATGACATAGCGGACGTCTTTTAGAAAAAGGAAATTTGTGTCTGTTTGCCACCTGGTGGCAGAATGCAATATGGCTGTCACACAGAGACGGACGCAGATTAGGTTTATTTATATCGGAGTGACTAAGGCTGGATAATTGATTATTCTATTAAGTTAATTTCTAGGGGGGGAAATGAGGATCAGTTTTGATTATTGAATTGATGGAAATAGATCTAAAAATATTACACAATTTCTATAATCTATTGAAATAATAATACAAACAAGATATAGGTATTAAATTTAATCTGTTAAAAAAATCCAGTTTTGCAATCCTGGTGCGGACCAGACAATGGAAGGTTTAGTGTCCCCTTGAGAAAATTGTAAGTGCTTAGACCCCCTAGTGGTGGCATAGTACAGTAGTAAACGTGATCAGAAACCTGATTGCAGTAACTACTGGCTATAGTGGGCATCAAACTGCCAGATTGTATAGTATTTGTGAATATCCATAATAATGTGGAGTATTTACTCGATGGCTTAATGTTACATTAGTGATGTTTGTTGTTGTTTCGGTAGCAATAAATCAGACACTTTTTCTAGGTGAATTTAAAAATTTCTCAGTACTGTTACCTTATAAGGAGTCCCTAGAAATACATAATTAGGTAGGGTTAGTTTGAATACTGAGAACTGTGTGAAATGCAGTTGTTGGGTGTGTACAAGCATTGTATGAATTGGTTCTTAAGGGCTAGTGGATGGCACCTCTCAGTGTACACTTCAACTCAATATGATACCTTTGATTTAGGACATGGGGGAGATTGATATGTTGTGGGTTTTAATTACTTGTCAATGAGTTAAGGTCTATGATTTTCTAACCTAATATGATAAAGGTACATGACACCTGCTTGAAGGACTGAATCCCGAATTTGCTTGCATGTATGAAAGAATGTCAAGTTGGTAGTTTGCGGGTGGTTAGGTTTCAAAATATCTAGTTTGTTGAGATTAAGGGTTTGAAATACTGAATCTTATTAAATTTTGTCTTGTTGACCTAGATGGTGACTATGTCTTGGTGAAAACCCACGCATGTGACATACTCTTTGTTAGGAGAGTGAGAAAATCAAATTTAGGGGCTTTTATTTGTATAGGGGTTTCTAAGTTGGATGCCTCTTTGCAGTTTTTTCTGCAAAAATCTGCAAACAGTCAAAATCTGACAAGAAATGTGTGACACAATGTATATTTACAAATTTACATTTGCAATCATAGTTGAAGGTGAGATAGGGAGTCTAAGATATATGTTTGTTGGGTTGTTTCCAAGGATTTGTTAGTTTAGCTGAAAAAATGCATACTTGCTCACAGTAAAGTCTCAAAGGTATGTTTTAGTAATTTATGGCTACGTTTTGCGTCCATTGCAACGAATACACTATGCATATAGCTAGCCTTGTGAGTCATGAAACTTGGAAGATTATATTTTGCTGATTTAGTCCATTTGACGGGTTTAGGTAGGGACATGTTTTGGTGCAAAACCATTGCATCACCCCGCGCAGAGAATACAGAGGCGGCTCAGGACCTTTAGAGGGACGCAGGGAGCGAGCGAGAGATCAGGTAAGTTATGTAACTTCATTCCCGCTCCAGAACATTTATTGAAGAATGGGAGGTAAGACACAGCTCCTTTACCTCTGTTCTGGAATACCAAAAAGGTTGTTTTACCCGTGGAGAGGTCCTTAACTTTTTTTGGAACATAAATGTCTTACAGGAACACCTAGTAACGATGATCAAGGGTAACTTTGAATGTAAGACTGATTAGTGAAGGCTTGATAGAAAACCACAGTTACCTTCAAGGTTTTAAACTTTGAGAATTACTTGAGAGTTTATAGTAAACATGCAAAGTTTGTCCATTGGAACTAAATTTTGAGTGAAAGGCCAGCTAAAGATGGAATTTTAATGCCTGCATATTTCGCAGAGAGATAGCGGAGTACTTTAAATATAGCCATTATTAAAAAAACAAAACCAATACTAATCCCGTGATTAATATGGAAAGATGTATACCCATGGAGCTAGTGCCCAATACAAACAGAGATTTTTACCTGGGAACGCCGTTTGCATGTGGCCGGAACAAGGTCTGCATTGCGGAACTCTGTTCTGGTAGCCGGAACAGGGGTCTGCACCCGGAACTCGTTCTGGTGGCCGGAACAAGGGTTATTACCCTGGACTCTGTTCTGCGGGGCCGGAATACAGAGTTCACGCCTGGCCGAACTCTGTTTGGTGGCCAGAATAGGGTTTTCAACCTGGGAACCGTTGATTCACCTGGTGCCGGAAACGAGGTTTCACCCTGCCCGAATGCCCATCGTTTGGTGGCTTGAACAGGGATTGCACACTGGGAACTCTGGATCTGGTGCCGAAAATGGGTGTACTGCCCTGGGAATTACTGTTCTGGTAGGCCCAGATGGGGGGGTTTCACCCTGGGACTCTGTACCGGTGGCGGAACAAGGGTTTTTCCCTGGGAACTCTGTTCGGTGGATGGAAAAAAGTGTCTGCACCCTGGGAACTCTGTCTCTGGTGGCCAGAGAATGGGGGGTTCACACCTGGGAATTCTAGTTCTGGTGCCCAGAACATGGCTTTTTACCTGATGAATGCTGTTCTGCGTGGCGACGAAACAGGGTCTACACACGGGAACTGTTCCTGGTGGCCGGAACAAGGTGGTTTTTACCTAGGAACTCTTTTGGTGGCAAGAACACGGGCTTTTCACCCTGGGAACGCTGTTTGCGTGTCGCGACAGGGGTTCTGCAACCTGGGGACTTCTGTTCTGGTGGCTCGGAACAAGGGTATTTGTACCCTAGGAACTCTGTCTTCTGGTGGAGCGAAAAAAGGTCGCGCACCCTGAGGAACTCTGTTCTGGTGAGCCAGACTGGGGGGTTTCACCCGGGAATGTCATGTATTCTGGTCGGCCATTACAGGGCTTTTCACACTCTAGTGTGGAACGCTGTTCGGTGGCGATTGAACAGAGGAGCATATGCACACTTGAGAACTCTGATTTGGTGGCCCACGAAATGGGTGTCTGCCACCCTGGGGAATTACTTATGGTAGGCCAGAACAGAGGGCGTTTCACCCTGGAACTTTGTTCCGGTGGCGGCCAACGAAAAGGGTTCTGCACCCTGGGAACTGTTCTGGTGGCCGGAAACAGGGCTCTTTTCACCCTGGGAACCTGTTCTGGTGCTGGAACAGGGGTCTGTAACCTGGGAAACTCTGTTCATGGTGGCGCGAACAGGGAGTCTGTAACTGGGAACTCTGTTCTTTGGGGCCGGAAAAGGGTCTGAAGCCTGCGGAGACTCCCTGTGTCTGGATGGAAAAAAGCTCTGTTCTGGTGGATGGAAAAAAGCCGCTTGCCACCCTGGGAAAACTTGTTCTGGTGGGCGGCCAGGCTTTCACACGGGAATCTGTTCTGGTGGCCGGAACATGGGTTCTCCCTGGAAACTCTGTTTTGGTGAACAGGGGCTATTTCATCCTGGCGACTCTGTTCTGGTGGCCAGAACAGGGGTCTGCAGCCTGGATACTCTGTTCTACTGCGTCCAGAAACAGGCGCTTTTCACCCTTGGAACGCTGGTACTGCGTTCCCGGAACAGGGGTCGCAGCCTGGGAATCTGTTACTGGATGGCTGGAACAAGGGTTTTTACCCTGGGGAACTCATGTTCTGCTAGGATGGAAAAAAAGGTCTGCAACGGGGTTTTCATAGTAAAAGTAGTAGTTTAGGTTGAATAAAGACATCGTCCATCAGGTTCCAACCATTCCCTCTTTTTTTTTTAACCCTACCTAACAGTTGACCAGAGGAAGGCAAAAACCCAGCTAAAAAAAAGGGGGGGAACTTCCTCCTGACTCCAAACGGCAATCGGAAAGTATCCCTGGATCAACCAGATCTTATGCTATTAATACCAGTATTCTCAATATTTTTGAGTTAGAAACTTATCCAGGCCTTTTTAAAGGTTTCAATGAACTTGCCATTACCACCTCTGCTGGAAGACAGTCCACAGTTTACGTCTCACGTAAGAAACCTCTCCTAACTTGAAGATGAAACTTCTTTTATTCCAACACTTAAAGGAATGACCACGAGTCACTCTGATATGGACCTATTAGTGAAAGTGCAACAGAGAGTTCACTGTATGGGCCCATTAATATAGTTTGTACTAAGTTATCATGTCCACACGCAAAACCGCAGCGTCTCCAATGTAAACAGCCCAACTTGTATAATTGCCTGCATGATTCAAGCCCACCAGTCCCCTTATAATTTAGTTGCCCTCTGCTGAAACCAGACTCAATTTCCAAGATGTCCCTTTTAATGGGATTCCAAAAACGGCACCGCATATTCCAAATGTGGCCGACCAGTGCCTTGTAAACGAGGTGTGCGGAGATATAATTATTTTTCCTCTTGAGATCCATTCCCTCGTATACAAGACAATATCTTGCTAGCATCTAGCTGTTGCTACTGGCATTGTTTGCTAAGCAAGTCTGTTATCTACCAGAACCCCCAATCTTTTTCCATTTCAATGGCACTATAACACAGGTTATTTATGGTGTAGGTGGCCACTTTTCAATTAGGGTAGCATTATTAAACTCCCAAAGCATCACCTAAATTTATCAACATGAATCTCATCTGCCATGCTTGCTGCCCCATTTTGATAATCTACTAGGCTTGCTTGCAGCCACTTGCCATCATTGGAAATTTCCAACGCCTGCTGCATATTTAGTTGTCATCAGCAACACCAGAGACCTTGCTCTCAATGCCCCCTTCTAAGTCATTTATAAACAGATTCAACAAGAGCGGCCCCAGTACAGGAACCCTGAGGAACTCCGCCTTAAGAACTTTAGCCCAACAAGATGTCGCTCCATTAACCACCACTCTTGTTGCGGGTCCAATAACAGTTCTCTATGCCATGAACAAAGTTTTCTTCAAGCCAACAAGCCTCAGTTTATTACATTGTCGCCTATGTGGCACAGTATCCAAAGGCTTTTGCAAATCCAAACAGTATACCACATCCATGTGTGCATGAAGCCAACTTCTTTACTCAATTCGTATCAAAAACCAATCAATTTGTCTGGCAGATCCTTTTCTCATAAATCACAATGCTGACTACTTACTAATCGATGATCTCTGGGAGACAAAGTCAAGGATATGATCACCTTAACAAAGTTTCATACCTTCCCTACACGATGTGTAGGCTTACAGGTCTCTAGTTACCAGGATTGTTGAACGACTACCTTTTTTGAATATTGGTGTATTACATGTGGCTTTTCCAATCAGACGGCACATCCCAGACAAAAGCGAACTCTGAAAAAGATGAGAAACAGTGGTCTTGCCTAGAATGAACTAAGCTCTTTTAAAATCCTAGGATTGACAATCCATCTGGTCTGGCGCTTATTGATTTTAATTTGTCTAATTGATTCCGTACACATTACCTCTGTTATCCAATGTGAAAACTCTTCATTTCACTCCCTGACATTGTTACAATCCCTACTGTAAGGACAGGATCTAAACAGTAAAACAACGATTGGCTAAAAAAACGGTTTAGCAGATTAGCCTTTCGGCATCCTCTACAAACCACCTCAGCTCCATTATTGGAATGGTCCCACTCTCAGTCTCATTTGTTGACCATTTATTATACTTAAAAACATCTGGGGTGGTGGACATTGCTTTGTTCGGCCATCGTATTTAATTTCTATTTTTTAGCTAGCGTTAATGTGTCTTTTCTTGCACTCTTTATTAAACTTTTGAAAGTCAGAAGCCTCTGTTCTGTGCCTTCGGCTTTCAAAATTTAAAAGCCCTTTCTTTTTTTCCTTTCCTTTACAGCAGTTAAAATTAGCTTTCCTAATGTTTTAAAAGTTTTTTGTTAAGCCAGTTGCACTTTAGTTTTCTGAACCCCTATATTAAAGACACTAGATCATGGTCCTATTCCCTAAGACTTCCATTACCTCATCTCCAAAAGAGCTGGGTATTAGATATCACAGATACAAAACGCATTCTTTCTGTAGGAACTTATACCATCTGTGGAAAGAAAATGCTCCTATAGGAAATTTAAGAAATTTTATACCTTTGAGGGGGGTGCTGGGCCGTTCCATTAATCAATCTATTTCAGGGTAGTTAAAATCCCCCAACCAGAACATGCCCATACCGCAGCCTTCGACAACTGCTATGAGATTCATTCTCCACATCTTCCCCGGCATTTGGGGGCTGTATTATAAACACACTCCAACATAATTTACTACACCTTCCTTTGGCTTCCTGTACACAGTTCCACCCATAATGTTTCTGCCGCATCGTGTTGCTCCCCATCTATTCCATCCTTTAAATTTGGCTTATCTGTTTAACATGACATACATACTCTTATCCTTTCTTATTAAACTCGGTCACGTCTCTTCTAATAAGAGTACCCTTCAATATTGATCTGTCCAGTCGTGGAATCATCGTAAGCATGATTTGCTATACCAATTAAATCTACCTTTCCTGTAACGCTATTATTTCAAGTTCGCGTTTTTTCCAGCCAGACTCCTTTGCATTTGTTAAAAAATACATTAGATTATCACATTGATTACTTCCTACATGGGCGTAATGCCTCCTTATCCTCTATTGCTCCCCCCCCTCCTCCTCCTACGTGTTGTGTTACTCCCCCAGATCCCTAACTCTCTATTACCCCTGTTGTAGTAAACGTTCCCTCCCCCTGTGAACGCGTGTTCTGCGTGGACTTGAACAGGGATTGCACACATGGGAATCTGATCTGGTGGCCGAAATGGGGGTCTGCACCCTGGGAATTCTTTCGGTGGCAGAACGGGGGGGGTTTCCACTGGTAATCTGTTCTGGTGGCCGGAATCTGTTTTTGGTGGCCAGAACAGGCTTTTCCCCCTGTGAACGCGTTCTGCGTGGCTGGATCAGGGGTTACACACGGGGAACATGTTTCTGGTGTGCCGCAGAACAAAGGGTTTTTACCTACGGAAGTATTCTGTGGCTGGAAACAGGGGTCTGCATACTGGGGAACTCTGTTGCTATAGTGGCCGGAACAGGGCTTTTACCCTGGGAACTCTGTTCGGTGACGGAAACAAATGTCTGCACCCTGGGAGCTCTGTTTTCGGTGGCCGAAAAAAAAGGTTTGCACCCTGGGAACTCTGTTCGGTGGCCGGAATGGGGTTTTCACCTTGGAAACTGGTTATGGTGGCAGTAAACAGGGTTTTCACCGTGAACGATGTTATGGTGGCTGAACAGTGGATCTGCACACTGGGAAACTCCGTGGTGGCGAATGGGGTTTGACACCTGGGAATTCTGTTCTGGGGGCCAGAAAGAGGGGGGTTTCACCCTTGGGATCGCTGTTCTGGTGGCGGAACAAGGGTTCTTTACCCTGGAACCTTTATGGTGGGACGGAGAAAAAGGTCTGCACCCTGGAACTCGTTCGGCGGGCCGGAACAGGGGCTTTTGTACCCTGGGAACTCGGTTCTGGTCGGAATGGAAAAGGGTCTGTACCCTGGAGCTATGTTCTCGTGGCGGTGGAAGGGTGGAACAGGGGCTCGCAGCAGGGAACTCTTTTTGGTGGCACAGAAACAAGGACTTTTAACTTGTGAACGCGTTTGTGGTGGTGGATACAGGGGGTACTACACACTGGGAACTGTTCTGGTGGCCAGAACAGGGTTTTACCTAGGGAACGCTATTCTGGGGCGGAACAGGGGTCTGCGTACTGGAACTCTGTTCTAGTGGCACCGGACACAGGGCTTTTCACCCTAGGAACCATTGTTTTGGTGGAAGAAAGGGCTTTTCACCTGTGACGTGTTCGGGTGGACTGGAACAGGGGTCTACACATGGAACTTGATCTGGTGTCGAAAATGGGGGTCTGCACCCTGGGCTGTCTGTTCTGGGGCTGGAAACAGGGGTTTTCACCTGGGAACTTGGTTTTGCGGGCGGAACAAGGGATTTTACATGGAACTCTGTTTGGTGGTGTGTGGAACAAGGATTTTTTACCCTGGGAACTCTGTTCTGGTGGAAGACAAAAAAAAAGGTCTGCAACTGGGAACGCTGTTGGTCGGCCGGAACGGGGTTTTACCCTGGGAACTCTGTTCTGGTGGCCAGGGGTCTGCAGCTGGGAAACTCTGTTCTGGTTGGCCGGAACAAGGGTTACCTGGGAAAACTTGTTCTGGGGATGGAAAAAAGGTCTGCCACCTGGGAACTCTGTTCTGGTGGCCAGGAAGGGGGGTTCACCTGGGAATTCTTGTTCTGGTGGCCGTTACAGGGCTTTCACCTGTGAACTCTGTTAGGTGGCTTGAAACAGGGATCTGACACCACGGGAACGCTGGATTGGAGGCCGAAAGGGTGTCTGCACCCTGGGGAATTCTGGTTTACTGCCCAAAGAAGGCGTTTCACCTGGGAACTATGTTCGGTGGCTGGGAAAAGGGGTTATGCCACCTGGAAACGTCTGTTGTTACTGGCCCAAAGAGGGTTTTTACCCTGGGAACTCTGTTCTAGTGGCCGGAACAGGGTTTTCACCCTGGGAACTCTGTTCTGGTGGCCGGGAACAGGGCTTTTCGCCCTGGAAACTTGTTTTGGTGGCAGGAAACAGGGCTTTTCACCCTATGGGAAACTCTTGTTCTGGTGGCCGGAAACAGGGCTTTTCACACCTGGGGAACTCATGTTCTGGTGCCGGAACAGGGCTTTTCACCCTGGGAAACTCTGTTCTGGGGCCGGAACAGGCTTTGAACCACTGGGAACTCTGTTCTGGTGGCCGGAACGGAACAGGGCTTTACCCTGGGAAACTCTGTTCTGGTGGCCGGAACGGGGTTTTCACCCTGGGACCTGTCTAGGTGCCGAACAGGGCTTTTTCACCTGGGAACTCTGTTTGGTGGCCGGAACAGGGCTTTTCACCCTGGGAACTCTGTTCATGGATGAGGACACAGGGCTTTCAACCTGGGAACTATGTATGGGTGGCAGGCGGAAACGGGGTCGTTGTAACTGGGAACGCTGTTCTGGGCCGGACAGATCAGTGGGATCTTTGGCAGAAAAAAAATACAAACGGAACTAACACTGGTCCGGCAACGTTTTCACCCTAGGAAACATTGTGTGTTAGTTGGCCAGAAGGGCTTTTTACCTGTGAATGCTGTTCTGGTGCTTGACTTGAAACAGGGGTCTACACACTGGGAATGTTATGGTGCGGAACAAGAGTTTTTTGACCTAGGAACTGTTTTTTGGTGCAGGCAGAACAGGGCTTTTCAACCTGGGAACGTGTTCTGCGTGTCCGGTTGAAACAGGGGTCGCAGCCGGGAAATCTTTTCTGGGTGGCCGGATAAAAGGGTTTTCACCTAAGAAATCGTTCTGGTGGCCAGAAGGGGGGGTTCACACTGGGAATTCTGTTCTGGTGGCGTTTACAGGGCTTTCACCTGTTGAACTCTGTCTGGTGGCTGAACAGGCATCTGCACACTGGGAACTCGATCTTGGTGCCGAAATGGGTGTTGCACCCCTGGGAATTCTGTTCTGGTGGCCAGGAATTGGGGGGGTTTCACCCTGGTGAATTCTGTTCTGGTGGCCGAATGGGGGGGGTTTCCCCCGGGAAACTTGTGTCCGGTGGCGGAAAAGGGGTCTGCACCCTGGAAACTGTTTTACTGGCCCAAAGAAGGGTTTATTACTGGGAACTTGCCCTGGTGGCCGGAACGGGGTTTCACCCTGGGACCTCTGTTCTGGTGGCCGTTACAGCGGCTTTTCTCCCGTGAACTCTGTTCTGGTGGCTTGAACAGGGATCTGCACACTGGGAACTTGATTGGTGGCCGAAATGGGGTCTGCACCCTGGGAATTCTGGTCGGTGGCCAGAACGGGGTGTTTTCACCCGGGAACTCTGTTCCGGTGGCGGAAAAGGGGTCTGCACCTGGAAACTCGTTTTTACTGGCCCAAGGAAGGGTTTTTCCCTGGGAACTCTGTTCTGGTGGCCGGAACGGGGTTTTCACCCTGAAGGGAACTCTGTTGGGCCGAACATGCTTACCCTGGGAACTCTGGTTCTGGTGGCCGGAACAGGGCTTTTCACCCTGGGTAAACTCTGTTTGGTGGCCGGAAAAGGGCTTTTCACCTGGTAACTCTGTTCTGTGCGGAAACAGGGCTTTTTCACCTGGTAAACTCTGTCTGGTGGCCGGAACAGGGGTCTGTAACCGGGAACCGTTATGGTGGCCGGAACAGGGGTCTGCGCCTGGGAAACTCTGTTGCTGGCCGGAATAGGGGTTGCACTCTGGGAACTTGTTCTGGTGGCCGGACACCGCTTTTCACCCTGGGAACTCTGTTCTGGTGGCGCCGAACAGGGTTTCCCTGGTAACTCTGTTCTGGTGCGGAACAGGGCTTTTCACCTTTGGAAACTCTGTCTGGTGGCCGGAACAGGGGTCTGTAACCTGGGAACTCTGTTCTGGTGGCCGGAACAGGGGTCTGCAGCCTGAGAACTCTGTTCTGGTGGCCAGAACAAGGGTTTTACCCTGGGAACTCTGTTTGGTGGATGGAAAAAAGATCTGTTCTGGTGGATGGAAAAAGGTCCGCACCGGGAACTCGTTTGGTGGCCAGAAATAGAGGTTCACTTTGGGAACTCTGTTCTGGTGGCCAGAACAAGGCTTTTCACCCTAGGAACTCCGTTTTGGTGGCCAGAACAGGGATTTTTAACCTGTGAATGCTGTTCTGGTGGTGGACAGGGGTCTACAAACTGGAAACTGTTTGGTGGCCGGAACAAGGGTTTTTACCCTAGAACTCTGTTCTGGTGGATGGAAAAAAAGGTCTGCACCTGGGAACTCTGTTCTGGTGGCCAGAACAGGGCTTTTCACCCTGGGAACTGTTTGGTGGCCGGAACAGGGGTCCGGAAGCCTGGGAACTCTGTCTAATGGTCAGAACAGGGCTTTTCACCCTGGGAACGCTGTTCTGGTGTCCGGAAAAGGGGTCTGCACGCCTGGGAACTCTGTTCTGGTGGCGGAACAAGGGGTTTTACCCGGAACTCTGTTCTGGTGGATAGAAAAAAGGTCTGCACCCTGGGAACTCTGTTCTGGTGGCCAGAAGGGGGGTTTCAACCTGGGAATTCAGTTCCTGGGTTTGGCCGTTACAGGGCTTTCACCTGTGAACGCTGTTCGGTTGCTTGAACAGGCATCTGCATACTGGGAACTCTGTTCTGGTCGCCAGAATGGGGGGTTTCACCCTGGGAATTCTTTTCTGTTGGCCGTTACAGGGCTTTTCACCCTGGGAACTCTGTTTTGGTGAACAGGGCGTTTCACCCTGGGAACTCTGTTCTGGTGGCCAGAACAGGGGTCGCAGCCTAGGAACTGTGTTCTAATGGTCAGAACAGGGTTTTTACCCTGGGAACTCTATTCTGGTGGCCGGAACAGGGGTCTGCAGCCTAGGAACTCTGTTCTAATGGTCAGAACAGGGCTTTCACCCTGGGAACGCTGTTCTGGTGTCCGGAACAGGGGTCTGCAGCCTGGGAATTCTGTTCTGGTGGCTGGAACAAGGGTTTTTACCCTGGGAACTCTATTCTGGTGGATGGAAAAAAGGTCTGCACCCTGGGAACTCTGTTCTGGTGGCCGGAACAGGGCTTTTCACCCTGTGAACGCTGTTCTGGTGGCTTGAACAGGGATCTGCACACTGGGAACACAGAACGGGGGGGTTTCACCCTCGCAACTCTGTTCTGGTGGTCGGAACAAGGGTTTTACACTGGGAACTCTGTTTTGGTGGACGGAAAAAAGGTCTGCACCCCGGGAACTCTGTTCTGGTGGCCGGAACGGGGTTTTCACCCTGGGAACTCTTGTTCTGGTGGCTGGAACAGGTGTTTTCACCCTGGGAACTCTGTCTGGTGGCCGGAACAGGGCTTTTCCCCTGGGAACGCTGTTCTGGTGTCCGGAACAGGGGTGCACTGGGAATTCTGTTCTGGTGGCCTGGAAACAAGGGTTTTTACCCTGGGAACTCTATTCTGGTGGATGGAAAAAGGTCTGCACCCGGAACTCTGTTCTGGTGGCCGGAACAGGGCTTTTCACCCTGTGAACGGGTTCTGGTGGCTTGAACAGGGATTGCACACTGGGACACAGAACGGGGGGGGTTCACCCTCGCAACTCGTTCTGGTGGTCGGAACAAGGGTTTAAACCTGGGAACTCTGTTCTGGTGGACGGAAAAAAAGGTCTGCACCCTGGGAACTCTGTTTGGGGGCCGGAACGGGTTTTCCACCCGGGAAACTCTGTTTGGTGGCTGTGGAACAGGTGTTTCACCCTGGGAACTTTGTTTTTGGTGGCCAGAACAGGGTTTCACCCTGTGAACGCTGTTCTGGTGGCTGGAACAGGGCGTCTGCATACTGGGAACTCTGTTATTGGGGCCGGAACAAGGGTTTTATCTGGAAACTCTGTTTGGTGGATGGGAAAAAGGTCTGCACCCATGGAGGAACTCTGTTCGGTGGCCGGAATGGGGGGGTTTCACCCTGGGAACTCTGTTCAAGGGCCGGAACAGGGATTTTCACCCTAGGAACTCTGTTTGGTGGCCGTGGAAGGATATTGAGTATTTGTCAAGGTAATTATTAATTCTTATATCTTATCACATTTTAAAAGCATCCAATGTTTTAAGAGCCGGTGAGTACCCCTTTTTTTTTTACACAAAATTACAACCAAGTGCTTGAAAATATATTTTTTAAAAGTATGTACAGGCAGATAAGACCACCTGCATGTATGCTGGTCCTTTGAGATTACTTATTCTACCCATTTGGAAAGATTGTCGGAAGCTGTGAAACTTTATCACGTGCTACAATATACTGTGGAAACAAGTAAATTTAGTTTTTTTTTCTCAAAAGTGACTACCCTTTTGAATTATTATTTTATTTCAGATTTTATATAGCGCCAAACCGTCCTTGTAGCGCTTTAACATTACATGTATGACATTCACATCAAAGCCCGCCCTGAAGAGCTTACAATCTAAGCACATTTATTTGACACATACAACCTATCAGTATGTCTTTATGATTGTGGGGGATAACCTAGTGCCCGGAGGAACCCACACAACACGGGAGAACATACCACTCCTTGCAGATGTGTCCAAGGGTGGAAACGAACTCAGGACTCATTGCTCAAAGCAACAGTGCTAACCACTGAACCCACCATCTGTCATCCCTACTCTTACCTCTATCGATTATTATAACAACTTTCACCCCTTTAGTTTTTTTCTTCAATTTTCCCTTAAATAAATTTTAGTATGATGCCCTAGCACTTTCTAAGCTCTTTTGCCATATGAGATCTGACCACTTTATTACATTTGTAGGTTCTTAATGTACTTTTGGTTGGTACCTCTTAGGGTGAATAGGAATAAAAGATGAAAAAGAAGGACAAGAAGTAGTATCCCCTACTTCCACCAATTAAGTCTACCGTTTTTGATGGCATGGTTGTTTTTAGGTTTTTTGATTGGAGAAGATCCACCGGGTGCACTGAGAAAGTACACTGTGAGCGTAAAGGAGGAGGACACAGGTGTCCACTATTATTATAGACTATAAAGGAAGAAGTAACATGACTCTATAACACTTGATAAATGCTCTCAGGCCAAACGTTTGTGTATTTGTGTTTTGCACTTAGGTAATATCATGGGGTGATCCCCATTTATTAACGACTGGACATGCCTATTTTTATATTTGCTATATTGTTATCGGCAGAGAGGCAGAAACTGTGCACCCAGGAGGTACCAAATTTATCAATTGCCCACAAATGTTACTCCTCACCTCAGAGTTCCCTGATCATTAACGCCCAAGGCTGCAGGTTAAATGCTTTAATTTTACACACGGTAGAGACTCAAATCCAACAACTCACAACCACGCCCCTAAAGTTTGATACCAAAGCCACATTTTGGAGTTAGGCACGCCCCCAAACACCATAGCCCGCCCAAACATCAACCGCCAGCCCGCCAAACACTACGGCATGCCCCCAACTTTGCAGCCACACCCCCAAATGGCATGGCCATGCTTCCAAGGTTGTGGCCATGCTCCCAAACATCACAACCAAGTCCTTAACTGTCGCACCCACTAAACATCACTGACACCCCCCAGACATTCCACACCCCAGATACCACGCCCACCTACCACAACATTGCGGCATGCCCCTGTCCACATACTCAATAGAACGTTGTGGG
Source organism: Hymenochirus boettgeri (assembly GCA_019447015.1). NCBI lineage: Eukaryota > Metazoa > Chordata > Amphibia > Anura > Pipidae > Hymenochirus > Hymenochirus boettgeri. The sequence continues at coordinate 126,027,128 of CM033470.1, forward strand.
TATGGACTACACCGGCAGTGCCTGTGGGGCTTTACCTGCATTACCTGGACTTACCGCATCAGAAACACCCTGGGATGTAACCCTCGAAAATACAGTCCAATTCTGAAATTAAACTATCCCACTGATTTGGGCAAATGTTTGGATTTCAGACTGCAGGCAGACGGCATGTGTGTTAAAATTTTTAAGTAAAAAAAAGTAAAGATTTTAATCCTGATTGATCTGAGTTGTTGGGAAGAATTAAATCATGGTCGGTTTTCTTATAGTTTTCTCACACTTTACATAACTGTTTTTTTACTTTTTAAAAATGTTTGGAGTTTGAATGATGGATGGACAGAAGGGTTGGGAGCTGCAATAGAACATTTTCTTATAATAATCACTCTGTGACATAGCTGATTATATAAAGAATATATTCCACTGCTGCTTCCATTGAAATTTAAAGCTCTTACCACGATAAGCTAATCTGTAGTTATTCAAAGTTTAAAAAACTAATAACTTGTACTCAGTGACACACTAACTCAGACAACCCTGGTCTTCTTGGCCAGCTAATCAAATGTTCCAATTTGAACACTTTATGACCAGAAGCTGTGCACATTGCGTGAAATTGCAGGGCTCTCATCTATACCAGATGACAATATATGGTTGGCACCTTCTCCATTTAAAAACTTAACACTATTAACGTAATGCATGCTGTATGACTACAGTAAAACCAATGTCGTGTGCCTCAATTCATATGATGGGCATCATTCCTCGAGTGTCAGTGTGATGTGTGGTTCAAAAATAAACTGAAAACTTGTTTGGAGTGCAATCCTCATTGTTTTATCATTGGAATTGCTGTTTTTTGGGGAACAACTAGTCCTCTGCACACCCACTGGTTGGGATAGAGTGCACCTCCATCCTGCTGGTTACCTGCCCTGTTTCCCAAATATCTCTCCGGTGGTGGTGGGGGGCTTAGTGGTTCAGGTAAGGTCAGGTATTGGATTGGTTATGGGCATTACTAAGTGGTCCATAGGGGGACTTAGTAGGATCAACCAAGGACCCCACCCACTAAGAATATTTCCATGACTTGAGCTGAGTCCATACCATGAGATGTATTGTTCTGACTAGCAAATTGTTAATCTTCAAAGCACTGTCGGTCGCGGCAAAAGTAAGCCATAACAGCATGGAAAAAAAACATCCACTATTTTGGGCCGATCGACCAATCACTGAAATGTCTTTCATTTGGCCAGAAATAGTGGATGTTTGTGTACCCAGCTTAATGGAAATATGTCAATCATTTAACCTGGTAATTTTAGATTGTTTTAGATTAAAATGGATAAGGTACCAATTCAGTTTTCTCACACTTCCGTATAAGCAGACAAGATTAAATGTTGCATATTTTGGCCTTTTTTTTTATTAACACTATTTATAAAGAGTTAACATTTATCTTTTGACACTTTTTCACAACTTTCACCAGACTTTTCTCCAAAACTTAAAGCATTTTTGAGTTGGAAAATTAGATGGTTCTAAACTTATACTCATTGTAAGCATATGTAATGCATCTAATATGGCTTTTTTTTTAAAAAATTGTTTATTTTAATTACTGGAAGGTGCCATTAACATGACACAGTGGATGGTGTGTAATTTCTTATAATTAAGGAATGCTTAAGGTGCCATACCATATGAACGATAATATCGCTTTTGTGTAGGGGTATTCCCGACCTTTAGAGTGCCGACGAACACCGTAGTCGGTCCCCCCGATCAATTGGAAATGATGGAAAATTCCCGTCGGTCCAATCGGCTCGTTTAACTTTAACGAGGGGGCCGATACCGATCGTGCGGTGTATGGCCACATGGCCGACTGATCCCCATACTGCGTATGAATTCGGTCGGTTCCATGTGTGCGGGTTTCCTTCGCAATGTGCCGACAGATACCAATGTGATCTGTCACCATTGCAAGGAAATCCCGAAAACAATATTCACCCAACGCCTTTAATAATACCAAGTTTAAGTAACTTTTTAATGCTTTTAAAGAATGAAAATAAGTTAAGATATACAGTATAGATTACTAATGAATATTGAAACTAAACATTTAAAATGTTGGTCTATGGGGGTCTAGTTCTTCTATGCTGTACTGAGATATTTATGTAACATATATAACTATATATAACATAGGGATATGTTATATTAATTTTATTTAGTTAGATTACTTTCAATGTTACCCTCCCTTCTTCCAGTTCACATTAGCCCCCCATAGCCTTCATGAGAACAGACACTGCCCCCAGCAGGACCAGTGATTTGCAGCTCCTGTGTCTATGCTACTGAGCACCCGTCCTTACAAAACAATATCTCTGCACCAACAGACAACCCTTTAAAAAAAAAAAAGTATAAATGCAAACGCCAAGCTATAATTGTAAAGATGTTTTCTTCTATTTTTGTGGTTAAATATCCACTACACGTCTGGTATTTGGGATTGGAGATGTTCAAACAAGCGATTTTTTCGTTTTGGGGAAAAAATGTGAAAATCGAAAATTCAAAAACAGACCTATAGGGTCAATAAGGAGTAAAATAGAAGTAATAAGGGTAGAAAAAGCATGGTAGCTACTGTAGAGTGTCCAAGCACCTGGAAATGGTCAGGGGAACACATATGAATTACTAAAACTTAATAGTGAAGGCATCTTGGATATAAATAATACCTTTTATTAGCTAACTAAAATGATTAAAATGCAAGCTTTCGAAGTACGTCTTCCTCATGGCATGATCAATACTGAATATGGTGAAGCCACTATTTTATTACATCAACTAGAACTTGACATTACACAGATGTTATCTAATGCCCCTATGCCTGGCAATGGCTGTTAATAAATAAACAGTAAAATACACATTCAATGATCACAGGCACAGTAATAAGGAATTAACAAGTTAACAACAATCAGATACACTTCAACTCTAGTGTCATGGAGGTCTAGTATAAATGAGATATTTATGGGTTTTGGGTGGTTTAAAGAAATTTGGTCTAATTATTTCTACATACATATTGACACATAAAGTTTAGATCTTTGTTGAGTCCAGAGTCTTTTGTATAAGTTTACTCCCCATTCTCCCCCTTTTGGGGTCTAAAATTTCCCATGAGCACTGTGACCTTTAGGTCTTCAGGCTGTGTCCTTGGCTGCAGAATGGGCACGAACAGACATCCTTAAAAAATACAGAGATCCAAACAGGGGATAAAGTGCCAGCCATTACAGCTAGATAAAAATGAAATTAAATACAATTGCAACATCGGTTAGAAAAGCATATATATATATAAATTATAGTAGATTTGGGTTACTTCCGCTCTATGGTGTGGTAGGGAATGTCTCCTTAAGTAGGGTGGTGCTGCACTGCAGTTGTCCACTGAATTGTTTTAACATCTTAAAAGTATCTTCGTTCTGCTTGTTGGGTATGGGTTAGGGGAAGGGTTAAAACAAGAAGTAAAAATATAAATAGGTTAGATCAAGATCTCTGTAAACAAACCAGTTTAAAATGACACTTCATATATTAAAATTAAACTTCAACCACTCACTGTGTCTATCCACCACTAGGGGTATGCAGGCTTTACTCTGTGCTGTTCTGATGCTTGCTTGTGTCTTATAGTTCCCAAAAACCTCTGCCACGAATAAGTTGCCAACAAACTTTATTATAGCAATTAAAACAATAAAAAGCACTAATAAAAACCTTGCAAAAACGTCATTAGCAGTTTGAAGTTGCACCTCTCTGCTATGTGTGGCCGCCCTTTAAGTCTGGCTTGTGAGGTAGTTCCTACGCGTTTCGCTGTTTTAATCCTTACAGCTTCAATCAGGATAAAATTTGAAGTGTCTCTCTGGCTTTAAATCATTATCAAACTACTTCCTGTTTTCTGTAACAGGAAGTTGACATTTGTGTTCCATTTGCTGTCTGTTTGTGTTCCAGCAGCCATCTTGGATTTTTTTTTTTTTTTTCCCCTTTTTCTCTTTATAACAGTCATTTTTGCCCTTTAGATTCGTTTTAAATAGTTCTTTTATGTATCACCCTTGGAGGTATCTCCTTGTCCAATATATATTGGTTACCACATTAAAGTTAAAACAAAGAACAGGTTGTGCAGGATTATTGGGTAAGAGAGGATGATGGGAAATCTCTCTTGTGATAGCTGTTTTGGTAGATAGACATCTGACCTTACAATACATAATAAAAAGTATGATGAAACGATCACCATTTAAAAGTTAAAATGATGGTAAAATATTGTAAAAAACTGATTAAAGTAATATAATTATTAAAAAGTCGAGATGTTTTAAAAATAGATATATATATAACTTTTTTTTTTTTTTTTTTATGATGATCGGACTTTTTAGAGGACCCATAAATCTATGTCCTTGTTGAACGCTTTGGGTGCTAGGGTGTCTAATTAAAATCTTTCTGTCTCCTTTCTGGTAATGCTCCCTGTATATCTCCCTTTCCGTACACGGGGGTGTAATTCGTCTATACCGAAAAAAGAGATAGTGTTTGTGCTGTGGGCAGCATAAGAGAGTGTTTTGGGGTGGGTGGTCTTTCTTTTTTGAGGTGCCTTTTGTTGTTCTCGGATCCTTGTTTTTGTTTCTGCCTGTGCGTCCCTCTTGTTTTTCCGCTGTCTTTCTATATGTGACCACTTGGTGCTCTGCCTGTTGTCTTTGTTCCACCCGCGCACTTTTTCCTTCTCCGTCCCACCGCCACTCTTTCCATGGTCCCTACTTCCCTGCCTCCCGTTTCTTTTCTAGCTCTTGCGCTCCCCCTGTTAGATTTCCCAGATCCGCCAGGCTCCTTTCTCGTGGACCTCCCCCCCCTGTGCCTTTCGTCACCCCTCTGGCCCCCCCCCCCCCTTGCCGCTTTGCCCCCTGCCATGCCAGTTGCCTCACCACTACTCCCACCTGTTAGCCTTTGGCGCTTATGGGCCCACCAACTCCTTCCCCCCTTTCCTGTTGCCTTTCCCCCCTCTTGCCTCCATTTATCACCTTCGCCACTTCTCTCTCTTTTTTTGGCTCCTTCTTTTTTCCCTCCTATCCTCCCCCTTTCCTTTTTTTTGTCCTGTCCTTACTCCTTCTTATTTCGCCCAGTCTGGAACTGTCCCCCACTTTCTGCTATCCCTATTCCCTCATCACTTTCATTCAATGCCTATTTCCTTCACCCTTTTGTCAGCCAGGCTTCTCGCTTTGCACACTCACTTTTGTTTTCCTGTAATTTTCGCCACTTCCACGCCTCCCTATCCCCTTGCTGCCCCCCCCCCTTTCTACCCCCCCACTGGCCCATCACCCCTTGTTTTCCTCCTGGGCTATCTATCCCAGTGAGACTGCTAATACCCTCCCCTCCAAACAAACCTAGTTTAAAATCTCCCTCCAACCCTATCTAACTTCACCCCTAAAACAGCTGCACCGCCATCAGTTGAGGTGCAACCCATCCCTACGAAAGAGCCTGTAGGCGACAGCAAAGTCTGCCCAGTTCTCATAAACCCAAACCCTTCTTCCTTACAACCACTCTCTTAGCCACACATTAATCTCCTAAGCTCCCGCTGTCTCCCTGGCTTAGCTTGTGGCTGCGGTAGTATTTCTCTGAAAACACTACCCTGAGGTCCTTGCTTTTATCTTGGCCCCTAGCTCTCGGATTCATGTTTAAGGCCTCACCTTCTCCTCTAATTTTGTCATTGGCACCATGTAAACCAAGACCTTCGGGTCCACACCCAGCCCACCCAATAATCTGTCTACAAACATCCACCACATGCCGAACCCTAGCACCAGGCAGGCACACACAGTTCGGCTGTAGGTTTGGCGGCAGATTACCCTATCTACCTTCCTCATAATGGAGTCCTCTACCACTACCACACTGCCTTGCATTCCTGATCCTTCGTTCCTCCTCCCTTGTATCAGAGATGGCAGTCCCCTGGGTGCTCAGGGACTAGCCCCCCCCCATACACGCTAATTCCGAGGTGTCCTCCTCCACTTCATTACCTAGGCGCAAATCTGTTGGATGGACAATCTGGGAAGAAGCCCCCTACTCTTCCATCCCCCACTTCCCCTAGTAACCTAACAAAACTACCTCCTTCCTCAACCTTCCCTGTCCCACTTCCACCCACCTCTATACTGGCCCAGCCAGTGCTGCTGACCCCCCAGTTCTGCCAATCCCTGCAATGCTCAAACTCTCCCCCTCGGCTTCAAAATGGGCAGCCCACTCCCACCTGACACAAGACTAGGTTCCCCGAACGTCTGCTCCAGGTTCCTATACATGTGGGAGATGCCATTGCATGGTACCGACAAACTGTCCCTTCTAATACACCACAACAGCACAGTGACGCACAAACCTGTTTAATTGCCCATCTTGTTTCATGTCCTTCTTTTTCTATGTCCTGAGATCAAGGTCCTTAGAGCAAGGGACACTCACTGACCAGAAGTTAATGGGTGGCTGACTTGTGACATTCCTGAGGCTTCTCCTGCACAAGTGCCACTGGCAAGCACAGCCTCAGACCCCTCAGTGTGTGGGAGACAGGAAGTCCCTCCTCCTCTCTGCTGTGTGAAGTCTTGACAGAAAGGTGGGGGGGTATGAGTAACCCACGCACCCGCGAGTTGACGGGGCCACTGCACCCACGAGTGGGCGCGGCCACGGCACCTCAAGTGGGCGGGGCCATGGCAACCCAAGTGGGTGGGGCCACGGCACCCACAAGTGGGTGTGGCCACATGTGCTGTACGGTAATGGTCATGGGGGACCTGCAACTGGAGGACCATGGGGTCCATGAGTGGGAGGGACCAGGGGTGCTGCAAAGGGAAGGAGGAGACACAGGACAATTGACTAACAGTTTCAGAGCAAAGCAGGAAGTGCATCGGACCTGGTGAAGTTGCTGCCATATCAGACAAAAAATGTAAATATCTTTAAAACTATGCAAAATAAACATGGAAATAAATTGCAAAAATTCTCAGGGAAAATCTTCCCTGCTAGTCCATGTTGCCACAGCTGGTAATCACTTTTTTGTGGCAATTGCTCTCTGCTCTAATTACTTAATTTTCCTGTCCTGTGTCTGTTTTTATCCCTATAAGTTTGACACAGCATAGGGGGATGCTTTGCAGGGGTTAGCTTTACTAGGAAGTCCATCCACTGAAGCTCATGCAAAGTGAAGTTCATCCTAAGTGATACTGGAGTTTAACAAGGGAGATCAACAAGGAGATCGACAAAAAGGTGCCCATACAACTATAAGATTTTACTTACCCACCACGAGCGCTCACGCGATGTTCATCGATGCTGCCGGAACCGCTTCTCCGATCTTACATTCGACCGACATGCGATCGCAAAATCCCATTCTTTTGCGATCGAAGCGTTCCGGCAGGATCACTGAACATCGCTTGAGGCTCTGTCGGGGTAAGTAAATCTTATAGATGTATGGGCACCTTAAATCTCTACCTGACAATGTATACAATCGTGTTCTGTTTTAGTCTTATCTACTCCATTCTTTCCTATCCCTATTCTGTCTTTATCTCTGCCTCTCTTCTCATCCATTATCAGTATCCTTTGCACTCTACCAGCACTTCAAATGCTGCTCCTTTCACTAAGTCAAACACCCCAGGAAACTTCAGTACAAATCCTTAGCCTACCTCCACTCCGTTTTTATTCTCCTTTTGCTGCTGGGGATATTCTCCCAACCATGGGACCCTGCAACATTTCCACTGCCGTCGTCCTCGCTTTTCTACCCGCCCTACTTATTCCTTTAGAGACTCTAAGCTTTCTAATATTATAACTGTCCCACTCTTTCACCTTCGCTTCTTCCTTTTTCCTGTGGCCCCCTTAATCATGTTCTCTTTCTACAAACACACCTTTATTCATGACCTGTTCTGTTCTAATGCCTTTCATCTCCTGGTTCTTACGGATCTCCCACCATGATAACTGCTGTTGAGCTTCGATTACGCATGGGGGCTATCTTTCTCTCATTCGCCTTGTTCCTCAAGACAGGGTGAGGGGTGGTCTTGTCTTTTCCCCTATCTGCCCACTTTAAAACTTGTTTCTCTTCCACCCTCTGTGGCTTTTTCCTCATTTGAAGTCCATGCTGTCCAACTTTTTCACCCTTAGTCTACGAGTAGCTGTACGCCTGTTTTGTAAAATCTTTTTTTAAGCTGTTCCAGGTATAGATTTATATCTGTAGACTCAGTGCAAATCCTGTTATACCTTATGCCCGATGGTATTAATGGAGTTCTTTATGTGTTTAGGGTGAAAACTGTCAATACGAGGTATGTGGGGCAGTCTGTAGGCTTGAGATAGATGGATGTTTTGTAATGTTTTTCCTTTATCTGTATTATGTGTCCAGAAAGCTTATTTCGTTTGGTGAATGGTTCATTTGATTTTAATGGTGGGGTGGAAATCATTGATTTTTGGTGGAAGTGCAGTAGGTCTCTTCTTCGGTATAGGTAAAAACCGGAACCGGAATGGAACTGCAGGCTCCCCACTGCCCTCTTGCGTATGGAGGGCTAATTACCTGCAATTCCGGCTGAGAAGGTAAAAACCGGAACATTTCCGGAATGAAGAGAGGTCTGTTGTTGTTCCGGTATTTACAATGCAGCAAACGGAATCCAGTAAATCCAGAAGTGAAGTCCCTGCAGTGTCGGTCAGTGACTCATTGTGAACTTTGTAACTTACTGCTCTGTCCACTCTGTGATGAACTCTCTCGCTCTACCCTGCATGGAAACCCAAGTTTACACAGGTAGTCCTGTTTGATTGTCCCTGTCCCCTGGGTTTCATGCAGGTGAACGAGAGAGTTCATCACAGAGTGGACGAGCAGTTAAGTTACAAAGTTCCCAATGAGTCACTGATCCGACACTGCAGGGACTTCACTTCTGGATTTACTGGGATTCCGTTTGCTGCTATGTAAATACCGGAACCAACACACACCTCTCTTCATGTCTTCATTCCGGAAATGTTCTGTTTTTACAGTGCAACTGCCTACGACTTATACTTGGGGGTGGGGGGTGTCTGTCTGTGATGATTGTCTGTGAAGGTTGTCTATCTGTGAGACGTGTCTTGTGAGGCGTCTGTGTGAAGGTGTGTCTGTCTGTGAGAGACTGCTATGAGAGTGTCTTCTATCGTGTGAGACTGTCGTGAGTATCTGTCTGTGTGAGAGTGTGTGTCTGTGTGTGGTGGGGGGGGTTTCTGTCCATCTGTAGACTGTCTGTGAGAGTGTCTGACTGTGTGAGAGTTTGTGTGTGTGTTGTTGTGTGGGGGGGGGGGGAAGTCTGGGTGGTGAGTGCCTGTCTGTGAGACTGGTCTTTGTGAGAATGTCTGTCTGTGTGAGTGCCTGTGAGATTGTCTGCCTGTCTGTGTGAGTGCTTCTTCTTCATGTGTGTGTGGGAGTAGTTGCCTGTCAGTGTGCATTGGTGTAATGCTGTCGGTGGTGTGTACGTAAGAGCATGTCAGTTTGCATGGGAGTAATGCCTGTTGGGTGTGGAGGAGTAGTGTCTGTCAGTACTTGTGGATTAATGCCCGTCGGTGTGCATGGAGTGACTGTCAGTGTGGGGAAGTAGTGCCTGTTGGTGTGTGCGTGGGATTAATGCCTCTCTGTGGTGTTGGGAGTAGTGCCTGTCAGTGTGCAGGGTGTTCTGCCTATTGGTGTGGGTGGGAGTAGTGCTATCAGTGTGCATGGATGTAATGCTTGTCAGTGTTGTGGGAGTAGTTCAGTCACTACTCCCATGCCACCGACGGCATTAATTCCACAATTACTGACAGCCAGTGGCATGGGAGTAGTGCCTGTTGGTGTGCATGGGAGTAGTGCCTGTTGGTGTGCATGGGAGTAGTGCCTGTCATTGTACGTGGGAGTAGTGACTGTCATTGTACCGTGGGAGTAGTGACTGTTGTGTGGTGGGGAGTAGTCAGGGCCACTTCACCATTAGGCAAAGTGAGACATTTGTCTCAGGCGGCACCCATGCACTTAAGAAGTAAGGCGGCAGACAGGCAGTGGTGGGAAAATGTTTTTTCCTTGACCGGTCAGAAAAAGGAATTTTCCTTAGAAACGATATGATGTTGTTAAAATCATTTATATATAATTAGGTTAGCTTTAGTTAGTTGTTTAGGGATAGGTTAGACTAGTTGGGTTAGTTGGGGCCCTGTTGAAAAGTCACCACTTTAAACAGCGCTTTGCAGCATGCCTGGAAATAATCAAGGGCGGCATTCAAAAGTTTTGGCTCAGGCAGCAAAAACCCTAGAAGTGCCCCTGGGAGTAGTGCCTGTCAGCATGTGTGGTGCAAGTAGTGCCTGTTGGTTTGCGTGGGAGTAATGCCAGTCGGGTGTGTAGGAGAAGTGCTGTCAGTGTGTGTGTGAGGAGTGCCTGTTGGTGTGCCTGTCTGTGTGTGTGGGAGTAGTTTTCTGTCAGTAGGTGTGGAGTAGCACCCGTCTGTGTGCATGGGAGTAGTGCCTATCGGTTGTGGAGGAGGATGGCCTGTCGGTGTGTGTGGAGGAGTGCCTGTTGGCGTGCATGGGAGTATTGCCAGTCAGTGTGTGTGAGAATAGTGCCTGTCGTGTGTGGAAGTGGTGCCTGTTGGTGAGTTTGGGAGGAGTGCCTGTGGGTATGTGTGGAAGTCCCCAACATACCCCGCTTCTCAGATTTGACTAACCTGAACAGGTAGTAAGGGGCATGTCTTAGATGCAGGGCAAGCTGTCAGAGGATTACAGAGGCAGAGCAGTATAATGGAATGTACTGTCACAACCAGTCCTGAAGCTACTAATGCAGGTACTTTAGTTCCAGATTCCCCCCTGACTGAAAGGTAAAAACGAACTTACTGTGTTGTTCGGCGATGTTCCGGTTTTTATATTATGATTAGGTATTCTCTGGGGGACTCACCAAATTTTCTCTGACTGTTTTGGGGGCCACTGGATTGTGTGTTACTGTTTAGGGGCCTTGAAATGTAATAATCACTGGTGTGTGTGTTCACTGGGAGCCTCTGATTGCTTTGGGGGCCTTTGAGTTTTGGGGGACAGTGGCCACAAAATGTGAATTTGGGGGGGTGGGGGGTGGGGTTTCTGATTGTCTCACTAAATGTGGTATTGCGTGGTTTAATATAGTTTCCAAGGGGGGGGGGCACTGAATTGTGTTATAACTGATTGGGGGGCCACAAAATATGATATCATCACAGTGTGTGTGTTCACTGGGCGTCCGCGACAGAGTTCAAACCGGCACAAAACTTTCTGCTTTCTGTCTATACCTGCCTCTCCTGGCTGTCTCCACATATGTATCTCTCCTGGCTCCACTTCTCTTGCCTCTATCCGTAAAGTATGTGGGCAAACTTGTATGTGCCAGTCACAGTGGGCAAACTGTATGTCCCACTCACGGTGGGAAACTTGTATGTGACACTCACAGTGGGTAAACTTATATGTGTCATTTACAGTGGGCAACTGTTTGTGCCAGTCAGTGGGCAAACTTGTAGGTGCCAATAACAATGGGTAAAATTGTATGTGTCAGTCACAGTGGGAAAACTTGCATGTGCCCCTCACAGTGGGAAAACTTGTATGTGCCAATCACAGTGGACAAACTTATATGTACCAGTCACAGAGGCCTCTGATGAAGTGGACGTTCTTCCATGAAATGGCGTCAGGCTGGGAACATGTCTTTACTACTAATTTGCGAATATGATGTTATTTGAATAAAGATAACTTTTATTTATCCCCTGAGTGGTGGCCCATTTCTCTTTGGAACTAATCTTCGATACAAGTTAAGCACGGGGAAGGTGATTCTATGGATGTACAACGCACCAGGTGGAGTTTGATTCGGAGTGCCTCAACTGGAGGAATAAAAAAAAGTTCTTTCTCTATCACGATCTATCCAGCTAGAAACTGCAGAGGCAAAAGCACTGAAAGCACCAGCAGTCTCTCAGTTCTGCCGATAATTGCAACATGTTCCTCAGCTCCAAGTACTGATTAGCACAATACAATGTATTAACGGCAGAACAAAGAGGAGAGTCGATATTGTTCTTTCCAGCTGCTTTTGCCTCTGCTGTTTCTTGGCTGGATTAGATGTGAGCAGGTGTTTCTGCTAGCCGGGCGAGCAGTTCATTTACCGGGTGGAACATGTGCCAGTTAAGTGGGAAAATGTGTATGTACCAGTCCACAGTGGGCAAACTTGTATGTAACAGTCACAGTGGGCAAACATTTATGTATCTGTCAGTAACAATGGGAAAGCTTGCATGTGCCAGTCCACAGTGGGTAAATTGTTGTGCCAGTCACAGTGGCAAACATGTATGTATCTGTCAGTAAAATGGGAAAGCTTGCATGTGCCAGTCACAGTGGCAAACTTGAATGTACTAGTCACACTGTGGGCAGACTTGTATGTAGAACAAAATATGAACTAGAATGCACTCGGGTGAACAGGTGATAAAGGGGGAGAACCCCATATATTTTATCCAACACTAGCAAAACAATTGTGTTCTGATAAACTATAGGGGTTCTCCCCCTTTTATCACCTGTTCATCCGAGTGGCGTTGAGGGATGGAGGATCCAGCAGCCACTGTTTAGTCATCCTCCATTTCAACAGGGCCTCCAGCCTCCTGTTCACCCAGACACTTTTAGTAAACACTGGATGGTGAACTGGAGGGATGACATACCAGCATCTGCTGAACTGGAGGGCTGACATACCAGCATCTGCTGAACTGGAGAGCTGACATACTGGAATCTGCTGAACTGGATAGCTTACATACCAGTGTCTGCTAAACTGGAGGGCTGACCTGAAAGTGTCTGTTAACTGTGGGCTCTACCTAGCAGTGTCTAGGGAAATGAGGGCAAGATACTTTGCCTATCCAGCCACCAGAACAAGTTCCCAGGGTGCAAACCTTTTTTTTCCGTCCACCAGAACAAGTTCCTAGGGTAAAAACCCTTGTTCCAGCCACCAGAACAGCGTTCACAGAGTGAAAAGCCCTGTTCTAGCCACCAGAAACGAGTTCCCAGGGTGAAAACCCCTTCCAGCCACCAGAACAAGTTCCCAGGGTAAAAACCCTCGTTCCGACCACCAGAAAAAGTTCCCAGGGTGAACCCCCCCCCCCCGTTCTTGCCACCAGATCAAAGTTCCCAGTGTGCAGATCCCTGTTCAAGCCATCAGAACAGCGTTCACAGGGTGAAAAGCCCTGTAACGGCCACCAGAACAGAGTTCCCAGGGTGCAACCCCTGTTCCGGACACCAACAGCGTTCCCAGGGTCAAAAGCCCGGTTCTGACCATGAGAACAAGGTTCCCTAGGCTGCAGACCCATGTTCTGGCCACCAGAACAGAGTTCCCAGGGTGAACCCCCCTATCCCCACCAGAACAGAGTTCCCAGGGTGCAGACCTTTTTTTCTGTCCACCAGAACAGGTTCCCAGGTTAAAAACCCTTGTTCCGGCCACCAGAACAGAGTTCCCAGTATGCAGACCCCTGTTCCAGCCACCAGAACAAGTTCCCAGGGTAAAACCCCGTTCTGGCCACCAAGAACAGAGTTCCCAGGGTGCAGACAACCCTTTCGGCACCAGATCAAGAGTTCCCAGTGGCAGATCCTGTTCAAGCCACAGAATAGCGTTCACACAGAGTGAAAAGCCCTGTAACGGCCACGAGAAACAGAGTTCCCAGGGTGCAGAACTTTTTTCTGTCCACCAGAACAGAGTTCCAAGGTTAAAACCCTTGTTCCGGCCACCAGAACAGAGTTCCCAGTATGCAGACCCCCTGTTCCAGCCACCAGAACAGAGTTACCAGGGTAAAACCCGTTCTGGCCACCAAACAGAGTTCCAGGGTGCAGACACCCATTTCGGCCACCAGATCAGAGTTCCCAGTGTGCAGATCCCTGTTCAAGCCACCAGAACAGCGTTCACAAGGCGAAAAGCCCTGTAACGGCCACGAGAACAGAGTTCCCAGGGTGAAACCCCCCATTCTGGCCACAGAACAGAGTTCCCAGGGTGCGGACCTTTTTTCCTCCCCAGAACAGAGTTCCCGGGTAAAACCCTTGTTTCCGGCCACCAGAACAGAGTTCCTAGTATGCTGACCCCTGTTCCACGCCACAGAACAGCATTCACAGAGTGAAAAGTCCTGTTCTGGCCACCAAACAAAGTTCCTAGGGTGAAAGCTGTCTTGGTTCTGGCCCACCAAGAACAGAATTCCCAGGGTGCAGACCTTTTTTCCTTCCACCAAAACAAACTTCCCATGGTAAAAATCCCAGGCTGCAGACCCCTGTTCCGCCACCAGAACAAGAGTTCCCAGGTTAAAAAGCCCTGTTCCGGCCACCAAAACAGAGTTCCAGGGTGAAAACCCCTTTCCAGCCACCAGAACAGAATTCCCAGGGTGCAGCCCCCATTTCGGCCACCAGATCAGAGTTCCCAGTGTGTAGACCCCTGTTCCACCCACCAGAACAGCGTTCACAGGGTGAAACCCTGTTCTGGCCACCAAAACCAAGTTCCTAGGGTGAAAATCCCTGTTCCGGCCACTTGAACAGAGTTCCCAGGGTGAAACCCCCCCATTCCGCCACCAGAACAGAGTTCCCAGGGTGCGACCTTTTTCCCATCCACCAAACAATGTTTCCAGGATAAAACCCTTGTTCCGGCCACAAAACAAGTTCCCAGTTGCAGACCAGCCCCTGTTCCAGCCACCAGAACAGCGTTCACAGGGTGAAAAGCCTGTTCTGGCCACCAAAACAAAGTTCCCAGGGTAAACACCCTGTTCCAGCCACCAGAACAGAGTTCCCAGGGTGAAAACCCTGCGCCGCCACCAGAACAGTGTTCCCAGGTGCAGACCTTTTTCCCTCCACCAGAACAGAGTTCCCAGGGTTAAAACCCTTGTTCCGACCACCAGACAGAGTTGCGAGGGTGAACCCCCCCCGTTCTGTGTTCCCAGTGTGCAGATCCCTGTTCAACCACCAGAACAGCGTTCACAGGTGGAAAAGCCCGTTCTCCGGCCACCAGAACGAGTTCCCAGGGTGCAGACCTTTTTCCATCCACCAGAATAGAGTTCCCAGGGTAAAAACCCTTGTTCCAGTCCACCAGACAGAATTCCCAGCTGCAGACCCCTGTTCCGGACCACAGAACAGCGTTCCCAGGGTGAAAAGCCCTGTTCCGTCCGCCACCAGAACAGAGTTCCCAGTGGTGAAAACACCTGTTCCAGCCACCAACAGAGTTCCCAGGTGAAAACCCCGTTCCGCCACCAGAACAGAGTCTCAGGGTGCAGACCTTTTTTTCCGTCCACCAGACAAGAGTTCCCAGGTTAAAACCCTTGTTCCGACCACCAGAACAGAGTTGCGAGGGTGAAACCCCCCCGTTCTGTGTTCCCAGTGTGCAGATCCCTGTTCAAGCCACCGAACAGCGTTACACAGGTGAAAAGCCCTGTTCCGGCCACCGAACAGAGTTCCCAGGGTGCAGACCTTTTTTCCATCCACCAGAATAGAGTTCCCAGGGTAAAAACCCTTGTTCCACAGCCACCAGAACAGAATTCCAGGCTGCAGACCCCTGTTCCGGACACCAGAACAGCGTTCCCGGGTGAAAGCCCTGTTCTGACCATTAACAGAGTTCTTAGGCTGCAGACCCCTGTTCCCCACCAGAATAGAGTTCCCAGGGTAAAAACCCGTTTCTGACCATTAGAACACAGTTCCTAGGCTGCAGACCCCTGTTCTGGCCACCAGAACAGAGTTCCCAGGGTGAAACGCCCTGTTCACCAACAGAGTTCCCAGGTGAAAAGCCCTGTACGGCCAACAGAAAAGAATTCCCAGGGTGAAACCCCCCATTCTGGCGACCAGAACAGAGTTCCCAGTATGCAGATGCCTGTTCAAGCAACCAGAACAGCGTTCACAGGGGAAAAGCCCTGTAACGGCCACCAGAACTGAATTCCCAGGTTGAAACCCCCCTTCTGGCCACCAGAACAGAGTTCCCAGGGTGCAGACCTTTTTTCTATCCACCAGAACAACAAGGGTTTTTAACCTGGGAACTCTGTTCTGGTGGACAGAAAAAAGGTCTGCACCCTGGGAACTCTGTTCTGGTGGCCGGATAGGGGGGTTTCACCCTGGGAACTCTGTTCTGGTGGCCAGAACATGGGTCTGCAGCCTAGGAACTCTGTTCTAATGGTCAGAACAGGGCTTTTGACCCTGGGAACGCTGTTCTGGTGTCCGGAACAGGGGTCTGCACCCTGGGAACTCTGTTCTGGTGGCCGTTACAGGGCTTTTCACCCTGTGAACGCTGTTCTGGTTGCTTGAACAGGCATCTGCATACTGGGAACTCTGTTCTGGTCGCCAGAATGGGGGGTTTCACCCTGGGAATTCTTTTCTGTTGGCCGTTACAGGGCTTTTCACCCTGGGAACTCTGTTTTGGTGAACAGGGCGTTTCACCCTGGGAACTCTGTTCTGGTGGCCAGAACAGGGGTCTGCAGCCTAGGAACTGTGTTCTAATGGTCAGAACAGGGTTTTTACCCTGGGAACTCTATTCTGGTGGCCGGAACAGGGGTCTGCAGCCTAGGAACTCTGTTCTAATGGTCAGAACAGGGCTTTTCACCCTGGGAACGCTGTTCTGGTGTCCGGAACAGTGGGTCCTCTGCCGCCTGAATTCTGTTTCTGGTGGCTGGAACAAGGGTTTTTACCCTGGGAAACTCTATTCTGGTGGATGGAAAAAGGTCTGCACCCTGGGAACTCTGTTCTGGTGGCCGGAACAGGGCTTTTCACCCTGTGAACGCTGTTCTGGTGGCTTGAACAGGGATCTGCACACTGGGAACACAGAACGGGGGGGTTTCACCCTCGCAACTCTGTTCTGGTGGTCGGAACAAGGGTTTTAACCCTGGGAACTCTGTTCTGGTGGACGGAAAAAAGGTCTGCACCCTGGAACTCTGTTCTGGTGCCGAACGGGGTTTTCACCCTGGGAACTCTGTTCTGGTGGCTGGAACAGGTGTTTTCACCCTGGGAACTCTGTTCTGGTGGCCGGAAACAGGGCTTTTCACCCTGGGAACGCTGTTCTGGTGTCCGGAACAGGGGTCTGCAGCCTGGGAATTCTGTTCTGGTGGCCTGGAAACAAGGGTTTTTACCCTGGGAACTCTATTCTGGTGGATGGAAAAAAAGGTCTCACCCTGGGAACTCTGTCTGGTGGCCGGAACAGGGCTTTTCACCCTGTGAACGCTGTTCTGGTGGCTTGAACAGGGATCTGCACACTGGAACACAGAACGGGGGGGTTTCACCCTCGCAACTCTGTTCTGGTGGTCGGAACAAGGGTTTTAACCCTGGGAACTCTGTTCTGGTGGACGGAAAAAAGGTCTGCACCCTGGGAACTCTGTTCTGGTGGCCGGAACGGGTTTTCACACCTGGGAAACTCTGTTTGGTGGCTGGAACAGGGTGTTTTCACCCTGGGAACTTTGTTTTGGTGGCCAGAACAGGCTTTTCACCCTGTGAACGCTGTTCTGGTGGCTGAACAGGGGTCCTGCATACGGGAACTTGTTTTGTGGCCGGAACAAGGGTTTTATCCTGGAAACTCTGTTCTGGTGGATGGGAAAAGGTCTGCACCCTGGGAACTCTGTTCTGTGCCGGAATGGGGGGGTTTCACCCTGGGAACTCTGTTCAAGTGGCCGGAACAGGGATTTTCACCCTAGGAACTCTGTTTGGTGGCCAGAACAGGGCTTTTCACCCTGTGAACGCTGTTTCTGGTGGCTGGAACAGGGGTCTACACACTGGGAACTCTGATCTGGTGGCCGAAATGGGGGTCTGCACCCTGGGAATTCTGTCTGGTGGCTGGAACAGGGGTTTTCACCCTGGGAACTCTGTTTTGGGTGGCCGGAACAGGGCTTTTCAACCTGGGAACCTGTTCTGGTGGCCGGAACAGGGGTCTGCAGCCTGGGATTTTTACCATGGGAAGTCTGTTTTGGTGGAAGAAAAAAGGTCTGCACCCTGGGAATTCTGTTGCTGTGGCCAGAACAAGGCTTTTCACCCTAGGAACTTGTTTGGTGGCCAGAACAGGACTTTTCACTCTGTGAATGCTGTTTTCTTGTGGCTGGAACAGGGGTCAGCATACTAGGAACTCTGTTCTGGGTGGCCGGAAACAAGGGTTTTTACCCTGGGAACTCTGTTCTGGTGGAGGAAAAAAGTCTGCACACCCTGGGAACTCTGTTCTGGTGGCCAGAATGGGGGGTTTCACCCTGGGAACTCTGTTCTCGTGGCCGTTACAGGGCTTTTCGCTCTGTGAACGCTGTTCTGGGTGCTTGAACGGGATCTGCACACTGGGAACTCTGATCTGGTGGCCGAAATGGGTTCTGCACCCTGGAACTCTGTTCTGGTGGCCAGAACGGGGTTTTACCCTGGTAACTCTGTTCTGGTGGCTGGAACAGGGGGTCTGCATACTGGGAACTCTGTTCTGGTGGCCGGAACAAGGTTTTAACCTTGAACTCTGTTCTGGTGGACAGAAAAAGTTTCGCACCCTGGGAACTTCTGTTTCTCGTGGCCGTTACAGGGCTTTTCACTCTGTGAACGCTATTCTGTGCTTGAACAGGATCTGCACACTGGGAACTCTGTATCTGGGCCGAAATGGGTGTCTCACCCGGGAACTCTGTCTTGGTGGCCAGAACGGGGTTTTTACCCTGGAACTCTGTTCTGGTGGGCTGGAAACAGGGGTCTGCATACTGGGAACTCTGTTCTGGTGGCCGGAACAAGGGTTTTTAACCTGGGAACTCTGTTCTGGTGGACAGAAAAAAAGGTCTGCACCCTGGGAACTCTGTTCTGGTGGCGGATAGGGGGTTTCACCCTGGGAACTCTGTTCTGGTGGCCAGAACTGGGTGCTGCAGCCTAGGAACCTCTGTTCTAATGGTCAGAACAGGGCTTTTGACCTGGGAACGCTGTTCTGGTGTCCGGAACAGGGTCTGCACCCTGGGAACTCTGTTCTGGTGGCCGTTACAGGGCTTTTCACCCTGTGAACGCTGTTCTGATGGCTTGAACAGGGATCTGCACACTGGGAACTTTGATCTGGTGGCAAGAACGGGGGGGGGGGTTTCACCCTGGAACTCTGTTCTGGTGGTCGGAACGAGGGTTTTTACCCTGGGAACTCTGTTCTGGTGGCTGGAACGGGTTTTCACCCTGGGAACTCTGTTCTGGTGGCTAGAACAGGGCTTTTCACTCTGGTGAACGCTGTTCTGGTGGCTGGAACAAGGGTTTTTACCCTAGGAACTCTGTTCTGGTGGACGGAAAAAGGTTTGCACCCTGGGAACTCTGTTCTGGTGGCTGGATAGGCAAAGTATCTGCCCTCCATTTCCCTAGACACTGCTAGGTCAGCACCACCAGTTTACAGACACTTTCAGGTCAGCCCTCCAGTTTAGCAGACACTGGTATGTCAGCTATCCAGTTCAGCAGATTCCAGTATGTCAGCTCTCCAGTTCAGCAGATGCTGGTATGTCAGCCCTCCAGTTCAGCAGATGCTGGTATGTCATCCCTCCAGTTCACCATCCATGTTTACTATAACAGTGTCTGGTGAACAGGAGGCTGGAGGCCCTGTTGAAATGGAGGGATGACTAAACAGTGGCTGCTGGATCCTCCATCCCTCCAACGCCACTCGGATGAACAGGTGATAAAAGGGGGAGAACCCCTATGTTTATTCAGACACAATTGTATTGCTATGTGTTGGATAAAATATATGGGGTTCTCTCCCTTTTATCACCTGTTCACCCGAGTGCATTCTAGTTCATATTTGTTCTACATACAAGTCTGCCCACAGTGTGACTAGTACATTCAAGTTTGCCCACTGTGACTGGCACATGCAAGCTTTCCCATTGTTACTGACAGATACATACATGTTTGCCCACTGTGACTGGCACATACAGTTTACCCACTGTACTGGCACATGCAAGCTTTCCCATTGTTACTGACAGATACATAAATGTTTGCCCACTGTGACTGTTACATACAAGTTTGCCCACTGTGTGACTGGTACATACACATTTTCCCACTATAACTGGCACATGTTCCACCCGGCTAAAACTGCGCTCGCCGCGCTAGCAGAACACCTGCTGTCACAATCTAAATCCAGCAAGAAACAGCAGAGGCAAAAGCAGCTGGAAAGACAATATGATACTCTCCTCTTTGTTCTGCCGTTAATTACATTGTATTGTGCTAATCAGTACTTGGAGCTGAGGAACAATGTTGCAATTATCGGCAGAACTGAGAGACTGCTGGTGCTTTCAGTGCTTTGCCTCGCAGTTTCTAGCTGGATAGATCGTGATAGAGAACAGAACTTTTTTTTATTCCTCCAGTTGAGGCAACTCCGAATCAACTCCACCTGGTGCGTGTAACATCCATAGAATCACCTTCCCCGTGCTAACTTGTATCGAAGATTAGTTCCAAAGAGAATGGGATCCACCACTCAGGGGATAAATAAAAGTTAATCTTTATTCAATAACATCATATTCGCAATTAGTAGTACGACATGTTCCAGCCTGACGCATTTCATGGAAGAACGTCCACTTCATCAGAGGCCTCTGGACTGGTACATATAAGTTTTGTCCACTGTGATTGGCACATACAAGTTTTCCCACTGTGAGGGGCACATGCAAGTTTTCCCACTGTGACTGACACATACAATTTTACCCATTGTTATTGGCACTACAAGTTTGCCCACTGACTGGCACAAACAGTTTGCCCACTGTAAATGACACATATAAGTTTACCCACTGTGAGTGTCACATACAAGTTTCCCACCGTGAGTGGGACATACATTTGTTGCCCACTGTGACTGGCACATACAAGTTTGCCCACATACTTTACTGATAGAGGCAAGATGAAGTGGAGCCAGGAGAGATACATATGTGGAGACAGCCAGGAAGGCAGGTAAGACAGAAAGCAGAAAGTTTTGTGCCGTTGTGAACTCTGTTCGCGGACGCCCCAGTGAACACACACACTGTGATGATATCATATTTTGTGGCCCCCCAATCAGTTATAAACAATTCAGTGCCCCCCCCCTTGGAAACTATATTAAACACCCACGCAATACCACATTTAGTGAGACAAGTCAGAACCCCCACCCACCCCCCCAAATATCACATTTTGTGCCACTGTCCCCCAAAACTTCAAAGGCCCCCAAAGCAATCAGAGGCTCCCAGTGAACACACCCACCCAGTGATATCACATTTCAAGGCCCCTAAACAGCTAACACACAATCCAGTGGCCCCAAAACAGTCAGAGAAAATTTGGTGAGTCCCCCAAGAATACCTATCATAATATAAAAACCGGAACATCGCCAAACCAACACAGTAAGTTCCGTTTTTACCTTTCAGTCAGGGGGGAATCTGGAACTAAAGTACCTGCATTAGTAGCTTCAGGACTGGTTGTGACAGTACACTTCCATTATACTGCTGCCTCTGTAATCCTCTGACAGCTCTGCCCTGCATCTAAGACATGCCCCTTTACTACCTGTTCAGGTTAGTCAAATCTGAGAAGCGGGGTATGTTGGGGACTTCCACACATACCACAGGCACTCCTCCCAAACTCACCAACAGGCACCACTTCCACACCGACAGGCACTATTCTCACACACACTGACTGGCACTACCTCCATGCACGCCAAACAGGCACTCCTCCCCACCACACCGACAGGCCAATCCTCCTCCACAACCGATAGGCACTACTCCCATGCACACAGACGGGTGCTCTTCCACACCTACTGACAGAAAACTACTCCCACACACACAGACAGGCACACCACACAGCATCCTCACACACACACTGACAGGCACTTCTCCTACACACCGACTGGCATACTCCCACGCAAACCAACAGGCACTACTTGCACACACATGCTGACGGCACTACTCCCAGGGGCACTTCTAGGGTTTTTGCTGCCTGAGCCAAACTTTTGATGCCGCCCTTGATTATTTCCAGGCATGCTGCAAAGCGCTGTTTAAAGTGGTGACTCTTTCAACAGGGCCCTAACTAACCCAACTAGTCTAACCTATCCCTAACAAACTAACTAAAGCTAACCTAATTATATAAAATGATTTTAACAACATCATATCTGTTTCTAAGGAAAATTCCTTTTTTTTCTTGACCGGTCAAGGAAAAAACATTTTTCCCACCACTGCCTGTCTGCCCGCCTTACTTCTTAAGTGCAGGGTGCCGCCTGAGACAAATGTCTCACTTGCCTAATGGTAAAGTGGCCCTGACTACTCCCCCACCACACAGTCACTACTCCCACGTACAATGACAGTCACTACTCCCACGTACAATGACAGGCACTACTCCCATGCACACCAACAGGCACTACTCCCATGCACACCAACAGGCACTACTCCCATGCACACTGACTGTCAGTAATTGTGGAATTAATGCCGTCGGTGTGCATGGGAGTAGTGACTGACACTACTCCCACACACACTGACAACATTACTCCATGCACACTGATAGCACCTACTCCCCCCACACCAATAGGCAGAACACCCTGCACACTGACAGGCACTACTCCCACACACCAGAGAGGCATTAATCCCACGCACACCAACAGGCACTACTTCCCCCACTGACAGTCACTACTCCCATGCACACCGACGGGCATTAATTCACAAGTACTGACAGACCACTCCTCCCACACCCAACAGGCATTACTCCCATGCAAACTGACATGCTCTACTTGACACACACCGACAGGCATTACACCAATGCACACTGACAGGCACTACTCCCACACACATGAAGAGAACACTCACACAGACAGGCAGGCAATCTCACAGGCACTCACACAGACAGACATTCTCACAGACCAGTCTCACAGACAGGCACTCACACACAGACTTCCCCCCCCCCCCACACACACACACCACACACACTCTCACACAGTCAGACACTCTCAACAGACAGTCCTCACAGATGGACAGACACCCCCCCACACACACACACACACACTCTCACACAGACAGATACTCACAGACAGTCTCACAGATAGACAGCCACTCTCATAGGCAGTCTCACGACAGACAGAGCACTCTCACACAGACGCTCTCACAGACAGTCTCACAGATAGACACTCTCACGACAATCTCACGACAGACACCCCCCCACCCCCAAATCGTAAGTCTGTAGGCAGTTGCACTGTAAAAAACAGAACATTTCCGGAATGAAGACATGAAGAGAGGTGTGTTTGGTTCCGGTATTTACATAGCAGCAAACGGAAATCCCAGTAAATCCAGAAGTAAGTCCCTGCAGTGTCGGATCAGTGACTCATTGGGAACTTTGTAACTTAACTGCTCTCCACTCTGTGATGAACTCTCTCGTTCTACCTGCATGGAAACCCAGGGGACAGGGACAATCACACAGGACTACCTGTGTAAACTTGGGTTTCCATGCAGGTAGAGCGAGAGAGTTCATCACAGAGTGGACAGAGCAGTTAAGTTACAAAGTTCACAATGAGTCACTGACCCGACACTGCAGGGACTTCACTTCTGGATTACTGGATTCCGTTTGCTGCTATGTAAATACCGGAACAACAACAGCCTCTCTCTTCATTCCGAAATGTTCCGGTTTTACCTTCTCAGCCGGAATTGCAGGTAATTAGCCCTCCATACGCAAGAGGGCAGTGGGGAGCCTGCAGTTCCATTCCGGTTCCGGTTTTTACCTATACAACGAAGAGGACCTACTCCTGCACTTCACCAAAAATACAATGATTTCCACCCCACCATTAAACTCAAATGAACCATTCACCAACGAAATAGCTTTCTGGACACATAATACAGATTAAAGAAACACATTACAAACATCCATCTATCTCAAGCCTACAGACTGCCCCACATACCTCATATTGACAGTTTTTCACCCTAAACACATAAAGAACTCCATTATATACAATCAGGGCATAAGGTATAACAGGATTTGCACTGAGTCTACAGATATAAATCTATACCTGGAACAGCTTAAAAAAGATTTTACAAAACAGGCGTACAGCTACTCGTAGACTAAGGGTGAAAAAGTTGGACAGCATGGACTTCAAATGAGGAAAAAGCCACAGAGGGGAAGAAACAAGTTTTAAAGTGGCAGATGGGGAAAAGACAAGACCACCCCTCCCCTGTCTTGAGGAACAAGGCGAATGAGGAGAAAGATAGACCCCCATGCGTAATCGAAGCTTCAACAAGCAGTATCATGGTGGGAGATCCGTAAGAACCAGGAGATGAAAGGCATTAGAACAGAACAGGTCATGAATAAAGGTGTGTTTGTTAGCAAGGAAACTGTATTAAGGACCACAGGAAAAAGGAAGAGCGAAGGTGAAAGAGTAGGACAGTTATAATATTAGAAAGCTTAGAGTCTCTAAAGGAATAAGTAGGGCGGGTAGAAAAGCGGGAACGACGGCAGCTGGAAATGTTGCAGGGTCCTGGTTGGGAGCAATATCCCCAGCGCAAAAGGAGAATAATAAACAGGGAGTGGAGGTGGCTAAGGATTTGTACTGAAGTTTCCTGGGGTGTTGGACTTAGTGAAAGGAGCAGCATTTTGTAAGTGCTGGTAGAGTGCAAAGGATACTGATAATGATGGAAGAAGAGAGGCAGAGATAAGACAGAATAGGGATAGGAAAGAATGGAGTAGATAAGACTAAAACAGAACACGATTGTTATACATTGTCAGGTAGAGATTTAAGGTGCCCATACATCTATAAGATTTTACTTACCCGACCGAGCGCTCAAGCGATGTTCAGTGATCCTGCCGAACCGCTTCGATCGCAAAATAATGGATTTTGCGATCGCATGTCGGTCGAATGTAAGATCGGAGAAGCGGTTCCGGCAGCATCGATGAACATCGCGTGAGCGCTCGGTCGGTAGTAAAATCTTATAGTTGTAAGGGCACCTTTACTGTCATCTTCCTGTTGATCTCCCTTGTTAAACTCCAGTATCACTTAGGATAATTCACTTTGCATGAGCTTCAGTTTGGATGGACTTCCTAGTAAAGCTAACCCCTGCAAAGCTATCCCCCTATGCTGTGTCTAAACTTATAGGGATAAATCAGACACAGGACAGGAAAATTAATAAGAATTAGCAGAGAGCAATTGCCACAAAAGTGATTACCAGCTGTGCAACATGGCTAGCAGGGAAGATTTTCCCTGAGAATTTTTGTCAATTATTTCCTTCATTGTTTATTTTGCATAGTTTTAAAGATATTTACATTTTTTGTCTGATATGGCGCAACTTCACACAGGTCCGATGCACTTCCTGCTTCCTGCTCTGAAACTGTAGTCAATCTGTCCTGTGTCTCCTCCTCCCCTTTGCAGCACACCCCCTGGTCCCTCCCACTCATGGACCCCATGGTCCCTCCAGTTGCAGGTCCCCCATGACCCATTACCGTACAGCACCATGTGGCCACACCCACTTGTGGGTGCCGTGGCCCCACCCACTTGGGTTGCCATGGCCCCGCCCACTTGGGGTGCCGTGGCCGCGCCCACTCGTGGGTGCAGTGGCCCCCGTCAACTCGCGGTGCGTGGGTTACTCATACCCCCCCCCTTCTCTCTGTCAAGACTTCACACAGCAGAGAGGAGGAGGGACTTCCTGTCTCCCCACACACTGAGGGGTCTGAGGCTGTGCTTGCCAGTGGCACTTGTGCAGGAGAAGCCTCAGGAATGTCACAAGTCAGCCACCCATTAACTTTCTGGTCAGTGAGTGTCCCTTGCTCTTAAGGACCTTGATCTCAAGGACATAGAAAAAAGAAGGACATTGAAACAAGATGGGCAATTTAACAAGGTTTGTGCGTCACTGTGCTGTTGTGTGTATAGAAGGACAGTTTGTCGGTACCATGCAATGTGCATCCTGCCACATGTATAGGAACCTGGAGCAGACGTTCCGGGGAACCTATTCTGTGTCAGGTGTGAGTGGCTGCCCATTTTGAAGCAGAGGTGGAGAGTCTTGCAGCATTGCAGGATTGGCAGAACTGGGGGGTCAGCAGCACTGGCTGGGGCCAGTATAGAGGTGGGTGGAAGTGGGACAGGAAGGTTGGAAGGGTTGGGAGGAGGTTTTTGTTAGGTTACTAGGGGAAGTGGGGGATGGAAGAGTAGGGGGCTTCTTCCCAGATTGTCCATCCAACAGATTTGCCGCCTTAGGTAATGAAGTGGAGGAGGACACCTGGAATTAGCGTGTATGGAGGGGGCTAGTCCCTGAGCACCCAGGGGACTGCCCTCTCTGATACAAGGGAGGAGGAACGAAGGATCAGGAATGCAAGGCATGTGGTAGTGGTAGAGGACTCCATTATGAGGAAGGTAGATAGGGTAATCTGCCGCCAAACCCTACATGCCGAACTGTGTGTTGCCTGCCTGGTGCTAGGGTTCGGCATGTGGTGGATCTGTAGACAGATTATTGGGTGGGCTGGGTGTGACCCGACGTTCTTGGTTTACATGGTGCCAATGACAAAATGGAGGAGAAGGTGAGGCCTTAAACATGAATTCCGAGAGCTAGGGGCCAAGATAAAAGCAAGGACCTCAGGGTAGTGTTTTCAGAAATACTACCGCAGCCACAAGCTAAGCCAGGGAGACAGCGGGAGCTTAGGAGCATTAATGTGTGGCTAAGAGAGTGGTGTAAGGAAGAAGGGTTTGGGTTTTATGAGAACTGGGCAGACTTTGCTGTCGCCTACAGGCTCTTTGTAGGGATGGGTTGCACCTCACTGATGGCGGTGCAGCTGTTTTAGGGGTGAAGTTCGCTAGAGGGTGGAGGAATTTTAAACTAGGTTTGGGGGGGAGGGTATTAGCAGTCTCACTGGGATAGATAGCCCAGGAGGAAAACAAGGTGTAGATGGGCCAGTGGGTGGGTAGAAAGGGGGGTGGGCTAGCATAGGGGATAGGGAGGCATGGTGTATTAAGTGTACAATAAATTACAGGATCATATCTAAAGTATGTTTGCAATGCGAGAGCTGGCTGACAAAATGGGTGAATTGGAAATTATGGCATTGATGAAAAGTAGATGTAATAGGATACAGAACGTGGTTGAACAGTTCTCAGACTGGGCTTAAATATAGAGGATATACTTGTTTAGACAGGACATAAAAAAAAGGAAAGGGGGAGGATATTGTTTTATGTTAAAAGAATTGAAGCCAATTTAAAAGAAGATAATTGGCGATATGGATGATAAAATGGAGCAATATGGGTGGAATGGCAAACAGGAAGGGGTAATGTCATTGTTGGTGTCTACTATAGCCGCAAATGCTAACAGGTGGAGGTGAGTCAACTTCATGCAGTTGGCAAAGGCTGCAGTTTGGGGAGTGTGCTCATATGGGTGATTTAATTTACCACAGGTGGTTGGTTTCCTACTAGAAAGGAGCTCGTTGGATCTGAGTAATATCTACATTGTGGAGGCGCATTAAGATATAAAGATGAACTGGGAGGCTTAGGGAATAGTGACATGAATAGTGGCGTTGTGACTTGTTATTGAAAGGAACAAGTCGCTGGTTAACAAGACATTTACATGCAATGCACATGTGGTCTCATTATAAATGTAACATGCGGAAAACAATATGAGGACGCACAGGCGAAAACTAAAAACAAGGATCCGAGAACATACAAATGGCATCCTCAAAAAAGTAAAGACCACCCACTCCCAAACACTTCTCTTATGCTCCCACAGAACAACACTATCTCTTTTTTCGGTATAGACGAATTAACACCCCCGAAAGAAAGGAGATATACAGGCAGCATTATCCAAAGGAGACAGAAGGATTTTAATTAACACCCTAGCACCCAAGCGTCTCAACAAGGAATATATTTATGAGAGCTCCTCTAAAAAGTCCGATCATCATAAAAAAAAAAAAAAAAAAAGTTATTATATATATCTATTTTTAAACATCTCGACTTTTTAATAATTATATTACTTTAATCAGTTTTTTACAATATATTTTACCATCATTTTAACTTTTAAATGGTGATCGTTTCTATCATACTTTTTTCATTATGTTATTGTAAGGTCAGATGTCTATCTACCAAAGCTTATCACAAGGCAAGATTTCCCTCATCCTCTCTTACACCAATAATCCTGCACACCTGTTCTTTGTTGTAACTTTTACTGTGGTAACCAATATATAGTTTGGACAAAGATACCTCCAAGTGATAATACATAAAAAAACTATTTAAAACGATTCTAAAGGGCAAAAATGACTTTATAAAGAGAAAAGGGGAAAAAAAAAAAAAAAATCCAAGATGGCTGCTGGAACACAAACAGACAGCAAATGGCCAAATGTCACTTCCTGTTACAGAAACAGGAAGTAGTTTGAAATCATGATTTAAAGCCAGAGAGACACTTCAAATTTTACCCTGATTGAAGCTGTAAGATTAAAACAGCGAAACGCGTAGGAACTACCTCACAAGCCACGACTTAAAGGGGCCACACCATAGCAGAGAGGTCAACTTCAAAACTGCTAATGGACGTTTTTGCAAGGTTTTTTTAGTGCTTTTTATTGTTTTTATGCTATAATAAAGTTTGTTGGCAACCTTATTCTGTGTGGCAGAGGTTTTTGGAACTATACAGACCCAGCAAGCATCAGAACAGCACAGAGTAACCTGCATTACCCTAGATGGTGATAGACACAGTGAGTGGTTGAAGTTTAATTTAATATATGGAAGTGTCATTTTTAACTGGTTTGTTTACAGAATCTTGATTAACCTATTTATTATTTTTTACTTCTTGTTTTAACCCTTCCCCTAACCCATAACCCCCAAGCGCAAGCAAGATACTTTAAAGATGTTATAACAATTCAGTGGACAACTTGCAGTGCAGCCCCTACTTTAAGGAGACATTCCCTACCACACCATAGCGCGGAGTAACCCAATCTACTATAATTTATATATATATATGCTTTCTTAAACCGATGTATGCAATTGTATTTAATTTCATTTTTATCTAGCTGTAATGGCTGCACTTATCCCCTTGTTTGGATCCTCTGTATTTTTTAAGGAATGTCTCTGTTCGTGCCCATTTCTGCAGCCAAGGACACAGCCTGAAAGACTAAAGGTCACAGTGCTCATGGGAAATTTTAGACCCCAAAAGGGGAATGGGGATGTAAACTTATACAAAAGACTCTGGACTCACAAAGATCAACTTTATGTTTCATATGTCATGTAGTAATAATTAGACCAAATTTCTTTAACCACCCAAACCCTAAATATCTCATTTATACTAGACCTCCATGACACTAGAGTTAAGTGATCTGATTGTTGTTAACCTTGTTAATTCCTTTATTACTGCCTGTGATCATTGAATGGTATTTACTGTTTATTTTATAACACCATTGCCAGGCATAGGGCATTAGATACATCTGTGTAATGTCAACGTTCTAGTATGTAATAAAATAGTGTGCTTCACTATATTCAGTATTGTATCATGACCTGAGGAGACGTACTTCGAAAGCTTGCATTTTAATCATTTTAGTTAGCTAATAAAAGTATATTTATATTCCAAGATGCCTTCACTATTTAGTTTTAGTAATTCATATGTGTTCCCCTGACCAATTTCCAGGTGCTTGGCACATCTACAGTAAGCTACCATGCTTTTTCTACCCTTATTTTACTTCTTTTTTAACTCCTTATTGACTCCTATAGGTCTTTTTTTTGAATTTTCAGATTTTCACATTTTTTCCCAAAACGAACTCGCTGGTTTTGAACATCTCCAATCCCAAATACCAGACTTTATATGATATTTTAACCACAAAATAACGAAAACATCTTACAATTATAGCTTTGGCTTTTGCATTTATTACTTTTTTTTTCTTTTAAAGGGTTGTCTGTTGGTGCAGAGATATTGTTTTGTAAGACGGGTTGCTCAGTAGCATAACACAGGAGCTGCAATATCACTGGTCCTGCTGGGGCAGTGTCTGTTCTCATGAAGGCTATGTGGGGCTACTTGAACTGGAAGAAGGAGAGGTAACATTGAAAGTAATTCTACACTAAATAATAATTAATATACATATCCCTATGTTATATATAGTTATATAGTTACATATAACATATCTCAGTACAGCATGAAGAACTAGACCCCCAAGACAACATTTTAAATGTTTAGTTTCATATTCATTAGTAATCTCATACTGTAATCTTAACTTATCTCATTCTTTAAAAGCTTAAAAAGTACTTAAACGTGTTATTAATTAAGAGCGTTTGGTGAATATTGTTTTCGGGATTTCCATTGCAATTGCTGACATACATTGGTATCTGTCGGCACATTGCGAAGGAAACCCGCACACATGGACCGACCGATCTTCATACGCAGTATGGGGATCAGTCGGCCATGTGGCCATACACCGCACGATCGGTATCGGCCCCCTCGTTTAAAGTTAAACGAGCCGATGTGACCGACGGAATTTTCCATCATTTCCAATTGATCGGAGTGCCGACTACGGTCGTTCGTCGGCACTCTAAATGGTCGGGAATATCCCCTACACAAAAGCGATAATTATCGTCATATGGTATGCCACCTTAACTTCTTAAATTAAAAAATAACACACCATCACTGTGTCATGTTAATGGCACCTTCCAGTAAGTAAAATAAACAATTTTTTAAAATAAAAAAGTCCATATTAGATGCATTACATATGCTTACAATGAGTATAAGTTTGATACCAGTAATTTTCCAACTCAAAATGCCTTAAGTTTGAGAAAAGTCGGTGAAAGTTTGAAAAGTGTCAAAAGATAAATGTTACCTCTTTATAAATAGTGTTAATAAAAAAAAATGGTCCCAAAAATGCAACATTTATCTTTCTGCTTATACGGAAGTGTGAGAAAATGAATTGGTACCTTATCAATTTTAATCTAAACACATCTAAAATTACCAGGTTAAATTACTTGACAATATTTCCATTACTGGGTACACAACATCCACTATTTTGCCAACTGAAAGACATTTCAGTGTATTGGGTCGATCGGCCCAAAATAGTGGATGTTTTTTTTCCATGCTGTTATGGCTACTTTTGCCGCGACCGACAGTGCTTTGTAAGATTAACAATTTGCTAGTCAGAACAATACATCTCATGGTAGGTACTCAGCCTCAAGTCATGGAAATATTCTTAGTGGGTGCGGTCCTGGTTGATCCTACTTAAGCCCCCCTATGGACCACTTAGTAATGCCATAACCAATCCAATACCTGACCTTCCTGAACCACCTAAGCCCCCCACCACCACCAGGAATCATTTGGTGACACAGGGCAGGTAACCAGGATGGAGGTGCACTCTATCCCAACCAGTGGGGTGCAGAGACTAGTTGTTCCCCAAAAACAGCAATTCCAATGAATAAACAATGAGGATTGCACTCCAAACAAGTTTTCAGTTTATTTTTGAACCACACATCACACTGCACTCGAGTGAATTGATGCCCAGTCATATGAATTGAGTCACCACTGCATTGGTTTTACTACGTAGCATACAGCATGCTTAAGCTTTATATGTGTTAAGTTTTAAATGGAGAAGTGCCAACCATATATTGTCATCTGGTTCTAGAATGAGCACCTGCAATTTCACTGCAATGTGCACAGCTTCTTTGGCATAAATGTGTTCAATTGGAACATTTGATTAGCTGGCCAAGAAGACCAGGGTTGTCTGAAGTTGTCAATGATTGTACAAGTTATTATGTTTTTTAAACTTGATAACTACAGATTAGCTTAGCTGGGTAAGAGCTTTACATTTCAATGGAAGCAGCAGTGGAATATATTCTTTATATAATCGCTATGTCACAGAGTGATTATTTAGATAGAAATGTTCTTGCAGCTCCCATACCCCTTCTGTCCATCCATCATTCAAACTCATAACATTTTTAAAAAAGTAAAACAGTTATGTAAATTAGAAAACTATAAGAAACCGACCTGATTTACTTCTTTCCCCAACCTCAGATCAATCAGGATTAAACATCTTTACTTTTTTTTACTTAAAACTTTTAACCCACACATGCATTCTGCCTGCAGTTTGAAATCCAAACATTCTGCCCAAATCAGGTGGATAGTTTAGATTTCAGAATAGGACTGTATTTTCGAGGGTTACATCCCAGTGTGTTTCTGATGCCAGGTAAGTCCAGGTAATGCAGGTAAAGCCCCACAGGCACTGCCGGTGTAGTTCCATACCCACAACGTTCTATTGAGTATGTGGGACAGGGAGCCTGCAATGTTGTGGTAGGTGGGGCGTGGATTCTGGGGTGTGGAATGTCTGGGGGTGTCAGTGATTGTTTCGTGGGGTGCGACATTTAAGGACTTGGTTGTGATGTTTGGGAGCATGGCCACAACACTTGGAAGCATGGCCATGCCATTTGGGGGTGTGGCTGCAAAGTTGTGGGGCATGCCTGTAGTGTTTGGCGGCATGGCGGTGATGTTTGGGGGGCGGCTATGGTGTTTGGGGGCGTGCCTCAACTCCAACATATGTGGCTTGGTATCAACTTTTGGGGCGTGGTTGTGATGTTTGTTGATTCTGAGTCTCTACCGTGTTAAAATTAAAGCATTTAACCTGCAGCCTTGGTGCTTATATGATCAGGGAACTCTGATGAATGTAACATTTGTGGGCAATTGTAAATGTAGGGTACCTCCTAGGGTGCACAGTCTCTTCTGGCCTCCTCTCTGCTCATAAACAATATAGCAAATATAAAAATAGACATGTCCATCGTTATAAATGGGATCACCCCTGATATATTTCTAAGTGCAAAAACAATTACACACATACGTTTCGGCCTGAGAGCATTTATCAAGTGTTATAGAGTCAGTTACTTTCTTCCTTTTATAGTCTATATATAGAGTGCACCTTGCTCCTCCTCCTTTACGCTCACAGTGTACCTTTCTCAGTGACCCACCCGGTGGTACTTCTCCAATCAAAACCTCACACAACCCATGCCCATTTTCACAACAGTAGTACTTACTTGGTGGAAGTAGGGGATACTCACTTCTTGTCCTTCTTTTTCATCTTTTATTCCCTATTCCACCTAAGAGGTACCAACCAAAATACATTAGAACCTACAAATTGTATATAAAGTGCTCAAGTATCTCATATGGTGCAAAAGAGCTTAGAAAGTGCTAGTGCATCATTAAAATTTATTTAAGGGAACATTGAAAAAAAAAACTTAACGGGTGAAGTTGTTATAATATATCGATAGAGTAAGAGATAGGGATGCAGCATGGTGGGTTCAGTGGTTAGCACTGTTGCTTTGCAGCATCTGAGTCCTGAGTGTCGTTTCCACCCTTTGGACACATCTGCAAGGAGTTTGTATGTTCTCCCCGTGCTTGTGTGGGTTTCCTCCGGGCACCCTGGTTATCCCCCACCATTAAAGACATACTGATAGGTTGTATGTGTCAAATAAATGTGCTTGATTGAAGCTCTTCAGGGCCGAGGTCTGATGTGAATGTCTACAGGTAATTGTAAAGCGCTACAGAAGAGGTTGGCGCTATATAAAACTGTGAATAATAATAATAATTCAAAAGGGGATGCACTTTGAGAAAAAAAAACTAAATTACTTGTTTCCACAGTATATTGTAGACTGTGATAAAGTTTCACAGCTTCCAGACTCTCTTTCCAATGGTAAGAATAAGTATATCTCAAAGGACCAGCTTATCTCTGCAGGTAGGTCTTCTGCATGTAATACATTTTTTAAAAATATATTTTCCAGCACATTGTTGTATTTTGTGTAAAAAAAAACGGAGGTACTCACAGGTCTTCATAAAACATTGGATGCATTTTAAAAAAATGTGAATAATTATATTTACTGAATATTATATTTACTTGACAATATACTCAATTAATTTCCTTTCCACATACTATATCGACAGTAGCATAAAGGATACTATTATGCCACCCACGATAAGCAGATACATGTTAGTTATATATGCCTACAGGAAAGAATTAAGCAACAACTGCTCATTAAAGTGGGTACAACAGGTGTGTATGCATTTCCGATCGCTCCTGAGGCCAACAATGTTCACTGTTGGCATTTTACATAGGAGACGCTTACCGTATATACTCGAGTATAAGTCGAGTTTTCAGCTGTGAAAACAGCCTGAAAACTGAACCTCGACTTATACTCGAGTCAGTCACTTACTGATGGAGGAATCCGGCTGCCCGTCCACTGATGGTCGCATCCCTGACGTCACGACTCGGCACTGGGAAATTAGACCGCGCCGAGTCGTTGACGTCAGTGGATGCGACCAATCATGGACACGGCAGCCGGATTCCTCCATCAAGTGCATGATGTCGGGGGCCCGCACTCTCCTGCAAAGGTCGTTGCAGCATTAGTAGTAGTTTAGTGTAGTGGCATGGTGAGAAGATGGGTGCAGGGAGTAATTAGTGTACTGTAGTAGGTAGTGTAGTGGCAGGGGTGAGAAGATGGGTGCGGGAGTAGTGTAGTGTACGTAGTAGTGGTAGTGTAGTGGCAGGGTGAGAAGATGGGTGCAGGGGTAGTGTAGTGTACTGTAGAGTGTAGTGTAGTGGCAGGGTGAGAAGATGGGTGGCAGGGAGTATGTACTGTATTAGTGTAGTGTAGTGGCAGGGTGAGAAGATGGGTGTGCAGGAAATAGGTTTTATTCTGGGGCTGGAGCCTGGGCGGAGGGTAGAGTAAGGAGTCAGGGACAGGGTAGTGTGTTTTGGGGTAGTGTGTGGACAAGGTAGTGTGTTTTGGGGTTAGTGTGTGCAGTTCCACTCCAGATGTTTTACTACTCCCTACTTCCACTCCCTTCTACTACTCTACCCTCGACTTATACTCGAGTCAATGGTTTATCTCATTTTTGAGGTAAAATATGGTACCTTCGACTTATTACTTGAGTCGACTTATACTCGAGTATATACGGTGCCTGTGAGTAGCGTGATAATTAGAAAATGAAAAACAGATTCTGTCTAAACCTTAAACCTCTTGGCAGGTAAAGGATTTAAAGGATTGTTGAGTGCTGTTGGTCCCCCAACTTTTGGTTTCTTTTCAAACTAATCTCTCAATGTTTTGTCATTAGTTATAGTACCGAACCATTACATACCAGATTGTTTATAAATCCAGTTGCATACATTTCCATCTTAAATGTTTGTCAAAAAAGAAAGAAAGTATTTTGGAATAGCTAATGTTGAGTAGGATACCATTGTTTTTAGAAGGTATTATTTTATAGCGTATGTGGTGGATTAGCTCGTTAGCTTCTTTTACCACAGCTCGGCAGTAAAAGAAAACAGGCACCCAAAGGTGTTGCTTATAAAGGGCAAAGGATGAACTTTATTGTGCCAAAATAATAGAAAAACAAAACAGTCCTTTAAACAGAAGCAGTAGGAAACGGCTAACATTTTCCTCCCCCCCCCCCCCCAGCACTATCTGAGCCACGAGCTGGCTTTATTTCAGTGGAGACTAATAGAGACCGCACTGAACCCTTACACACCTATTAACCTTTCACGCCTTCATCCTAACCCTAATAGATGCCCTGCATCTGTATTTTGCAGCTGATAGGTCTAACACATCAAAGAATGTGCCTGATCATATCAATATTGGTTCTATCCATAGGCTGTTATGCCATTAAATAAGCCACATTCTGCCACATGCATTAACCATTAGGACATAAAAGAGACAATTTTGCATATCTCTGTCCCTTACGAGTCTCTGGGGAAACTGGGTAATAAATTACTTCTCTGTTTCTTAGATTTTGTGGGCACTGCTATATTATATTTTAGCATGAGTAACTTTGCCGAGATACCTTTCGCGTTATTAAGTAAGGTTCTCTCTCCGTTTCGGTGCCCCTTAGCACAGTTTCCCATTTTCTGACCGTTGTGCATGAAGAAATTCTTTCTTCCTTAGAATTTTTGCCCGCAATCGGTTTAGACTCTTTTACAGTAGAATAAGTAAATCAGGAATATTATACTTGTTTTTGTTTCAGCACATGGGCTACGGTTAACATGGTAACAGAATTTATAACTTTTGCTGGAAGTTTTCAATCACTCGATTGTTTGGGTAACATTTAAAACAAAGTATATTTATTTGCAAATATTTTCATGGATTTTTCCCAATATTTTATTTATAGTTATCCTCAAGTTACGCACCAAAAACTTACGTTTCTAAAAGCCCCCCTTTCTGATACTCCTGAGTACAAACAACAACATATTATGTAGTCACCCCCACTTTTCCTTTTGAGGAACCCCCCCAAAACTAAACAGCACCTTCAAGATATTAAAAACACCAATTGTAAACTTTCTGACGGTTACATAGATAATCTACCATTAATACAAGTACGAAAATATCCCCACAAGTGAGTATTTTTAAAAACACACAACCCCAGGATTTTACGAGTGAGGTAGAGGTTTCGATCAAAATGCAGATACCTGGACGCACACTCTGTCCAATTGTAGATCGTTTATTTTTCTCACAAGAACATTTTCTTTTTTTTCCTCACTGTAAAATCAGAGACAAAATCAATGCGAATTTTCACTCAAAAATGTAAAGTTTTCAAATGCATCTCAATATGACAATAGCCTCAACCCCCTCCCGACATAAAAACGTATGCTCTGCACATTCATGGGTGTACCCAGAGACATGGCTCCCAACTAACCCACAAGCAGGGACCAATGCCAAATGTCAGTATCGCTATGCTACTAGCAGCTACCATAAGCATATTTAACGGTATTCATACACCTCAATGGAGGAGCTCACTAGGAGTCACGCCCTGTAATGTTATTTTACCAGTTTTTATGTATCAAGATGTGTTTTTAACACTTTACAGTTTGTTCACAGCTGCTCCCACAGCATCCCCATGTGGTGTGGGTTCTGAATAACTTACAAGTGGACACTTAATTCGACTTTGGTGATGGACATGGCCTCTTGTCAACGGAAGGGAAGGGGTGGGTTTTTGTGTTGGATTTGTATCTGGTGTTTCCTTATCGGTGTTTGTATACCTTGAAAAGACCCTGTTGGATCGAAACATGTCGGATCAATAAAA
Source organism: Hymenochirus boettgeri (assembly GCA_019447015.1). Lineage (NCBI taxonomy): Eukaryota > Metazoa > Chordata > Amphibia > Anura > Pipidae > Hymenochirus > Hymenochirus boettgeri. The sequence goes on from CM033470.1 coordinate 126,063,937, forward strand.
CACTTTGTTGTTCGCAGCAAACCCTGCGTGGCGTCCCCTTACCCTTTTCTCCCTTTTGTCTTCAATACTGCTGGACGGAGGCAGTAGGGAGACCTGCCCTATACTCCTCGTGGGAAGGGGGGACCCCCAGAACATATGTTTGTGAAAAGGTTCTCAGTTAATCAGGTCATTGATATCTGTTGTATTCAATCCATAATCAACTGGACTTGAAGTTTAACGATAAATGACCATACTTTGAAGATTGTAATATTAACATATTGCAAAGGAACATACTGGGTTCAGAGAGGTTCAAGGAGCTATTTATGTGAAAATACCAGAAAGCCAAGTCTTAATAGAGGAGTGGGGTCAACACCACTTATGCCATGTACATGCTGTTTTTGACACCATTACCCCTGGCGTTCCTTAATAAACACCTCTTTAGCCAGCTATGCACTCACCGCCCTTAACACCGCTGGCAGTGAATGCTATTGGATTTTTCCCAGTTAGAACTAATTGGCCAATTTCTTGTACCATAGTCCATTCTAGAATTGAGTAAAGCAGTTGGATTGACTAGCGAGGCTGTCTTCAAGAACTAAACTTCAAGTCCAGTTGAATCTAATTGGATACAACAGAAATGTTCGCAGAACACAAACTAGTTGAATGTCTGTGATCAAGCCAGGTTCAGCTGCATTGTTTATGGGGAATCGTCAATAGGCAATAGAGAAGAGAGAGTGGGATAGGGATAGATAGTCAATTAAAAGGGATAGCTCGCAGAATGAGGATATTGAAAAAATGTTACCACCAGGTGGAACCCCGTCAAGGTCGAGACCTTCTGGCGGAGGGCTGGCGAAGGTGGCCCTCATCCGTCCTATCCTTTCTGGTGTCTTCCTGCAGCAGTTTTGAGGGCGTCCTCAATGTGGAGATCTTTGGGAAGTTTACTCCCATTCCTCTTCTTGGTTAGTTTTCTAGTGGGGTATTTTTGGATTGTCCTTTGGTAGGTATTGGCAGGTTTATTTTTGCAGCATGCGGGTAGCTTCCTTTCCTGCCTTTATAAACATGCCCATAGCGTGCTTTACCTCCCTTCTTTTAATTAAACTGAAATAGGGAAGATCAATTGTGTTGTAAATAATGGTCCCACATCAGCAATCCCCACTGCTCTGTGAACAACCAGCTTTGCTTCCTTTATAAATCCTGGAATGAATAGATCTACCCTGGACCTTTTAGTTTTCTAATGTGGTAATCAATCTCTTTTGCACTTCCTACCTTGGTCAAAACATCTTATTCTCAACGAAGGTAGATCCCTTAAAGAGGCCTATTTACTATGCCGCATTAAAAAGTGGCAGTTCAGTGGAAATGATCAATATTTTTAATTGTTAGTTGTGTCATGCCTTCTTAATATTCTAATTTCTCTTCCCATTTTTAAAAAATCAGTTTGATTTCATACCCTTTGCTGTTCCCTGCGTGTGAACCTTAGTGAGCTGACATTTCAGGTTCTAACGTCCTTCTCTTCCAGGATGGCACCACATACTTGGAATGTTCCTAACAGTATTTTTCTACTGATTGGCTGTTGGAATGGGTCCAAAGATGCTCGATTCTCTTCCTGATGCAACTGAATCAACCCAGGCTCTGGGTCCAAGGTCAAGACCATACGGTCTGTTATAGGGTCCTGAAACAGGAAGTCACATTTCGTTTAGCATTTATTTATACACAGACAAAATGCTAAACTTGGCATTTTAAGGTCTTGGGGTGAAAAAATACTAAATACTGACTGCTCTTTTTTTATTCGTAAAGTTATTTTGCACTGAACTTCCCCTTTAAAGAAAAGATGGTGTTAAAGTTGTCATTGTCTTCTCAACTGTTTTTAAATACCCATCAGTTAAGGGAATGCATCCAGCCGTCTATAATTGTTAATTATTGCTTAAAAGTCCCTTAATTTAAGCTCTGATCTAATTTTATTTTCTCCTCTTCCAGCAGTCCCAATTTCGGAGAAGTGTGCTCTGTTGCTTTTTCTCCCCCGGGACATTCCACCACCATGGGGGCCTCTCTGGATTTTAGGAGCTTCTTTTAATTGGGCAATATTATAACTGAATTTGAACCGCCAAAAACAAACGCATTGGATTTTGCCTATTCCCCTTTGACTTTATTTTTTTGAATTGTGGTAACAAAAATATAAATAATTATGTTTTAGTTGATTTTTACCAAAAATATTTTGTTTCTTTGTTTACACAAATAAGAAGTTCATAGGTTACAGACTTTGTGACACAAATGCAGATCGGCACCCATAATATAATTTATAAACAAATCAAGGCAGAATCAAGTTTAATAAAGGCAAAACTACTAGGTTGGAATTAAAGTACGCTGTAAAATCAGTTAGTTTAGGTTGGAAGCGCAGCTAAAAACAAACTTTTGTCATTGGTTTTTTTTACATCGCCCCCCCCAGAATCTACCTTTCAAGCTTGCAAGTTGCCTAAACATCTTGATTGTGCCTAGCTGAATGTGTGATCTCCTCTCGTGTGTGCAATGTGAGATGGCAGTTTGCGCACGGTGTCCATTCAACGCACTGTCATGTTGCGTGTGTGCCGCACATCATCGCAAGGACGCGCCGCATGTATGAACATCCCCCTACCATTTGGGCTAAGAAGCAGGAGAAAGCTACAATCTCAAGAGGGGCAGACTAAACATTAGCTAGCACAAATTCCAGCAACTGCAAGCTGGAAACTGTAGGCTCTGGGGAGGCATCCTTTAAAGAGCCAAACGGATTTTTACCTAAACCAAAATATAGAAGCTAAAAAAAAAGTTTTCTAGACATACTTACTACCAATGTTCAAACCGAGCAGGGGAACTGACTAATTCAGACTTATTAGAAGTATTGCATTCCCATCCCGCTGTAAATGATTTATAAGAGTGTTGAAACAGTGTGTACCTTTCCCAGATCTGTAGGAAAATTTCCCACTCTCTAAGAGTAGATATAGTTGATGTAGATTGTATCTTGTTATCTCAAAATTTGTTGGTTTGGCTTTGGGCCCCCACATAAACGCACCAAATCACGCACCAATCGCTATTCTGTGTTGTGCTTTTTCGTTCCTCCGGCGATTTCCATGCTAAACTAAAAACGCAATTCATAATTGCGTGCACAAAAGCGCTAGAAAAACGAGTTGGTGTGGCTAGCTCTTACTTCTACAATGTGATTTCTCACAGGTATGTGTAAAAGTATCACTTATTATTACTGCAGTAGGCCTTGGTGTCCTTTGTCTCCTAATATTTGAATTGCTGTTTTAAAGTGGAGTGAGCGGTGCCACTTACACCATCGTTTAGAGTCCTTAATTTTGCTGTTTCAGAGCTGTGGGTGTTTGAAGAAAGAAATTAGCCTGATACACTTCGGAGTTTTTTTTTTTTTATACGATCAGTTAGCCATCCGTGGTCTAACGTACCACAGCATTACCAGTACGTTATGATTAGTCATTGAATTTACGCATATGTAAATTAACGTCCGCAGCTCCAAATAACCGCGATGTGGTCAATGAAGACCGTACTTATACTAAGCTTATAACGGAGGTATTCTATACCACCAGTATTGGTATATGTACCTGCAAGTCGTTTTATACGACCGCACTGCAAAATACCACTAGCATCAAGGTTTCATATTTAGAAAGGCGTTGTTTTAATACTGCGCCTTAACGACATTGGGAAAACACTGGCATTGATCATTTATTTGGTGTGTTCAACCACACTCCTTTGGAAACAGTATACACAAGGTAGCCAGACACTAATTGCGGTATTTTGAACTGCATGGTAATTGTAAAAGGAAGGTTCGTACATTTATATCTGCTAATGAAACTTTAAGACTAACCCGCGTATCAGAGGAAACCCTATTAGGTTTTAAGTTTGCATTCACTCATTACATGTTTTGACCCTTACGTTTACTCAACTGTTACTTTTCTGTGAGTTAAAAATGAAAAGGAGAGGGCCAGAACAGGGCTTTTCACCCTGTGAACGCTGTTCTGGTGGCTGGATCAGGGGTCTACACACTGGGAACTGTTCTGGTGGCCAGAACAAGGGTTTTTACCCTAGGAACGCTATTCTGGTGGCTGGAACAGGGGTCTGCATACTGGGAACTCTGTTCTAGTGGCCGGAACAGGGCTTTTCACCCTAGGAACTCTGTTTTGGTGGCCAGAACAGGGCTTTTCACCCTGTGAACGCTGTTCTGGTGGCTGGAAGTTTTTTTTCTGCAAAATCTGCAAACAGCTCCAAAATCCTGCAAGAATTTGTACACAATGTTATATTACAAGATTTACATTGCAATTAGTTGAAGGGAGTAGGAGTTCTAAGATATATGTTTGTTGGGTTGTTCAAGGATGTGTTAGTTTAGCCTGACAAAAAATGCCTACTTGCTCTACAGTAAAGTCTCAAAGGTATGTCTTTAGTAATTTGATGGCTAGTTGTCGTCCATTGTTGCACAGAATACACTAATGCATATGAGCATACCTTTGGAGTCATGAAACTTGGAAGATTGATATTTTGCTGATTTAGTCCATTTGGGGTATTTAGTTGGGAATGTTTTGGTGAAAATCCACTGCATCACCCCGCGCAGAGAATACAGAGGCGTCAGGACCTTTGAGGGACGCAGGAGCGAGCAGAGAGATCAGGTAAGTTATTGTAACTTCTTCCCCGCTCCAGAACATTTATTGAAGAATGGGAGAGTAGACACAGCTCTTACCTACTGTTCTGAATACCAAAAGGTGGTTTTACCACGTGGAGGATGTCCTTAACTTTTTTGGAACATAAATTCTTACAGGAACACCTCGTAAATCTGATCAAGGGTAACTTTGAATGTAACGACTGATATGAAGGCTGATAAAACCACAGTTCCTTCAAGGTTTTAACTTGATGAACTTACTTGAGAGTTTATAGTAAACTGCAAAGTTTCGTCCATTGGAACTTAAATTTGAGTGAAAGGCAGCTAAAGATGAATTTTACTGCCTGCATAATTTCGCAGAGCAAGATAGCGGAGTACTTATAAATATAGCATTATTAAAAAAACAAAACCACTATATAATCCCGGTGATTAATATGGAAAGATGATTACCCATGGAGCAGTGCCCAATACAAACAAGAGATTTTTACCTAGGAACGCCTGTTTCTGATGTGGCCGGAACAAGGTTGCATCCTGCGGAACTCTGTTTGGTAGCCGGAACAGGGGTCTGCCCCGGGAACTCTGTTCTGGTGGCCGGAACAAGGCGTTAGTACCCTGGGAACTCTGTTCTCGGTGGCCGGAATACAGAGTTCACGCCTGGCCGAACTCTGTTTCTGGTGGCCAGAATAGGGTTTCACCCGGGAACTTGGTTACCTGGTGGCCGGAAACGGGTTTTCACCCTGGAATGCCATGTTCTGGTGGCTTGAACAGGGATATGCACACTGGGAACTCTGGATCTGGTGCCGAAAGGGGTGTATGCACCCTAGAGGAATTACTGTTCTGGTAGGCCAGAATGGGGGAGGTTTCACCCTAGCGGACTCTGTCCGGTGGCGCGAACAAGGGTTTTTACCACTGGGAACTTCTGTTCGGTGGATGGAAAAAAGGCGTTGCACCCTGGGACTCTGTTCCTGGTGGCCAGCAAATGGGGGGTTTCACCACCTGGGAATTCTAGTTCTGGTGCAGAACAGGCTTTTTACCTGTATGAATGCTGTTCTGCGTGGCCTGACAGAACAGGTCTACACATCGGGAACTGTCCTGGTGGGCCGGAACAAGGTGTGGTTTTACCTAGGAACCTTTTTGGTGGCGCTAGAACAGCGGCTTTTCACCCTGGGAACGCTTTGTGCGTGTCGAGACAGCGGGTTCTGCAACCTGGGAACTTCTGTTCTGGCTGGTCCGGAACAAGGGTTTTACCCTGTAGAACTCTGTTTTTGGTGGAGGAAAAAGGTCTGCCACCCTGGGAACTCTGTTCTGGTGAGCCAGACTGGGGGGTTTCACCCTGGGAATTCTGTTCTGGTCGGCATTACAGGGCTTTGTCACACTCTTCACCGTGGAACGCTGTTCTGGTGGCTGTTGAACAGCGGATACTGCACCACTTGAGAACTCTGATTATGGTGCCGACGGAAATGGGTGTCTGCCACCGCTGGGGAATCTGGTATGGTGGCCGAACAGAGGGGTTTCCCCTGGAACTGTTCCGGTGGCCCTAGCCGAAAAGGGTGTCTGCACCCTGGGAACTGTTCTGGTGGCCGGAACAGAGGCTTTTCACCCTGGGAACTCTGTTCTGGTGCTGGAAACAGGGGTCTGTAACACTGGGAAACTCTGTTATGGTGGCCGCCGAACAGGGAGTCTGTAACTGGGAACTCTTGTTCTGGTGGCCGGAAAGGGTCTGAAGCCTGCGGAGACCCCTCGTTCTGTGTGGATGGAAAAAACGTCATGTTATGGGGATGGAAAAAAGCGTTGCCCACCTGAGGAACACTCTTTCTGGTGGGCGGCAACAGGCTTTTCACACTGGGAATCTGTTCTGGTGGCCGGAACATGGGTTTCACCCTGGAAACTCTGTTTTGGATGACAGGGGCTATTTCATCCTGGCGACTCTGTTCTGGTGGCCAGAACAGGGGTCGCAGCACTGGGAACTCTGTTCTATGGTCCCAGAAACAGGGCCTTTTCACCCTTGGAACGCTGTGTACTGCGTGTCCCGCGAAAGGGGTCTGCAGCCTGGGAATCTGTTATGGTGGCCTGGAACAAGGGTTTTTACCCTGGGCGAACTACTGTCTGTATGGATGGAAAAAAAGGTCTGCAACGGGGTTTTCATAGTAAACAGTTTAGTAGTTAGGTTGAAATAAAGACATCGTCCATCAGGTCCAACCACATTCCCTTTTTTTTTTACCCTACCTAACAGTTGGACCAGAGGAGGCAAAAACCCAGCTAAAAAAAAGGGGGGGAAAATTCCTCTCATGACTCCAACGCAATCGGAAAGTTCCCTGGATCAACCCAGATCTTATGCAATTAATACCAGTAATCTCAATATTTTTGAGTTAGAAAACTTATCCAGGCCTTTTTAAAGGTAGTTCATGAACTTGCCATTACCCCTCTGCTGAAGACAGTTCCACGTTTCACCGGTCTCACTGTAAAGAAACCTCTCCTAACTTGAAGATGAAACTTACTTTTATTCCAAACCTTAAAGGAATGCCACGAGTCCTCTATATGACCTATTAGTGACATGCACAGAGAGTTCACTGTATGGGCCATTAATATATTGTTAAGTTATCATGTCCACACGCAAACCGCAGCGCTCCATGTAAACAGCCCAACTTGTCATAATCTGCCTGCATGATTCAAGCCCCTCCAATCCCCTTATTAATTTAGTTGCCCTCTCTGAACCATGACTCAATTTCCAAGATGTCCCTTTTAATAGGGATTCCAAAAACGCACCGCTATTCCAAATGTGGCCGTACCAGTGCCTGTAAGAGTGTTAGTTGGAGAATAATATTATTTTCCTCTTGGAGTCCATTCCCTCGTATACAAGACAATATCTTGCGTAGTCTTCTAGCTGTTGCTACTGGCATGTGTTTGCTACAGCGAGTTGTATCTACCAGAACCCCCAAATCTTTTTCCATTTCAAGTGCACTAACACAGGTTATTTATGGTGTAGGTGAGGTTTTTCATAGTGAAGATTATTAAACTCCCAAAGCATCACCTTAACATTATCAACATGAATCTATCTGCCATCGCTGCCTGCCCATTTTGATATCTACTAGGCTGCTTGCAGCACTTGCCCATCATTGGAAGTTCCAAGCGCTGCTGCATAATTTAGTGTCATCAGCAAACACAGAGACCTTGCTCTCAATGCCCCCTTCTAAGTCATTTATAAACAGATATCAACAGAGCGGCCCCAGTACAGAACCCTGAGGAACTCCGCTTAGAACTTTAGCCCACAAGATGTCGCTCCATTAACCACCACTCTCTGTTGCGGTCCAATAACCAAGTTCTCTACTCTGAACAAATAGTTTTCTTCAAGGCAACAAGTCCTAGTTTATTACATTCGTCGCCATGTGGACAGTATCAAAGGCTTGTGCACAAATCCAAACAGTATACCACATCCACATGTGTGCATGAAGTGCCAACTTCTTTACTCATTCGTTATAAAAACCAATCAATTTGTCTGGGCTGATCCTTTCCTCATAAAACCATTGCTGACTACTTACTAATCAAGATGATCTCTGGAGACAAAGTCAAGGATATGATACCTTAACAAAGTTTCCATACCTTCCTACATGATGTAGGCTACAGGTCTACTAGTTCCAGGTGTTGAAGACTACCATTTTTTGAATATTGGTATTACATTGGGCTTTTTCCAATCACAGCGGCACATCCCCAGACAAAAGGAATTCTGAAAAAGATGAGAAACAGTGGTCTTGCCTAGAATTGAACTAAGCTCTTTTAAAATCCTAGGATGCAATGCCTCTGGTCCTGGCGCTTATATGATTATTAATTTGTCTAATTGATTCCGTACCATTCCTCTGTGATCCAATGTGTGAAACTCTTCATTTACTCCCTGCACATTGTTACAATCCCTACTGTAAGGACAGGATTATAACAGTAAAAACCGATTGTATAAAAAACGGTTTAGCAGATTAGCCTTTCGGATCCTCTACAAACCACCTCAGCTCATATTAATGGTCCCACATCTCAGTCTCATTTTTACCATTTATATATTAAAAACATCTTGGGGTAGGTGGAACTTGGCTTTGTTCGGCACATCGTATTTAATTTCTATTTTTAGCACGTTAATGATGTCTTTTTGCACTCTTTATTACAAACTTTTGATACAGTCTGAAGCTCTGTTCTGTGCCTTCTGCTTTCAAAATTTATAAAAGCCCTTTTCTTTTTTCCATTTCCTTTAACAGCATTAAAATTAGCTTCCTAATGTTAAAAAGTTTTTGTTAAGGCCAGTGCACTTTAGTTTTCTGCACCCTATATTAAAGACACTAGATCATGGTCACTATTCCCTAAGTTCCACATTACCTCATCTCAAAATGAGTCTGGGTATTAGGATATCACAGATCCAAAACGCATTCTTTCTGTAGGAAACTATACCATCTGTGGAAAGAAAATGCCCTATAGGAAATTTAAGAATACTTTCATACCTTTTGAGGGGGTGCTGGCGTCATTATCCAATCTATTCAGGGTAGTTAAAAGCCCCCAGATACCAGAACATGCCCATACCAGCAGCCTTCGCAACTGCTATGGAGATTCATTTCCACTCTTCCCCGGCATTTGGGGGCTATGTATAACCACTCCAACATTAATTTACTACTTCTTTGCTTCCATGTACACAGTTCCACCCATAATGTTTCTGCCGCATCGTGTGCTCCCCATCTATTCCCATCTTTTAAAGTTTGGCTTCATCCTGTTTTTAACAGACATAATACTCTTATCTTTCTTATTAACTCGGTCACGTCTTTCTAACTAGAGTACCCTTCATATTTACTGTCCAGTCGTGAGAATCGTAAGCCATGATTCTGCCATACCAATTAACATTACCTTTCCTTAACGCTAATATTTCAAGTTCGCCGTTTTTTCCAGCCAGAATCCTTCATTTGATAAAAATACATTTAGATTATAATGATTACTTCCTACAGTGCGTACATGCCTCCTTATCCTCTATTGCTCCCCCCCCTCTTCTCTCTCCGTACGTGTGTGTTACTAGCTCCCAGATCCTAATTCTCTATTACCCCTGTGTAGTTAAACGTTCCCTCCCCTGTGAACGCTGTGTCTGGTGGTCTTGAACAGGGATGACACATGGAAATCTGATCTGGTGGCCGAAATGGGGGTCTGCACCCTGGGAATTCTTTCTGGTGGCCAGAACGGGGGGGGTTTCCACCACTGGAACTGTTACTGGTGGCCGGAACTCTGTTTTGGTGGCCAGAACAGGGCTTTTCCACCCTGTGACACGCGTTTCGGTGGCGGGATCAGGGGTATACACTACGGGGAATGTTTCTGGTGTGCCACAGAACAAGGGTTTTTACCCAGGAAGCTATTCTGGTGGCTGGACAGGGTCTGCATACGGGAACTCTGTTGCATAGTGGCCGGAACAGGGCTTTTTACCCGGGAACTCTGTTCGGTGGACGAAACAATGTCTGCACCCTGGGAGCTCTGTTTGGTGGCCGAAAAAAAGGTTCTGGACCCTGGGAACTCTGTTTCGGTGGCCGGAATGGGGTTTTCACCTTGGAACTGGTTATGGTGCCAGTAAAATGGGTTCACCTGTGAAGCGAGTTCTGGTGGCTGAACAGGATCTGCACACTGGGAAACTCCGTGGTGGCCGAATGGGGGTTCTGCACCCTGGGAATTCTGTTCGGGGGCCAGAAAGAGGGGGGTTTCACCCTGGGATCTGTTCTGGTGGCCGGAACAAGGGTTTTTACCCTGGAACTCTGTTATGGTGGGACGGAAGAAAAGGTCTGCCACCCTGGGAACTCGTTCTGCGGTGCCCGGACAGGGGCTTTGTTACCCTGGGAACTCGGTTCTGGTGACGGAATAAAGGGGTCTGTACCTGGGAGCTATGTTCTGTGGCGGATGAGGTGGACAAGGGGCTCTGCAGCTGGGAAACTCTGTTTTGGTGGCCAGAACAGAAACAAGGACTTTATCACTGTGTGAACGCTTCTTGGTGGTGGATAGGGGGTCATACACACTGGGAACTTTCTGGTGGCCAGAACAGGGTTTTACCTAGGAACGCTATTTGGGGCGGAACGGGGTCTGCACTGGGAACTCTGTTCTAGTGACGCCGGACACAGGGCTTTTCACCCTACGGAACCATCTGTTTGGTGGACAGAAAGGGCTTTTCACCCTGTGAACGTAGTTCGGGGATGGAACAGGGGTCTACACAACTGGGAACTTGATCTGGTGTCGAAATGGGGGTCTGCGAACCCTGGGCTTGCTGTTCTGGGGCTGGAACAGGGGTTTCACCCTGGAACTTGTTTTGGTGGCCGGAGCGAACAAGGGATTTTACAATGGAACTCGTTTGGTGGCGTGTGGAACAAGGATTTTTTACCCTGGGAACTCTGTTTCGGTGCGAAAGGAAAAAAAAAAGGTCTGCCAACACGGGAACGCTGTCTGGTGGGCCGGAACGGGGTTTCACCCTGGGAACTCTGTGTCTGGGGCCAGGGGTCTGCAGCCGGGGAAAAAACTCGTTCTGGTTGGCCGAAAGGAACCAAGGGTTGTACCTGGGAAACTATGTTCTGGGATGGCTGAAAAAGGTCGCACCCTGGGAACTCTGTTTGGTGGCCAGGAAGGGGGGGTTCACCGCGGGAATTTATGTTCTGGTGGCCGTTACAGGGCTTTTAACCTGTGAACTCTGTTATCGGTGGCTTGAAACAGGGATCTGCACCACGGGAACTCGATCTGGAGGCCGAAAGGTGTCTGAACACCTCTGGGAATTGCTGTTTACTAGGCCCAAAAGAAGGCGTTTACACTATGGGCAAAAACTATCCGTTCGGTGGCGGGGAAAAAGGGGTTGCGCACCCTGGAAACTCTGTTTACTGCCCAAAGAAGGGTTTTTACCCTGGGGAAACGCTCGTTCTAGTGGCCGGAACAGGGTTTGTACCCTGGGAACTCTGTTCTGGTGGCCGGGAACAGGGCTTTTCGCCCTGGAAACTTGTTAGGTGCGACGCTTTTCCTGGGAACTGCTGGGGGCCGGACAGGTAAACGGGACATGTTTCAACAGGCTTACTGGGAAACTCGTTCTGGGGCCGAACGGGGATTTTCACCCTGGGAACTCTGTTCTGGTGCGACGGAACAGGGCTTTTCACCCTGGGAAACTGTTCTGGCGGAGGGTTTCCTGGGGTAGGGCCGGAACAGGCTTTAACCCTGGGAACTCTGTTCTGGTGGCCGGAACAGGGCTTTTCACCCTGGGAACTCTGTTCTGGTGGCCGGAACAGGGCTTTTCACCCTGGGAACTCTGTTCTGGTGGCCGGAACGGGTCTGTAACCTGGGAACTCTGTTCTGGTGGCCGGAACAGGGGTCTGCAGCCTGGGAACTCTGTTCTGGTGTCCGGAACAAGGCTTTTCACCCTAGGAACTCTGTTTTAGTGGCCAGAACAGGGCTTTTTACCCTGTGAATGCTGTTCTGGTGGCTGAAACAGGGGTCTACACACTGGGAACTGTTCTGGTGGCCGGAACAAGAGTTTTTACCCTAGGAACTGTTTTTTGGTGGCCAGAACAGGGCTTTTCACCCTGGGAACGCTGTTCTGGTGTCCGGAACAGGGGTCTGCAGCCTGGGAACTCTGTTCTGGTGGCCGGAAAAAGGGTTTTCACCCTAAGAAATCTGTTCTGGTGGCCAGAAGGGGGGGGTTTCACCCTGGGAATTCTGTTCTGGTGGCCGTTACAGGGCTTTTCACCCTGTGAACTCTGTTCTGGTGGCTTGAACAGGCATCTGCACACTGGGAACTCTGATCTGGTGGCCGAAATGGGTGTCTGCACCCTGGGAATTCTGTTCTGGTGGCCAGAATGGGGGGGGGTTTCACCCTGGGAATTCTGTTCTGGTGGCCAGAATGGGGGGGGTTTCACCCTGGGAACTCTGTTCCGGTGGCCGGAAAAGGGGTCTGCACCCTGGAAACTCTGTTTTACTGGCCCAAAGAAGGGTTTTTACCCTGGGAACTCTGCCCTGGTGGCCGGAACGGGGTTTTCACCCTGGGAACTCTGTTCTGGTGGCCGTTACAGGGCTTTTCTCCCTGTGAACTCTGTTCTGGTGGCTTGAACAGGGATCTGCACACTGGGAACTCTGATCTGGTGGCCGAAATGGGTGTCTGCACCCTGGGAATTCTGTTCTGGTGGCCAGAACGGGGGTGTTTTCACCCTGGGAACTCTGTTCCGGTGGCCGGAAAAGGGGTCTGCACCCTGGAAACTCTGTTTTACTGGCCCAAGGAAGGGTTTTTACCCTGGGAACTCTGTTCTGGTGGCCGGAACGGGGTTTTCACCCTGGGAACTCTGTTCTGGTGGCCGGAACAGGGCTTTTCACCCTGGGAACTCTGTTCTGGTGGCCGGAACAGGGCTTTTCACCCTGGTAACTCTGTTCTGGTGGCCGGAACAGGGCTTTTCACCCTGGTAACTCTGTTCTGGTGGCCGGAACAGGGGTCTGTAACCTGGGAACCGGTATGGGCCGGAACAGGGGTCTGCAGCCTGGAAACTCTGTTCTGCTGGCCGGAATAGGGGGTTGCACTCTGGGAACTCTGTTCTGGTGGCCGGAACACTGCTTTTCACCCTGGGAACTCTGTTCTGGTGGCCGGAACAGGGCTTTTCACCCTGGTAACTCTGTTCTGGTGGCCGGAACAGGGCTTTTCACCTTTGGAACTCTGTTCTGGTGGCCGGAACAGGGGTCTGTAACCTGGGAACTCTGTTCTGGTGGCCGGAACAGGGGTCTGCAGCCTGAGAACTCTGTTCTGGTGGCCAGAACAAGGGTTTTTACCCTGGGAACTCTGTTCTGGTGGATGGAAAAAAGATCTGTTCTGGTGGATGGAAAAAAGGTCTGCACCCTGGGAACTCTGTTCTGGTGGCCAGAATAGAGGGTTTCACTTTGGGAACTCTGTTCTGGTGGCCAGAACAAGGCTTTTCACCCTAGGAACTCCGTTTTGGTGGCCAGAACAGGGATTTTTAACCTGTGAATGCTGTTCTGGTGGCTGGAACAGGGGTCTACAAACTGGAAACTGTTCTGGTGGCCGGAACAAGGGTTTTTACCCTAGGAACTCTGTTCTGGTGGATGGAAAAAAGGTCTGCACCCTGGGAACTCTGTTCTGGTGGCCAGAACAGGGCTTTTCACCCTGGGAACTCTGTTCTGGTGGCCGGAACAGGGGTCCGGAAGCCTGGGAACTCTGTTCTAATGGTCAGAACAGGGCTTTTCACCCTGGGAACGCTGTTCTGGTGTCCGGAAAAGGGGTCTGCACGCCTGGAACTCAGGTTCTGGTGCCGAAACAGGGTTTTTACCTGGGAACTCTGTTCGTAAGTTGTTCGTGGATAGAAAAAAGGTCTGCACCCTGGGAACTCTGTTGGTGGCCAGAATGGGGGTTTCAACCTGGGAATTCAGTTCTGGTGGCGTTACAGGGCTTTTCACCCTGTGAACGCTGTTCTGGTTGCGTGAACAGGCATTGCATACGGAACTCTGTTCTGGTCGCCAGAATGGGGGGTTTCAACCCTGGGAATCTTTTCTGTTGGCGTTACAGGGCTTTTCACCCTGGGGAACTCTGTTTGGTGGGTGAAACAGGGCGTTTCACCCTGGGAACTGTTCTGGTGGCCGAACAGGGGTCGCAGCTAGGAACTGTTTCTAATGGTCAGAACAGGGGTTTACCCTGGGAACCTTCTATTCGGTGGCCGGAACAGGGGTCTGCAGCCTAGGAACTCTGTTCTTCTAATGGTCAGAACAGGGCTTTTCACCCTGGGAACGCTGTTCTGGTGTCCGAACAGGGGTCTGCAGCCTGGGAATTTGTTCTGGTGGCCTGGAACAAGGGTTTTACCCTTCGGGAACTCTATTCTGGTGGATGGAAAAAAGGTCTGCACCATGGGAACTCTGTTCTGGTGGCCGGAAACAGGGCTTTCACCCTGTGAACGCTTTCTGGTGGCTGAACAGGGATCTGCACAATGGGAACACAGAACGGGGGGGTTTCACCCTGCAACTCTGTTCTGGTGGTCGGAACAAGGGTTAACCCTGGGAACTTGTTTGGGGACGGAAAAAAGGTCTGCACCCGGGAACTGTTCTGGTGGCCGGGAACGGGGTTTTCACCCGGGAATCTTGTTCTGGTGGCTGGAACAAGTGTTTTCACACCTGGGAACCTGTTCTGGTGGCCGGAAACGGGCTTTTTCAACTGGGAACGCTGTTTGGTGTCCGGAACAGGGGTCTGCATGCCTGGGAATTCTGTTCTGGTGGCCTGGAACAAGGTTTTTTACCCTGGGAACTCTATTCTGGTGGAGGAAAAAAGGTCTGCACCCTGGGAACTCTGTTTGGTGGCCGGAACAGGGCTTTTCACCCTGTGACGCTGTTCTGGTGGCTTGAACAGGGATCTGCACACTGGGAACACAGAACGGGGGGGTTCTCACCCTCGAACTCTGTTCTGGTGGTCGGAAAAGGGTTTTAACCCTGGGAACTCTGTTCTGGTGGACGGAAAAAAAGGTCTGCACCCTGGGAACTCTGTTCTGGGGCCGGAACGGGGTTTTCACCTGGGAACTCTGTTCTGGTGGCATGGAACAGGTGTTTTCACCCTGGAACTTTGTTTTGGTGGCCAGAACAGGGCTTTTCACCTTGTGAAACGCTGTTTGGTGGCTGGAACAGGGGTCTGCATACTGGAACTCTGTTCTTGTGGCCGGAACAAGGGTTTTATCCTGGAAACTCTGTTCTGGTGGATGGGAAAAAGTCTTGCAACCCTGGGAACTCTGTTCGGGTGGCAGGAATGGGGGGTTTCACCCTGGGAAACTCTGTTCAAGTGGCCGGAACAGGGATTTTCACCCTAGGGAACTCTGTTTTGGTGGCCAGAACAGGGCTTTTCACCCTGTGAACGCTGTTCTGGTGGCTGGAACAGGGGTCTACACACTGGGAACTCTGATCTGGTGGCCGAAATGGGGGTCTGCACCCTGGGAATTCTGTTCTGGTGGCTGGAACAGGGGTTTTCACCCTGGGAACTCTGTTTTGGTGGCCGGAACAGGGCTTTTCAACCTGGGAACTCTGTTCTGGTGGCCGGAACAGGGGTCTGCAGCCTGGGATTTTTACCATGGGAAGTCTGTTTTGGTGGAAGGAAAAAAGGTCTGCACCCTGGGAATTCTGTTCTGGTGGCCAGAACAAGGCTTTTCACCCTAGGAACTTTGTTTTGGTGGCCAGAACAGGACTTTTCACTCTGTGAATGCTGTTCTTGTGGCTGGAACAGGGGTCAGCATACTAGGAACTCTGTTCTGGTGGCCGGAACAAGGGTTTTTACCCTGGGAACTCTGTTCTGGTGGATGGAAAAAAGGTCTGCACCCTGGGAACTCTGTTCTGGTGGCCAGAATGGGGGGTTTCACCCTGGGAACTCTGTTCTCGTGGCCGTTACAGGGCTTTTCGCTCTGTGAACGCTGTTCTGGTGGCTTGAACAGGGATCTGCACACTGGGAACTCTGATCTGGTGGCCGAAATGGGTGTCTGCACCCTGGGAACTCTGTTCTGGTGGCCAGAACGGGGTTTTTACCCTGGGAACTCTGTTCTGGTGGCTGGAACAGGGGTCTGCATACTGGGAACTCTGTTCTGGTGGCCGGAACAAGGGTTTTTAACCTGGGAACTCTGTTCTGGTGGACAGAAAAAAGTTCTGCACCCTGGGAACTCTGTTCTCGTGGCCGTTACAGGGCTTTTCACTCTGTGAACGCTATTCTGGTGGCTTGAACAGGGATCTGCACACTGGAACTCTGATCTGTGGCCACGAAATGGGTGTCTGCACCTGGGAACTCTGTTCGGTGGCCAGAACGGGGTTTTACCCTGGGAATCTGTTCTGGTGGCGTGGAAACAGGGGTCTGCATACTGGGAACTCTGTTCTGGTGGCCGGAACAAGGGTTTTTAACCTGGGAATCTGTTCTGGGGACAGAAAAAAAGGTCTGCACCCTGGGAACTCTGTTCTGGTGGCGGATAGGGGGGTTTCACCCTGGGAACTCTGTTCTGGTGGCCAGAACATGGGTCTGCAGCCTAGGAACTCTGTTCTAATGGTCAGAACAGGGCTTTTGACCCGGGAACGCTGTTCTGGTGTCCGGAACAGGGGTCTGCACCCTGGGAACTCTGTTCTGGTGGCCGTTACAGGGCTTTTCACCCTGTGAACGCTGTTCTGATGGCTTGAAAGGGATCTGCACACTGGGAACTTGATCTTGTGGCAAGAACGGGGGGGGGGGGGTTCACCCTGGAACTTGTTCTGGTGGTCGGCACGAGGGTTTTCACCCTGGGAACTCTGTTCTGGTGGCTAGAACAGGGCTTTTCACTCTGTGAACGCTGTTCTGGTGGCTGGAACAAATTTCTACCCTGGGAACTCTGTTGGTGGCCGGAACAGGGCTTTCACCTGGTAACTCTGTTCTGGTGGACCGGAACAGGGCTTTTCACCTTTGGAACTCTGTTCTGGTGGCCGGAACAGGGGTCTGTAACCTGGGAACTCTGTTCTGGTGGCCGGACAGGGGTCTGCAGCCTGAGAACTCTGTTCTGGTGGCCAGAACAAGGGTTTTTACCCTGGGAACTCTGTTCGGGTGGATGGAAAAAAGATCTGTTCTGGTGGATGGAAAAAGGTCTGCACCCGGGAACTCTGTTCTGGTGGCCGAAATAGAGGGTTTCACTTTGACTCTGTTCTGGGGGCCAGAACAAGGCTTTTCACCATAGGACTCCGTTTTGGTGGCCAGAACAGGGATTTTTAACCTGTGAATGCTGTTTCTGGTGGCTGGAACAGGGGTCTACAAACTGGAAACTGTTCTGGTGGCCGGAACAAGGGTTTTACCCTAGAACTCTGTTCTGGTGATGGAAAAAAGGTCTGCACCCTGGGAACTCTGTTCTGGTGGCCAGAACAGGGCTTTTCACCCTGGGAACTCTGTTTGGTGGCCGGAACAGGGTCGGAAGCCTGGGAACTCTGTTCTAATGGTCAGAACAGGGCTTTTCACCCTGGGAACGCTGTTCTGGTGTCCGGAAAAGGGGTCTGCAGCCTGGGAACTCTGTTCTGGTGGCCGGAACAAGGGTTTTTACCCTGGGAACTCTGTTCTGGTGGATAGAAAAAAGGTCTGCACCCTGGGAACTCTGTTCTGGTGGCCAGAAGGGGGGTTTCAACCTGGGAATTCAGTTCTGGTGGCCGTTACAGGGCTTTTCACCCTGTGAACGCTGTTCTGGTTGCTTGAACAGGCATCTGCATACTGGGAACTCTGTTCTGGTCGCCAGAATGGGGGGTTTCACACCCTGGGAATTCTTTTCTGTTGGCCGTTAACGGGCTTTTCACCCTGGAACTCTGGTTTTGTGAACAGGGCGTTTCACCCTGGGAACTCTGTTCTGGTGGCCAGAACGAGGGGTCTGCAGCCTAGGAACTTGTGTTCTAATGGTCAGAAAGGTTTTTACCCTGGGAACTCTATTTCTGGTGGCCGAACAGGGGTCTGCAGCCTAGGAACTCTGTTCTAATGGTCAGAACAGGGCTTTCACCCTGGGAACGCTGTTCTGGTGTCCGGAACAGGGGTCTGCAGCCTGGAATTCTGTTCTGGTGGCTGGAACAAGGGTTTTTTCCCTGGGAACTCTATTCTGGTGGATGGAAAAAAGGTCTGCACCCTGGGAACTCTGTTTCGGGTGGCCGGAACAGGGCTTTCACCCTGTGAACGCTGTTCTGGTGGCTTGAACAGGGATCTGCACACTGGGACACAGAACGGGGGGGTTTCACCCTCGCAACTCTGTTCTGGTGGTCGGAACAAGGGTTTTAACCCTGGGAACTCTGTTCTGGTGGACGAAAAAAGGTCTGCACCCTGGGAACTCTGTTCTGGTGGCCGGACGGGGTTTTCACCCGGGAACTCTGTTTTGGCTGGAACAGGTGTTTTCACCTGGGAACTCTGTTCTGGTGGCCGGAAACAGGGCTTTTCACCCTGGGAACGCTGTTCTGGTGTCCGGAACAGGGGTCTGCAGCCTGGGAATTCTGTTCTGGTGGCCTGGAAACAAGGGTTTTTACCCTGGGAAACTCATTCTGGTGGATGGAAAAAGGTCTCACCCCTGGGAACTCTGTCTGGGTGGCCGAACAGGGCTTTTCACCTGTGAACGCTGTTCTGGTGGCTTGAACAGGGATCTGCACACTGGGAACACAGAACGGGGGGGGTTCACCCTCGCAACTCTGTTCTGGTGGTCGGAACAAGGGTTTTAACCCTGGGAACTCTGTTCTGGTGGACGAAAAAGGTCTGCACCCTGGGAAATCTGTTCTGGTGGCCGGAACGGGTTTTCACCCTGGGAAACTCTGTTCTGGTGCTGGAACAGGTGTTTTCACCCTGGGAACTTTGTTTTGGTGGCAGAACAGGGCTTTTCACCCTGTGAACGCTGTTCTGGTGGCTGGAACAGGGGTCTGCAATACTGGGAACTCTGTTCTTGTGGCCGGAACAAGGGTTTTATCCTGGAAACTCTGTTCTGGGTGGATGGGAAAAAGGTCTGCACCCTGGGAACTCTGTTCTGTGGTGGCCGGATGGGGGGGTTTTCACCCTGGGAACTCTGTTCAAGTGGCCGGAACAGGGATTTTCACCCTAGGAACTCTGTTTTGGTGGCCAGAACAGGGCTTTTCACCCTGTGAACGCTGTTCTGGTGGCTGGAACAGGGGTCTCACACTGGGAACTCTGATCTGGTGGCCGAAATGGGGGTCTGCCCCTGGGAATTCTGTTTGGTGCTGGAAAGGGTTTTCACCCTGGGAACTCTGTTTTGGTGGCCGAACAGGGCTTTCAACCTGGAACATTGTTCTGGTGGCCGGAACAGGGGTCTGCAGCCTGGGATTTTTACCATGGGAAGTCTGTTTTGGTGGAAGGAAAAAAGGTCTGCACCCTGGGAATTCTGTTCTGGTGGCCCAGAACAAGGCTTTCACCCTAGGAACTTTGTTTTGGTGGCCAGAAACAGGACTTTTCACTCTGTGAATGCTGTTCTTTTGTGGCTGGAAACAGGGTCAGCATACTAGGACTTGTTCTGGTGGGGACAACGGGTTTTACCTGGGAGTCTGGTCGGAGGAGGGAAAAAGTCTGCACCCTGGGAACTCTGTTCGGGTGGCCAGATGAAGGGTTTCACCCTGAGACTTGGTTCTCGTGGCGTTACTGGGCGGTTTCTCGCCGTGAACGCGTGTTCTGGGTGGCTTAACAGGGTCTGCCACTGGGAACTCTGATCTGGTGGCCGAAATGGGTGTCTGCACCCTGGAACTCTGTTCTGGTGGCCAGAACGGGGTTTTTACCCTGGTAACTTCTGTTCTGGTGCTGGAACGGGGTCTGCATACTGGGAACTCTGTTCTGGTGCGGAACAACGGGTTTAACTGGAACTCTGTTCTGGTGGACAGAAAAAGTTTGCACCCTGGGAACTCTTCGTTCTCGTGCGTTACGGCTTTTCACTCTGGTGAATCTGAACGTGGTCCTTACTACTGTGGCTGCTAAGGTCTTGCCATGGGACTCTGATCTGTGCCGAAATGTGTCTGCACCCGGAACTCTGTTTCTGCTGGTGGCCAGAACGGGGTTTTACCCTGGGAACTCTGTTCTGGTGGCTGGAACAGGGGTCTGCATACTGGGAACTCTGTTCGGTGGCCGGAACAAGGGTTTTTAACCTGGGAACTCTGTTCTGGTGGACAGAAAAAAGGTCTGCACCCTGGGAACTCTGTTCTGGTGGCGGATAGGGGGGTTTCACCCTGGGAACTCTGTTCTGGTGGCCAGAACATGGGTCTGCAGCCTAGGAACCTCTGTTCTAATGGTCAGAACAGGGCTTTTGACCCTGGAACGCTGTTCTGGTGTCCGGAACAGGGGTCTGCACCCTGGGAACTCTGTTTGCGTGGCCGTTACAGGGCTTTTCACCCTGTGAACGCTGTTCTGATGGCTTGAACAGGGATCTGCACCTGGGAACTTTGATCTGGTGGCAAGAACGGGGGGGGGGGGTTCACCCTGGAACTCTGTTCTGGTGGTCGGAACGAGGGTTTTTACCCTGGAACTCTGTTCTGGTGGCTGGAACGGGTTTTCACCCTGGGAACTCTGTTCTGGTGGCTAGAACAGGGCTTTTCACTCTGTGAACGCTGTTCTGGTGGCTGGAACAAGGGTTTTTACCCTAGGAACTCTGTTCTGGTGGACGGAAAAAAGGTTTGCACCCTGGGAACTCTGTTCTGGTGGCTGGATAGGCAAAGTATCTGCCCTCCATTTCCCTAGACACTGCTAGGTCAGCCCACCAGTTTAACAGACACTTTCAGGTCAGCCCTCCAGTTTAGCAGACACTGGTATGTCAGCTATCCAGTTCAGCAGATTCCAGTATGTCAGCTCTCCAGTTCAGCAGATGCTGGTATGTCAGCCCTCCAGTTCAGCAGATGCTGGTATGTCATCCCTCCAGTTCACCATCCAGTGTTTACTTAACAGTGTCTGGTGAACAGGAGGGCTGGAGGCCCTGTTGAAATGGAGGGATGACTAAACAGTGGCTGCTGGATCCTCCATCCCTCCAACGCCACTCGGATGAACAGGTGATAAAAGGGGGAGAACCCCTATAGTTTATTCAGACACAATTGTATTGCTATGTGTTGGAATAAAATATATGGGGTTCTCTCCCTTTTATCACCTGTTCACCCGAGTGGCATTCTAGTTCATATTTTTGTTCTACATACAAGTCTGCCCACAGTGTGACTAGTACATTCAAGTTTGCCCACTGTGACTGGCACATGCAAGCTTTCCCATTGTTACTGACAGATACATACATGTTTGCCCACTGTGACTGGCACATACAAGTTTACCCACTGTGACTGGCACATGCAAGCTTTCCCATTGTTACTGACAGATACATAAATGTTTGCCCACTGTGACTGTTACATACAAGTTTGCCCACTGTGACTGGTACATACACATTTTCCCACTATAACTGGCACATGTTCCACCCGGCTAAATGAACTGCTCGCCCGGCTAGCAGAAACACTGCCTGTCACAATCTAATCCAGCAAGAAACAGCAGAGGCAAAAGCAGCTGGAAAGAACAATATCGAACTCTCCTCTTTGTTCTGCCGTTAATTACATTGTATTGTGCTAATCAGTACTTGGAGCTGAGGATACAATGTTGCAATTATCGGCAGAACTGAGAGACTGCTGGTGCTTTCAGCTGCTTTTGCCTCTGCAGTTTCTAGCTGGATAGATCGTGATAGAGAACAGAACTTTTTTTTATTCCTCCAGTTGAGGCACTCCGAATCAACTCCACCTGGTGCGTGTACATCCATAGAATCACCTTCCCCGTGCTTAACTTGTATCGAAGATTAGTTCCAAAGAGAAATGGGATCCACCACTCAGGGGATAAATAAAAGTTAATCTTTATTCAATAACATCATATTCGCAAATTAGTAGTACAGACATGTTCCCAGCCTGACGCATTTCATGGAAGAACGTCCACTTCATCAGAGGCCTCTGTGACTGGTACATATAAGTTTGTCCACTGTGATTGGCACATACAAGTTTTCCCACTGTGAGGGGCACATGCAAGTTTTCCCACTGTGACTGACACATACAATTTTACCCATTGTTATTGGCACATACAAGTTTGCCCACTGACTGGCACAAACAAGTTTGCCCACTGTAAATGACACATATAAGTTTACCCACTGTGAGTGTCACATACAAGTTTTCCCACCGTGAGTGGGACATACATGTTTGCCCACTGTGACTGGCACATACAAGTTTGCCCACATACTTTACTGATAGAGGCAAGATGAAGTGGAGCCAGGAGAGATACATATGTGGAGACAGCCAGGAGAGGCAGGTATAGACAGAAAGCAGAAAGTTTTGTGCCGGTGTGAACTCTGTTCGCGGACGCCCCCAGTGAACACACACACTGTGATGATATCATATTTTGTGGCCCCCCAATCAGTTATAACCAATTCAGTGCCCCCCCCCCTTGGAAACTATATTAAACCCACGCAATACCACATTTAGTGAGACAAGTCAGAACCCCCCACCCACCCCCCCAAATATCACATTTTGTGGCCACTGTCCCCCAAAACTTCAAAGGCCCCCAAAGCAATCAGAGGCTCCCAGTGAACACACACACCCAGTGATATCACATTTCAAGGCCCCTAAACAGTAACACACAATCCAGTGGCCCCCAAAACAGTCAGAGAAAATTTGGTGAGTCCCCCAGAGAATACCTAATCATAATATAAAAACCGGAACATCGCCAGAACCAACACAGTAAGTTCCGTTTTTACCTTTCAGTCAGGGGGGAATCTGGAACTAAAGTACCTGCATTAGTAGCTTCAGGACTGGTTGTGACAGTACATTCCATTATACTGCTCTGCCTCTGTAATCCTCTGACAGCTCTGCCCTGCATCTAAGACATGCCCCCTTTACTACCTGTTCAGGTTAGTCAAATCTGAGAAGCGGGGTATGTTGGGGACTTCCACACATACCAACAGGCACTCCTCCCAAACTCACCAACAGGCACCACTTCCACACACGACAGGCACTATTCTCACACACACTGACTGGCACTACTCCCATGCACGCCAACAGGCACTCCTCCCACACACACCGACAGGCAATCCTCCTCCACAACCGATAGGCACTACTCCCATGCACACAGACGGGTGCTACTTCCACACCTACTGACAGAAACTACTCCCACACACACAGACAGGCACACCAACAGGCACTCCTCACACACACACTGACAGGCACTTCTCCTACACACCCGACTGGCATTACTCCCACGCAAACCAACAGGCACTACTTGCACACACATGCTGACAGGCACTACTCCCAGGGGCACTTCTAGGGTTTTTGCTGCCTGAGCCAAACTTTTGAATGCCGCCCTTGATTATTTCCAGGCATGCTGCAAAGCCGCTGTTTAAAGTGGTGACTCTTTCAACAGGGCCCTAACTAACCCAACTAGTCTAACCTATCCCTAACAAACTAACTAAAGCTAACCTAATTATATAAAATGATTTTAACAACATCATATCTGTTTCTAAGGAAAATTCCTTTTTTTTCTTGACCGGTCAAGGGAAAAAACATTTTTCCCACCACTGCCTGTCTGCCGCCTTACTTCTTAAGTGCAGGGGTGCCGCCTGAGACAAATGTCTCACTTTGCCTAATGGTAGAAGTGGCCCTGACTACTCCCCCACACACCAACAGTCACTACTCCCACGTACAATGACAGTCACTACTCCCACGTACAATGACAGGCACTACTCCCATGCACACCAACAGGCACTACTCCCATGCACACCAACAGGCACTACTCCCATGCACACTGACTGTCAGTAATTGTGGAATTAATGCCCGTCGGTGTGCATGGGAGTAGTGACTGACACTACTCCCACACACACTGACAAGCATTACATCCATGCACACTGATAGGCACTACTCCCACCCACACCAATAGGCAGAACACCCATGCACACTGACAGGCACTACTCCCACACACACAGAGAGGCATTACTCCCACGCACACCAACAGGCACTACTTCCCCACACTGACAGTCACTACTCCCATGCACACCGACGGGCATTAATTCCACAAGTACTGACAGACACTACTCCTCCACACCCAACAGGCATTACTCCCATGCAAACTGACATGCTCTACTTGTACACACACCGACAGGCATTACACCAATGCACACTGACAGGCACTACTCCCACACACATGGAAGAAGCACTCACACAGACAGGCAGACAATCTCACAGGCACTCACACAGACAGACATTCTCACAGACCAGTCTCACAGACAGGCACTCACACACAGACTTCCCCCCCCCGCCCACCGCACAGCACCACACACACACTCTCACACAGTCAGACACTCTCACAGACAGTCTCACAGATGGACAGACACCCCCCCCACACACACACCACACTCTCACACAGACAGATACTCACAGACAGTCTCACAGATAGACAGACACTCTCATAGGCAGTCTCACAGACAGACAGACACTCTCACACAGACGCTCTCACAGACAGTCTCACAGATAGACACTCTCACAGACAATCTCACAGACAGACACCCCCCCCACCCCCCAAGATCTGTAAGTCTGTAGGCAGTTGCACTGTAAAAAACAGAACATTTCCGGAATGAAGACATGAAGAGAGGTGTGTTTTGGTTCCGGTATTTACATAGCAGCAAACGGAATCCCAGTAAATCCA
Source organism: Hymenochirus boettgeri (assembly GCA_019447015.1). NCBI lineage: Eukaryota > Metazoa > Chordata > Amphibia > Anura > Pipidae > Hymenochirus > Hymenochirus boettgeri. The sequence goes on from CM033470.1 coordinate 126,088,728, forward strand.
GAAGTAAGTCCCTGCAGTGTCGGATCAGTGACTCATTGGGAACTTTGTAACTTAACTGCTCTCCACTCTGTGATGAACTCTCTCGTTCTACCTGCATGGAAACCCAGGGGACAGGACAATCCACAGGACTACCTGTGTAAAACTTGGGTTTCCATGCAGGTAGAGCGAGAAGAGTTCATCACAGAGTGGACAGAGCAGTTAAGTTACAAGTTCACAATGAGTCACTGACCCGACACTGCAGGGACTTCACTTCTGGATTTACTGGGATTCCGTTTGCTGCTATGTAAATACCGGAACAACAACAGCCCCTCTCTTCATTCCGGAAATGTTCCGGTTTTTACCTTCTCAGCCGGAATTGCAGGTAATTAGCCCTCCCATACGCAAGAGGGCAGTGGGGAGCCTGCAGTTCCATTCCGGTTCCGGTTTTTACCTATACCGAAGAGGACCTACTGCACTTCCACCAAAAATACAATGATTTCCACCCCACCATTAAACTCAAAATGAACCATTCACCAACCGAAATAAGCTTTCTGGACACCATAATACAGATTAAAGGAAACACATTACAAACATCCATCTATCTCAAGCCTACAGACTGCCCCACATACCTCAGTATTGACAGTTTTCACCCTAAACACATAAAGAACTCCATTATATACAATCAGGGCATAAGGTATAACAGGATTTGCACTGAGTCTACAGATATAAATCTATACCTGGAACAGCTTAAAAAAGATTTTACAAAACAGGCGTACAGCTACTCGTAGACATAAGGGGTGAAAAATTTGGACAGCATGGAATTTAAATGAGAAAAAAGCCACAGAGGGTGGAAGAGAAACAAGTTTAAAGTGGCAGATAGGGGAAAACAGAAGACCTACCCCTCCACCCTGTCCTGAGGAACAAGGCGAATGAGAGAAAGATAGACCCCCATGCGTAATCGAAGCTTCAACAGCAGTATCATGGTGGGAGATCCGTAAGAACCAGGAGATGAAAGGCATTAGAACAGAACAGGTCATGAATAAAGGTGTGTTTGTTAGCAAGAGAACATGTATTAAGGAGGCCACAGGAAAAAGGAAGAAGCGAAGGTGAAAGAGTAGGGACAGTTATAATATTAGAAAGCTTAGAGTCTCTAAAGGAATAAGTAGGGCGGGTAGAAAAGCGAGGACGACGGCAGATGGAAATGTTGCAGGGTCCATGGTTGGGAGCAATATCCCCAGCAGCAAAAAGGAGAATAATAAACAGGGAGTGGAGGTAGGCTAAGGATTTGTACTGAAGTTTCCTGGGGTGTTTGGACTTAGTGAAAGGAGCAGCATTTTGTAAGTGCTGGTAGAGTGCAAAGGAATACTGATAATTGGATGGAAGAAGAGAGGCAGAGATAAAGACAGAATAGGGATAGGAAAAGAATGGAGTAGATAAGACTAAAACAGAACACGATTGTATACATTGTCAGGTAGAGATTTAAGGTGCCCATACATCTATAAGATTTTACTTACCCGACCGAGCGCTCAAGCGATGTTCAGTGATCCTGCCGGAACCGCTTCGATCGCAAAATGAATGGGATTTTGCGATCGCATGTCGGTCGAATGTAAGATCGGGAGAAGCGGTTCCGGCAGCATCGATGAACATCGCGTGAGCGCTCGGTCGGGTAAGTAAAATCTTATAGTTGTATGGGCACCTTTACTTGTCGATCTCCTTGTTGATCTCCCTTGTTAAACTCCAGTATCACTTAGGATAACTTCACTTTGCATGAGCTTCAGTTTGGATGGACTTCCTAGTAAAGCTAACCCCTGCAAAGCTATCCCCCTATGCTGTGTCTAAACTTATAGGGATAAAATCAGACACAGGACAGGAAAATTAAGTAATTAGCAGAGAGCAATTGCCACAAAAAAGTGATTACCAGCTGTGCAACATGGACTAGCAGGGAAGATTTTCCCTGAGAATTTTTGCAATTTATTTCCATTGTTTATTTTGCATAGTTTTAAAGATATTTACATTTTTTGTCTGATATGGCAGCAACTTCACCAGGTCCGATGCACTTCCTGCTTCCTGCTCTGAAACTGTTAGTCAATCTGTCCTGTGTCTCCTCCTCCCCTTTGCAGCACCCCTGGTCCCTCCCACTCATGGACCCCATGGTCCCTCCAGTTGCAGGTCCCCCATGACCCATTACCGTACAGCACCATGTGGCCACACCCACTTGTGGGTGCCGTGGCCCCACCCACTTGGGTTGCCATGGCCCCGCCCACTTGGAGGTGCCGTGGCCGCGCCCACTCGTGGGTGCAGTGGCCCCCGTCAACTCGCGGGTGCCGTGGGTTACTCATACCCCCCCACCTTCTCTGTCAAGACTTCACACAGCAGAGAGGAGGAGGGACTTCCTGTCTCCCTCACACACTGAGGGGGTCTGAGGCTGTGCTTGCCAGTGGCACTTGTGCAGGAGAAGCCTCAGGAATGTCACAAGTCAGCCACCCATTAACTTTCTGGTCAGTGAGTGTCCCTTGCTCTTAAGGACCTTGATCTCAAGGACATAGAAAAAGAAGGACATTGAAACAAGATGGGCAATTTAACAAGGTTTGTGCGTCACTGTGCTGTTGTGGTGTATTAGAAGGGACAGTTTTGTCGGTACCATGCAATGTGCATCCTGCCACATGTATAGGAACCTGGAGCAGACGTTCCGGGGAACCTATGTCTGTGTCAGGTGTGAGTGGGCTGCCCATTTTGAAGCAGAGGTGGAGAGTCTTGCAGCATTGCAGGGATTGGCAGAACTGGGGGGTCAGCAGGCACTGGCTGGGGCCAGTATAGAGGTGGGTGGAAGTGGGACAGGGAAGGTTGAGGAAGGAGGTAGTTTTGTTAGGGTTACTAGGGGAAGTGGGGGATGGAAGAGTAGGGGGCTTCTTCCCAGATTGTCCATCCCAACAGATTTGCCGCCTTAGGTAATGAAGTGGAGGAGGACACCTCGGAATTAGCGTGTATGGAGGGGGCTAGTCCCTTGAGCACCCAGGGGACTGCCATCTCTGATACAAGGGAGGAGGAACGAAGGATCAGGAATGCAAGGCAGGTGGTAGTGGTAGAGGACTCCATTATGAGGAAGGTAGATAGGGTAATCTGCCGCCAAGACCCTACATGCCGAACTGTGTGTTGCCTGCCTGGTGCTAGGGTTCGGCATGTGGTGGATCGTGTAGACAGATTATTGGGTGGGCTGGGTGTGACCCGACGGTCTTGGTTTACATTGGTGCCAATGACAAAATTAGAGGAGAAGGTGAGGCCCTTAAACATGAATTCCGAGAGCTAGGGGCCAAGATAAAAGCAAGGACCTCCAGGGTAGTGTTTTCAGAAATACTACCGCAGCCACAAGCTAAGCCAGGGAGACAGCGGGAGCTTAGGAGCATTAATGTGTGGCTAAGAGAGTGGTGTAAGGAAGAAGGGTTTGGGTTTATTGAGAACTGGGCAGACTTTGCTGTCGCCTACAGGCTCTTTAGTAGGGATGGGTTGCACCTCACTGATGGCGGTGCAGCTGTTTTAGGGGTGAAGTTCGCTAGAGGGTTGGAGGAGATTTTAAACTAGGTTTGGAGGGGGAGGGTATTAGCAGTCTCACTGGGATAGATAGCCCAGGAGGAAAACAAGGTGTAGATGGGCCAGTGGTGGGTAGAAAGGGGGGTGGGGCTAGCATAGGGGATAGGGAGGCATGTGTATTAAAGTGTACGAATAAATTACAGGATCATAATCTAAAATGTATGTTTGCAAATGCGAGAAGCCTGGCTGACAAAATGGGTGAATTGGAAATTATGGCATTGAATGAAAAGTATGATGTAATAGGTATAGCAGAAACGTGGTTGAACAGTTCTCAAGACTGGGCTGTAAATATAGAAGGATATACCTTGTTTAGACAGGACATAAAAAAAAGGAAAGGGGGAGGAGTATGTGTTTATGTTAAAAAAGAATTGAAGCCAAATTTAAAAGATGAGATAATTGGCGATATGGATGATAAAATGGAGGCAATATGGGTGGAATTAGGCAACAGGAAAGGGGGTAATGTCATTGTTGGTGTCTACTATAAGCCGCCAAATGCTAACAGAGTGGAGGTGAGTCAACTTCATGCAGTTGGCAAAGGCTGCAAGTTTGGGGAGTGTGCTCATTATGGGTGACTTTAATTACTCACAGGTGGTTGAGGTTCCTACTAGAAAAGGAGCTCTGTTGGATCTGGTAATATCTAACATTGTGGAGCGCATTATAGATATAAAGATAACTGGAGGCTTAGGGAATAGTGACCATGAAATAGTGGCGTTTGTACTTTGTTATTGAAAGGAAAAGTGCGCTGGGTTAACAAAGACATTTACATGCAATAGCACCAATGTGGTCTACATTATAGAATGTACATGCGGAAAACAATATGTAGGACGCACAGGCAGAAAACTAAAAACAAGGATCCGAGAACATACAAATGGCATCCTCAAAAAAAGTAAAGACCACCCACTCCCAAAACACTTCTCCTTATGCTGCCCACAGAACAACACTATCTCTTTTTTCGGTATAGACAGATTAACACCCCCGGAAAGGAAAGGAGATATACAGGCAGCATTATCCAGAAAGGAGACAGAATGGATTTTTAAATTAGACACCCTAGCACCCAAAGGTCTCAACAAGGAAGAATAGATTTTTTATTGCTTCTCTAAAAAGTCCGCTTCATATAAAAAAAAAAAAAAAAAAAAGTTATTATATATATCTATTTTTAAAACATCTCGACTTTTTAAATAATTATATTACTTTTAATCAGTTTTTTACAATATATTTTACCATCATTTTAACTTTTTAAATGGTGATCGTTTCTATCATACTTTTTTCATTATGTTATTGTAAGGTCAGATGTCTATCTACCAAGCTTATCACAAGCAGAGATTTCCCATCATCCTCTCTTACCCAATAATCCTGCACAACCTGTTCTTTGTTTTAACTTTTACTGTGGTAACCAATATATATTTTGGACAAGGAGATACCTCCAAGGTTGAATACATAAAAAGAACTATTTAAAACGAATTCTAAAGGGCAAAAATAGACTTTATAAAGAGAAAAAGGGAAAAAAAAAAAAAAAATCCAAGATGGCTGCTGGAACACAAACAGACAGCAAATGGAACACAAATGTCACTTCCTGTTACAGAAACAGGAAGTAGTTTGAATCATGATTTTAAAAGCCAGAGAGACACTTCAAATTTTATCCCTGATGAAGCTGTAAGGATTAAAACAGCGAAACGCGTAGGAACTACCTCACAAGCCACGACTTAAAGGGGCCACACCATAGCAGAGAGGTGCAACTTCAAAAACTGCTAATGGACGTTTTTTGCAAGGTTTTTTAGTGCTTTTTATTGTTTTTAATTGCTATAATAAAGTTTGTTGGCAACCTTATTCCTGTGTGCAGAGGTTTTTGGGAACTATACAGACCAAGCAAGCATCAGAACAGCACAGAGTAAAGCCTGCATTACCCCTAGTGGTGGATAGACACAAGTGAGTGGTTGAAGTTTAATTTTAATATATGGAAGTGTCATTTTAAACTGGTTTGTTTACAGAGATCTTGATCTTAACCTATTTATTATTTTTTACTTCTTGTTTTAACCCTTCCCCTACCCATACCCCCAAGCGCAAGCAAGATACTTTTAAAGATGTTATAAACAATTCAGTGGACAACTTGCAGTGCAGCCACCCTACTTAAGGAGACATTCCCTACCACACCATAGCGCGGAAGTAACCCAATCTACTATAATTTATATATATATATGCTTTCTTAACCGATGTATGCAATTGTATTTAATTTCATTTTTATCTAGCTGTAATGGCTTGCACTTATCCCCTTGTTTGTATCCTCTGTATTTTTTAAGAGATGTCTCTGTTCGTGCCCATTTCTGCAGCCAAGGACACAGCCTGAAAGACCTAAAGGTCACAGTGCTCATGGGAAATTTTAGACCCCAAAAGGGGAGAATGGGGATGTAAACTTATACAAAAGACTCTGGACTCAACAAAGATCTAAACTTTATGTGTCACTATGTCATGTAGAATTAATTAGACCAAATTTCTTTAAACCACCCAAACCCATAAATATCTCATTTATACTAGACCCTCCATTGACACTAGAGGTGAAGTGTATCTGATTGTTTGTTTAACCCTTGTTAATTCCTTTATTACTGCCTGTGATCATTGAATGTGTATTTACTGTTTTATTTATAACAGCCATTGCCAGGCATAGGGGCATTAGATAACATCTGTGTAATGTCAACGTTCTAGTATGTATAAAATAGTGTGCTTCACTATATTCAGTATTGTATCATGCCTGAGGAAGACGTACTTCGAAAGCTTGCATTTTTAATCATTTTAGTTAGCTAATAAAAGGTATTATTTTATATCCAAGATGCCTTCACTATTTAAGTTTTAGTAATTCATATGTGTTCCCCTGACCATTTCCCAGGTGCTTGGCACATCTACAGTAAGCTACCATGCTTTTTCTACCCTTATTTTACTTCTTATTTTTACTCCTTATTGACTCCTATAGGTCTGTTTTTGAATTTTCAGATTTTCACATTTTTTCCCAAAACGAAACTCGCTGGTTTTGAACATCTCCAATCCCCAAATACCAGACTGTTATATGGATATTTTAACCACAAAAATAAGAAAACATCTTTACAATTATAGCTTTGGCTTTTGCATTTAATTACTTTTTTTTCTTTTAAAGGGTGTCTGTTGGTGCAGAGATATTGTTTTGTAAGGACGGGTGCTCAGTAGCAATAGACACAGGAGCTGCATATATCACTGGTCCTGCTGGGGCAGTGTCTGTTCTCATGAAGGCTATTGGGGCTACTGAACTGGAAGAAGGAGAGGTAACATTGAAAGTAATTCTAAACTAAATAATAATTAATATAACATATCCCTATGTTATATATATGTTATATATGTTACATATAACATATCTCAGTACAGCATAGAAAGAACTAGACCCCCATAGACCAACATTTTAAATGTTTTAGTTTCAATATTCATTAGTAATCTATACTGTATATCTTAACTTATCTTTCATTCTTTAAAAGCATTAAAAAGTTACTTAAACTTGTTATTATTAAAGAGCGTTTGGTGAATATTGTTTTCGGGATTTCCATTGCAATTTGCTGACAGATCACATTGGTATCTGTCGGCACATTGCGAAGGAAACCCGCACACATGGAACCGACCGATCTTCATACGCAGTATGGGGATCAGTCGGCCATGTGGCCATACACCGCACGATCGGTATCGGCCCCCTCGTTTAAAGTTAAACGAGCCGATGCTGACCGACGGAAATTTTCCATCATTTCCAATTGATCGGAGTGCCGACTACGGTCGTTCGTCGGCACTCTAAATGGTCGGGAATATCCCCTACACAAAAGCGATAATTATCGTTCATATGTATGGCCACCTTAAGCATTCTTAAATTATAAGAATAACACACCATCACTGTGTCATGTTAATGGCACCTTCCAGTAAGTAAAATAAACAATTTTTTAAAATAAAAAAGTCCATATTAGATGCATTTACATCATGCTTACAAATGAGTATAAGTTTTAGATACCAGTAATTTTCCAACTCAAAAATGCCTTAATGTTTGGCGAAAAGTCTGGTGAAAGTTGAAAAAAGTGTCAAAAAGATAAAATGTTACCTCTTTATAAATAGTGTTAAATAAAAAAAATGGCCAAAATAATGCAAACATTTAATCTTTGCTGCTTATACGGAAGTGTGAGAAAACTGAATTGGTACCTTATTCCATTTTAATCTAAACACATCTAAAATTACCAGGTTAAATTACTTGACAATATTTCCATTAAGCTGGGTACACAACATCCACTATTTCTGGCCAACTGAAAGACATTTCAGTGTATTGGTCGATCGGCCCAAAATAGTGGATGTTTTTTTTCCATGCTGTTATGGCTTACTTTTGCCGCGACCGACAGTGCTTTGTTAAGATTAACAATTTGCTAGTCAGAACAAATACATCTCATGGTATGTACTCAGCCTCAAGTCATGGAAATATTCTTAGTGGGCTGGGTCCTTGGTTGATCCTACTTAAGTCCCCCCTATGGACCACTTAGTAATGCCCATAACCAATCCAATACCTGACCTTCCCTGAACCACCTAAGCCCCCCACCACCACCAGTGAGATCATTTGGGACAACAGGGCAGGTAACCAGAGATGGAGGTGCACTCTATCCCAACCAGTGGGTGCAGAGACCTAGTTGTTCCCCAAAAAACAGCAATTCCAATGAATAAAACAACTGAGGATTGCACTCCAAACAAGTTTTCAGTTTATTTTGAACCACACATCACACGTGACACTCGAGTGAATTGATGCCCATTCATATGAATTGATGCACACTGCATTGGTTTTACTGTAGTCATACAGCATGCATTAAGCTTTCATATGTGTTAAGTTTTAAATGGAGAAGGTGCCAACCATATATTTGTCATCTGGTCTAGAATGAGCAGCCTGCAATTTCACTGCAATGTGCACAGCTTCTTTGGTCAATAAATGTGTTCAAATTGGAACATTTGATTAGCTGGCCAAGAAGACCAGGGTTGTCTGAAGTTGTCAATGATTGTACAAGTTATTATGTTTTTTTAAACTTTGAATAACTACAGATTAGCTTATCTGGGTAAGAGCTTTACATTTCAATGGAAGCAGCAGTGGAATATATTCTTATTATAATCAGCTATGTCACAGAGTGATTATTATAAGAAAATGTTCTATTGCAGCTCCCATACCCTTCTGTCCATCCATCATTCAAACTCCATAACATTTTTAAAAAGTAAAACAGTTATGTAAAAGTAGAAAACTATAAGAAACCGACCATGATTTACTTTCTTTCCCCAACCTCAGATCAATCAGGATTAAACATCTTTACTTTTTTTTACTTAAAACTTTTACCCACAATGCAGTCTGCCTGCAGTTCTGAAATCCAAACATTCTGCCCAAAATCAGGTGGATAGTTTAGATTTCAGGAATTAGGACTGTATTTTCGAGGGTTACATCCCAGTGTGTTTCTGATGCCAGGTAAGTCCAGGTAATGCAGGTAAAGCCCCACAGGCACTGCCGGTGTAGTCCATACCCACCAACCGTTCCTATTTGAGTATGTGGACAGGGGCATGCCTGCAATGTTGTGGTAGGTGGGGCGTGGTATTCTGGGGTGTGGAATGTCTGGGGGGTGTCAGTGATGTTTCAGTGGGTGCGACAGTTAAGGACTTGGTTGTGATGTTTGGGAGCATGGCCACAACACTTGGAAGCATGGCCATGCCATTTGGGGGTGTGGCTGCAAAGTTTGGGGGCATGCCTGTAGTGTTTGGCGGCATGGCGGTGATGTTTTGGGGCGGGCTATGGTGTTTGGGGGCGTGCCTCAACTCCAACATATGTGGCTTGGTATCAACTTTTAGGGGCGTGGTTGTGATGTTTGTGATTCTGAGTTCTCTACCGTGTGTAAAATTAAAGCATTTAACCTGCAGCCTTGTGCTGTTATATGATCAGGGAACTCTGAGGTGATGTAACATTTGTGGGCAATTGATAAATGTAGGGTACCTCCTAGGTGCACAGTCTCTTCTGGCCTCCTCTCTGCCAGATAACAATATAGCAAATATAAAAAATAGACATGTCCAGTCGTTAATAAATGGGATCACCCCTGATATTTACCTAAGTGCAAAACACAAATACACACAACGTTTCGGCCTGAGAGCATTTATCAAGTGTTATAGAGTCATGTTACTTTCTTCCTTTTATAGTCTATATATAATAGTGCCACCTGTGCTCCTCCTCCTTTACGCTCACAGTGTACTTTCTCAGTGACCCACCCGGTGGTACTTCTCCAATCAAAACCTCACACAACCCATGCCCATTTTCACAACAGGTAGTACTTACTTGGTGGAAGTAGGGGATACTCACTTCTTGTCCTTCTTTTTCATCTTTTATTCCCCTATTCCACCTAAGAGGTACAACCAAAATACATTAAGAACCTACAAATTGTATATAAAGTGCTCAGTATCTCATATGTGCAAAAGAGCTTAGAAAGTGCCTAGTGCATCATACTAAAATTTATTTAAGGGAACATTGAAAGAAAAAACTTAACTGGGTGAAAGTTGTTATAATATATCGATAGAGGTAAGAGATAGGGATGCAGCATGGTGGGTTCAGTGGTTAGCACTGTTGCTTTGCAGCACTGAGTCCTGAGTTCGTTTCCACCCTTGGACACATCTGCAAGGAGTTTGTATGTTCTCCCCGTGCTTGTGTGGGTTTCCTCCGGGCACTCTGGTTTCCCCCACAATCATAAAGACATACTGATAGGTTGTATGTGTCAAATAAATGTGCTTAGATTGTAAGCTCTTCAGGGCAGGGTCTGATGTGAATGTATACATGTAATTGTAAAGCGCTACAGAAGATGTTGGCGCTATATAAAATCTGAAATAATAATAATAATTCAAAAGGGTATGCACTTTTGAGAAAAAAAAACTAAATTTACTTGTTTTCCACAGTATATTGTAGACTGTGATAAAGTTTCACAGCTTCCAGACATCTCTTTCCACATGGGTAAGAATAAGTATACTCTCAAAGGACCAGCTTATATCCTGCAGGTAGGTCTATCTGCATGTAATACATTCTTTTAAAAATATATTTTCCAGCACATTTGTTGTATTTTTGTGTAAAAAAAAAAGGAGGTACTCACAGGTCTTCATAAAACATTGGATGCATTTTAAAATGTGAATAATTATATTTACTGAATAATTATATTTACTTGACAATATACTCAATTAATTTCCTTTCCACATTACTATCGACAGTAGCATAAAGGATACATAGTATGCCACACAGATAAGCAGATACATGTTATAGTTATATATGCCTACAGGAAAGAATTAAGCAACAACTGCTCATTTAAAGTGGGTACACAGGGTGTGTAATGCATTTCCGATCGCTCCTGAGGCCAACAAATGTTCACTGTTGGCATTTTACATAGGGAGAACGCTTACCGTATATACTCGAGTATAAGTCTAGTTTTCAGGCTGTGAAAACAGCCTGAAAACTGAACCTCGACTTATACTCGAGTCCGTCACTTACTGATGGAGGAATCCGGCTGCCGCGTCCACTGATGGTCGCATCCACTGACGTCACGACTCGGCACGGGAAATTAGACCGGCGCCGAGCGTGACGTCAGTGGATGCGACCATCAGTGGACACGGCAGCGGATTCCTCCATCAAGTGCATGATGTCGGGGGCCCGCACTCTCCTGCAAAGGTAAGGTTGCAGCAGTAGTAGTAGTGTAGTGTAGTGGCAGGGTGAGAAGATGGGTGCAGGGAGTAGTGTAGTGTATATGTAGTAGTGTAGTGTAGTGTCAGGGTGAGGAAGAGGGTGCAGGGAGTAGTGTAGTGTATACTGTATAGTGTAGTGTAGTGGCAGGGTGAGAAGATGGGGCAGGGAATAGGTAGTGTACTGTAGTAGTGTAGTGTAGTGGCAGGGTGAGAAGATGGGTGCAGGGAGTAGTGTACTGTAGTAGTGTAGTGTAGTGGCAGGGTGAGAAGATGGGTGCAGGGAAATAGGTTTTATTCCTGGGGCTGGACCTGGGGCTGGAGGGTAGAGTAAGGAGTCAGGGACAGGGTAGTGTGTTTTGGGGTTAGTGTGTGGGACAGGGTAGTGTGTTTTGGGGTTAGTGTGTGCAGTTCCACTCCAGATGTTTCTACTCCCTACTTCCACTCCCTTCTACTACTCTACCCTCGACTTATACTCGAGTCAATTGGTTTTACTCATTTTTGAGGTAAAAATGGGTACCTCGACTTATACTTGAGTCGACTTATACTCGAGTATATACGGTAAGACTGTGAGTAGCGTGATAATTAGAAAATGAAAAACAGATTCTGTCTTAAACCTTAAACCTCTTGGCAGGTAAAGGATTTAAAGGATTGTTTGAGTGCTGTTGGTCCCACCAACTTTTGGTTTCTTTTCAAACTAATCTCTCAAGGTTTTGTCATTAGTTATTAGTACCATTACATACCAGATTGTTTATAAAATCCAGTTGCATACATTTCCATTCTATAATGTTTGTCTAAAAAGAAAGAAAGGGATTTTGGAATAAGCTAATGTTGATAGAGATACACATTGTTTTTAGAAGGTATTATTTTTATAGCGTATGTGGGAGGATTAGCTCGTTAGCTCTTTTACCACAGCTCTGCCAGTAAAAGAAAACAGGCACCAAAGGTTTGCTTAATAAAGGCAAAGGATGAACATTTATTTGTGCCAAAATAATAGAAAAAAAAAACAGTCTTTAAACAGAAAGCAGTAGGACGGCTAACAGTTTCCTCCCCCCCCAGCACTATCTGAGCCACGAGCTGGCTTTATTTCAGTGGAGTAACTAGAGAGACCAGCTGAACCCTTATCAACCTATTAACCCTTTCAGCGCCTTCAAGTCCTACCCTATAGAGCCCTGAATCTGTATTTTGCACTGATGAGATCTAACAAGATCGAAATGTGTCTGCAGATCAGATGATTGGTTCTATACCATAGGCTGTAGTGCATGTAAATAAGCCAGCAGTTCTGGCCACATGCATTAACCATTAGGACATAAAGGAGAAATTTTGCATATCTCTGTCCCTTACTCTGGGGAAACTGGGAGTAAGAAATTACTTCTTGTTTCTTAGATTTTGTGGGCACTGCTATTTATATAGCATGAGACTGCGAGATACCTTCCGTTATAAGAAGGTTCTGCTCCCTTTCGGTGCCAGCAGAGTTTCCCATTTTCTGACCGTTTGTGCCAGAAGAATTTTCAGAATTTTGCCCTCAATCGGTTTAGACTCATTTTACAGTAGGAAATAAGTAAATCAGGAATATTATACATTGTTTGTTTCAGCACAGTGGGTACTTTAACATGGTAACAGAATTTAGTAACTTTTCTGGAGATTTCACTCGATTTTTGGGTAACATTTAAAACAAAGTATAATTTGCAAATTTTCATGGATTTTCCCAATATTTATTTATAGTTATCTCAAGGTTACGCACAAAAATCTTACTGTTTCTAAAAGCTCTGATACTCCTGAGTACAACAAAAACATATATATGTAGGCACCCCACTTTTCCTGTTCAGGAGACCCCCCCAAACTAAAACAGCACCTTCAAGAATATTACACCAAATTGAAACTTCTGACGGTTAACATAGAATATCTACCAAGTTAACGAAAATATCCCCACAAGTGAGATATTTTTAAAAACTACACACCCGCAGGATTTTACGAGTGAGGTAAGTTTCGATCAAAATGCAGATACCTGGACGCAGCACTTCGTCCAATTGTAAGTTATTTTCTCACATTTTCCTTTTTTTCCTCAACTGTAAAATCAGAGACAATCAAATGCGAATTTCAGCTAAAAACTGTAAAGTTCAAATGCATCTCAAATATGAAAGCCTAACCCCTCCCGAATAAAACGGTATGCCACATTCATGGGTGTACCCAGAGACATGGCTACCAACTAACCCAGAGCAGGACCAATGCCAAATGTCAGTATCAGCTATAGCTACTAGCAGCTACCATAAGCATTTTAACGTTATTCTATACACCTCAATGGAGGAGCTCACTAGGAGTCACGCTCCTGTAATTTTTTTACCAGTTTTTATGTATCAAGATGTGTTTACCACTTTACAGTTTGTTCACAGCTGCTCCCACAGCATCTCCCATGTGGTGGTGGTTCTGATACGTTACCATGGACACTTATTCGACTTTGTTGATGGACATGGCCTCTGGTCAACGGAAGGGAAGGGGTGGGTTTTGTGGGATTTTATCTGGTTTTCACTTATCGGTGTTTGTATACACTTGAAAAAGACCCGTGTGGATCGAAACATGTCGGATCAATAAAACACTTTGTGTTCGCAGCAACCCTGCGTGGCGTCCCCTTCCTTTCTACCCTATTTGTCTGTCAATACTGCTGGGAACGGAGCAGTAGGGAGGACCCCTGCCCTATACTCTCGTGGGAAGGGAGGGACCCAAGAACAATGTTTGTGAAGGTTCTCATTAATCAAGGTCATGGTATATCTGTTGTATTCAATTAGATCAACTGGACTTGAAGTTTAGGATAAAGGACATACCTTTGAAGATTGTAATATTAACATATTAGCAAAGGAACATGACTGGTTCAAGAGAGGTGTCAAGGAGGCTATTTATGTGAAAATAAAGAAACCAAGCTTAAATAGAGGAGGGGGGGTTCAACACCAACTGTATGCCATGTACAATGCTGTTTTGACACCTTACCCTGGGCGTTCCTATAACACCTCTTAGCCACTATGCAATCACGCCCTTAACACCTGGCAGTGATATGCTATTGGGATTTTCCCAGTTAGATAATTGCCACAGATTCTTGTACAAGTCATTCTGAATTGAGAAAGCCAGTCGGATGACTAGCGAAGCGTCTTCAAGAACTAAACTTCAAGTCCAGTTGATCTAATTGGATACAACAGAAATGTTCCAAGAACAAAAATAGTGGAAATGTCTGTGATCAAGCCAGGATCAGCGACTATTTTTATGGGGAGCACGTACAATAGGAATAGAGAAAGAGAGAGTGGATAGGGAGATGAGTCAATTAAAAGGGATAGCAGCAGAAGGAGATATGAAAAAATGTTACCACCAGGTGGAACCGATCAGGTCGAGACCTCTGCGGGAGGGCTGGCGAAGGTGGCCCTCATCCGTCCCTATCCGTATCTGGTGCTCCTGCAGCAGTTGAGGGCGCCTCAAAGTGGAGGATCTTTGTGGAAGTTTCTCCCATTCCGTTCTTGGTAGTTTTCTAGGTGGGGTAGTTGGATTGTCTTTGGTAGGTAGTGGCAGGTTTAGTTTTTGCAGCATGCGGGTAGCTTCCTTTCCGCCTTTATAAACATGGCCCATAGCTGCTTTACCTCCCATTCTTTAATTAAACTGAAATAAGGGAAGTCAATTGTGTTGTAAATAATGGTCCCACATCAGCAATCCACCACTGCTCTGTGAACAACCAAGCTTTGCTCCTTTAGAATCCTGGAATGAATAGGATCTGACCCTGGACCTTTAGATTTTCTAAGTGTAATCAATCTCTTTTGCACTTCCTACCTGGGTCAAACAATCTTTTATTCTCAACGAAGTAGATCCATTATAAAGGATGCCCTTATTTACTAGTGCCTCATTAAAAGTGGCAGTTCAGTGGAAATGATCAATATTTTTTAAATTGTTAGTTTGTGTAATGCCTTCTTAATTATTCTACATATTCTCTCCCATTTTAAAAAATCAGTTGATTTCATACCCTTTGCTGTTCCCTGCTGTTGACATTAGTGAGCTGACATTTCAGGTTCTAACGTCCTTCTTCTTCCCAGGATGCACCACATACTTGGAATGTTCCTAACAGTAATTTCTACTGATTGGCTGTTGGATGGGTCAAAGATGCTCAGATCTCTACTGAGCAACTGAATCAACCCAGGCTCTGGGTCAAGGGCAAGACCATAACGGTCTGTTATAGGGGTCCTGCAAACAGGAAGTCAGCATTTCGGTTGCATTTATTTATACACAGACAAAATGCTAAACTGGCAGATTAAGGTCATTGGGGTGAAAAAATACTGCTCTTTATTCTGTAAAGTATTTGCACTGAACTTCCCCTTTAAGAAAAGATGGTGTTTAAAGTGTCAGTCTTCTCACTTTTACTACCAATCAGTTAAGGGATGCATCCAGTCTATAATTTTAATTATTGCTTAAGTCTTAATTTAAAGCTCTGATCTAATTTTATTTTCTCCTCTTCCAGCAGTCCCAATTTCAGGAAGAAGTGTGCTCTGTTGCTTTTTCTCCCCTGGACATTCCACCACCAGTGGGGCCTCTCTGGATTTTAGGAGCTTCTTTTATTGGGCAATATTATACTGAATTTGACCGCCAAAACAAACGCATTGGATTTGCTATGTCCCTTTGACTTTATTTTTTGAATTGTGTAAACATAAAATATAAATAATTATGTTTTAGTTGATTTTACCAAAAATAGTTTTTCTTTGTTTACACAATAAAGAAGTTCAGTAGGTAGACAGACTTTGTGACACAAATGCAGATCTGCACCCATAATATAATTTATAAACAAATCAGGCAGAAATCAAGTTTAAGTAAAGGCAAACTACTATGGTTGGAATTAAAGTACGCTGTAAAATCAAGTTAAGTTTAGTTGGAAGCTGCAGCTTAAAAAAAACTTTTGTCATTGTTTTTTTTCCCTACGCCCCCCCCAGAATCTACCTTTCAAGCTTGCAAGTTGCTAACATCTTGATTGTGCCTAGCTGAATGTGTGATCTCTCCGTGTGTGCATGGTGAGATGGTCATGTGCGCACGTGTCCATTCACGCACTGTCATGTTGCGTGTGCCGCGACATCATGCGCAAGGACGCGCCCGCATGTAATGAACATCCCCTACCATTTGAGGCTGAAGAAGCAGGAGAAAGCTACAAATCTCAGAGGGGCAGAGCTAAACATTTAGCTAGGCACAAAATGCCAGCAACTTGCAAGCTGGAAAGGTAGGCTCTGGGGAGGCATCCTTTAAAGCCACGGATTTTTACTAAACCAAAATATAGAAGCTAAAAAAAAAAGTTTTCTAGACATACTTACTACCAAATGTTCAAACCGAGCAGGGGAACTGACTAAATTCAGACTATTAGAAAGTGCATTACCATCCCTCTGTATGATTTATAAGAGTGTGAAACAAGTGTGTAACTTTCCCAGATCTGTAGGAAAATTTCCCACATCTCTAATAGTAGATATAGTTGATGGTAGATTGTAATCTTGTTATCTCAAAATTTTTGGTTTGGCTTTGGCCCCACTAAAACGCACCAAATCACGCACGCAATCGCTATTCTGTGTTGTGCTTTTTGCGTTCCTGCGATTTCCATGCTAACTAAAAAACGCATTCATAATTGCGTGCACAAAAGCGCTAGAAACGAGTTGGTGTGGCCTAGCTCTTACTTCTACAATGTTGATTTCTCACAAGGGATGTGTAAAAGGATCACTTAATTATTACTGCAAGTAGCCTTGGTGTCCTTTGTATCTATATTTGAATTGCTGTTTTAAAGTGGAGTGAGCGGTGCCACTGACATCAGGTTAGAGTCCTAATTTATGCTGGTTCATGAGCTGTGTGTTTGAAGAAAAAGAAATTATCCTGATACACTTCGGAGTTTTTTTTTTTTATACGATCAGTTAGCCGTGGTCATAAAGTACCACAGCATTACCAGTACTTTATGATAGTCATTAATTTACGGCATAAATGTAAATTAACGTCCGCAGCTCCAAAATACCGATGTGGTCAATGAAGACGTAACATTATACTAAGTTATAACGGGAGGTAATTATATACCACGCAGTATTGGTATATTGTACTGCAGTCGTTTTACGACCGCACTGCAAAATACCACTAGCATCAAGGTTCATATTTATAAAGGCGTTGTTATACTGCGCCTTAAACGACATTGGAAAACACTGGCATTGATCTATTTATTTGGTGTGTTCAATCCACACTCCTTTGGAAAAACAGTATACACAAGGGTAGCCAGACACTAAATTGCGGTATTTTGCAACTGCATGGTATTGTAAGAAGGAAGGTTCGTACATTTATATCTGCTAATGAACTTTTAAGATAACCCGCAGTATCAGAGGAAACCCTATTAGGTTTTAAGTTATGCACTTCACTCATTACAATGTTATGCCTTACGTTACGCAACTTGTTAACTTTTACTGTGTATATGTATATATGTCTTTATTTCAGTGGGTGTTACTTACTCAGCATCTGTATGACACCCTGTTAGGGGGTGGAATATGGAAGTGCTTGAGAGTGTGTTTACAGTGGCTTTATCTATTTTAATATGGAGGAAATTATGTTTTATTTACATCCTGATGACAGCCCGACAGGGCCGAAATGCATATATATATATATATATATATATATATATATATATACATACAGTATGGATAAGATCCAATAAAGGTTAAGTTTTATGAAAATCCCAATGGATGCTCTGTTCTATGACATACATCTATATTTATGTATATACATGACAATAATAAACAAAGTTGCATAATTATAGTCTGTGACCTTGCAATAGATGGTTCTGTTCTAGTTAAAGTCAAACTTTCTATGTCCAAATAGGGACAGAAAAAAACCTTGTCATTCTTCAGATTCCAAATCATTCTGGAAATGAAGCGTGTGGATGAGAACTAAAACCATCAATCAAAAACATGAATCCGATACATGAGTTATGAAACATGAAGAATGACCCATGATTCTGATACATGATGATGTCCTAAAATGGACATCATACAAGAGGACAGGAACCCTTGCCAGCATGAGAGCCATAGGTCGAAAGGTGAAACAAATGCATGCCACTATGTGATGTCTAAGAAGCTGTACACTTTCAATTCAGCAGAAATATCAACTTAGTATAGTATTTGAGGTTGAATAAAGACATACGTCCATCCAGTCCAACCCATCTAGCAATATCCTCATTTCCTGCCTGTTGATCTAGAGGAAGGCAAAAAAAAACCCCACCAAATTTATGAAGGGGAAAAAAATTCCTTCCTGACTAAGTGGCAATCAGAAATTTCCCTGGATCAACTCTACTTTATATATCAATACCAGTAATTTGCAACATTCCTTGTTTGTAGAAACTGATCCAGCTTTTTTTTTTTTTTTTTTTGAAACTGACCAATGAACCTGCCATAACAACGTCCACTACAAGACAGTCCCATAGCTTTACCGTTCTCACAGTGAAAAACCCTTTCCGAGCTTGAAGCCTAAATCTTTTTTCTTCAAGTCTTAAGGGATGGCCACGTGTCCTCTGACATGCTCTATTGGTGAACAATGCCCCAGATAGTTTATTGTATGGCCCGTTAATGTATTTATACACAGTAATCATATCCCCACGCAAGCGCCTTTTCTCCAGCGTACATAATGGTAACTTTTACAGTCTCTCCATATTCAAGCTCCCTCAATCCCCTTATTAATTTAATTGCCCTTCTCTGAACCCTTTCCATTTCAAAGATGTCCTTTTTGTACACAGGATTCCAAAATTGCACTGTATATTCCAAATGAGGCCTTACCAATGCTTTTTAAAGAGGGAGAATAACATTTTCCTCCCTTTAATCCATACCTCTCTTTATACAAGACAAATACCTGGCTCTGGCTGCTGCCGCCTGGCAATGCTTGCTACCTTTAAAGTTTGTTATCCACCAAAACTCCAAGCACCCTTTCCAACAGGGATTCACTGAACATAGAGCCATTTAAAGTATAAGCAGCACAATGATTTTTAAGTCCATTTATCAACATTGAATCTCATCTGTCACTTACCTCTGAAGTCATTTGTATCAGCCACCACAAAAGCCCTGCTCTGATTAGGTGGTGATGTATTCATGTGATGTTGCATCCTTTATTGATTGTGTATTCCACTTGCTTGAGAAAAGGGTACTGAATTCCCCAATGACTATAAAGGTTTTTTGTTCTAATTGGTGCGCAGTGTGTTCAAATAGGAAGCAACCCTGTCTTGTGGAACTTTTACATCCTAATGCAATAGATTTTGAATGTTGTATTATATAGTGCAATCCTTTTTGCATCAGATTACGCTGGTTTTACTACAAAGTTCTGGAAATGCCACTGGTACTAAAAATTCTAGCATACACAACATCATCAGGGGGCAAATATTTTTTCTGTAAATATGGCAATATTGCCCTTTACAGCACATCCCCAATTTCTCTACAGTGATATACACAATTTGACCCAGACCAAAAAGTCTGGACAGAAAAGGTCTTTATGGACTAAAACAAGGCAAAGGAACTCAACTATGAATGAAAACATTAGAAATGGGGAGCATAAATATTGCATCATATATTCTGGAATGATATTTCTATTGCTTGTGAAGGTTCTCATTCATCCAGGTCATGCTATATCTGTTGTATTCAATTAGATCAACTGGACTTGAAGTTTAGTTCTTGAAGACGTTTCGCTAGTCATCCGACTGGCTTTTTAAATTCAAAATGACCTGTACAAGAATCTGTGGCAATTATGTACCCGGGAAAATGCTGCCAATTAGCATATCACAGCCAGGTGTTCAGGGCGTGATTTCATAGTGGCTAAGAGGTGTTATAGGAACGCCCAAGGTAAGGTGTCAAAAAAAAAAAAAAGTCAGTCTGAATTGAGAAAGCCAGTCGGATAACTAGTGAAACGTCTTCAAGAACTAAACTTCAAGTCCAGTTGATCTAGTTGAATATAACAGGTATTTCTTTCTATTGTTGATTCAACCAAAAAAGTGATCCTGCTGGGGGCTCCTTGATGGGGATCAAAGGTCATTACAATTATTGTATATGTAAGATTTATTTGAGCAACAACATGCATTGTACCATAAGAAATTAATGGAATGCTTTTTCGGTAGTCATAAAACATTTTTGATGCAAAACCTTTAACTATAGGAGGCCAGTCTCTATAATTGTGAGAGCTACATTGTCTAAATCTGTATATTAGTTTGATTGTATTGGAACAGTTGCAATTCCATAATAATGATACAAATAATATAATGTAACAAAATCCAAACATAGAAAACATTGTAAACATCTATTTAACATACAAAATAAATTGTATAGTTTAACAAACTTCTGTAAAAAGAAAATACTGCTATCTCTTAGGCCTTAAGTTTTAGTGAGCTTAGTGGTATTCACATGTTTGTGCAAACAAAATGAAAGTCTGTTGCTTCTTTAGTTAGGATTGGTATAGAAGGGCAAGTGATACATTTTTTTAATCCATATGGGTGAACATCTGCTGAACTTTATGGTAAACCTTTCCTTTCAATTAGCTAGACCATAGAGATAGCATTTGGTTAAAGGAATAGTTCACTCAAAAAGTTGTACTTTTCCTTTAATGTATTGAGGACCAGGAGGTTAAGGAGATATGCCTTACCTTCCATTCTTCAACCAATGCACCAGGAGCGATGGGCGAAGAAAGTAGAAACTTCCCTTACATGCGATCCTCTGCAGCAGTGACACGTCTGACCGCTTCCTGGTTCAGAGTAACTATATCATGCATTCTCGATAATGCGTTAGCGCTATGCTATAGTTACTCTGAACAGGAAGTGGTCATGAATTTCCACTGCTGCTGCGTGTAAGGTAAGTTTCTCCATTCTTCGTCTGTCGCTCCTTATGATTTTTTGAAGAACAGGAGCTATGGCATAGATCCCTCCCGGTCTTCAATCAATACATTAAAGCAATAGTTCACCTTTTCAGTGAACTATTTTTTTAAGTCCTCAATATAATTATTTTTACATACACATAACCCATATTATGCACAATAGCCTGTGGTCTAAAGCTTGTGGTGAAATTTCAGAACTAAAGGAAAATTAATTAAAATCAATAGCACCCTTCATAATTACTTTCACAATGTAATATTGTAAGACTCAGATGGCATTAAATACTTAAAACACTGGTTCCAGTAACAAATCATATTTGTGGCCATACTACAGACAATGCAAATACAATAATAACCTAATATTGCCCGGTCCATAGCCACAAACTATATGCTAAGCTTTGAGATTACACGTGTGTTTACACTTTCAGATCTCTGTATTATTAATTCATAGTTACTGGTTACCAGACTTTTTCCTGAATCTCAATATACATTCCAACATGTAAATAGGTAAAAGAAGACTTCTACTAAAAGTATAAATAGCCAATGTAGAGTTAGTATTAACTAAACAAAATCTTCTTGTGTTTGGAGTTTGGAATCTGTCCCCGTGATTTTAATCGTCTGAGGGCTTCTCTCATGTGCCGGGGCTGTAATGGGGGATTATCCCCCCACTTCTCACACACATCCAAAGCTGTAAGAAAAAAAATGGAAGGTTTTAGAGAAAAAAATTCCTACATAGCACACAAAAAAAAAACCCTACAAATTATTCAATTACATAATATACAGACAATAACTTTACATAATTTACGTTTAAAAAAAAAAGCTGGATGAGTTTCTGCAAACAAGGAATGTTGCAAGTTACTGGTATTGATACATAAAGTAGAGTTGATCCAGGGAAATTTCCGATTGCCACTTGGAGTCAGGAAGGAATTTTTTCCCCCTTCATAAATTTGGTGGGGTTTTTTTGCCTTCCTCTGGATCAACAGTTAGGCAGGAAATTAGGATATTGCTAGATGGGTTGGACTGGATGGACGTATGTCTTTATTCAACCTCAAATACTATACTATACTATAATAAAATATAAATTTGAGATATGTAAATCATAGGAAACCAACTCACCAACAGTTTAATAGTTATAGTTACAGTTATAGATTAATTGAAATTATGTTAATTTACAGAGCATTACAATAGTGTTTCTCAAACTGTGTAGTATGAAAGACAGAGAGCTGTGATATTAAATACACAATTAAACCACGGTTTTCCTAAAGGTTGACAGCAACTTGAATTTCAAATGTATTCATTGCTTATTTCAGATGCCTCAAATATCCAAGGGACAATGCAGCAGAAACAAGCACATTAGTTCTACAGCCTATTGGACATTTAGGTCTATAACAGGGTTTCTGAGGTAAACATTTTTTATTTTATAGCTGGTATGACAGCAATGCTAATCATCAATGCTAAACCTTTTTTTTAAAATTATAAATAAAAATACTTAAGAAATACTATATCATTATAAATCAATAAAAATACTATAAGACGCTTATAAATAATAAATCAAACCCATGCCGCCTTCTCTCCATCTTTAACTCCCTTTTCCATGCCTCGCCTACTCTCTTCTCTCCACACATAGTAACATAGTAATTAAGGTTGAATAAAGACATACGTCCATCAAGTCCAACCTATTCACCCCCTTTTGTTTTTTTCACACTCCCCCCAAGACTTTGCTGACTACTTCATAAATAAAATAGAGTCCATCCGTATGCAGATTCATAACCCTCAGCATATCTTTAAGATTCTTTTACCCACACCCCCTTCCACTGCTCTTGAATCTTTTAGTCCCATGACCCAGCCAGAGGTCTTGTCTCTGCTTCGGTCATGTCCCCTCAATCCCATGCCCTCTTTCCTACTCAAGCACTGTAATCAGGCAGTCACCCCTATACTAACCCACATATTCAACGCCTCCTAGTCATCTGGTATTTTCCCTTCCTCCTTTAAACATGCTCATGGGAAACCTATAATCAAAAAAGCCTCCCTTGACCCTTATTGTCTTGCTAACTACCTCTCTTCTACCAAAGCTACTGGAACGTCTAGAAGTCTCATCCTTCTCAAACTCTTCTCTGCTTTCAACACAGTTGATCATTCCCTCCTAATGCAAATTCTTCACTCCTTGGGCATCTGGAATGAAGCGGCATACTGGCTACAATCCTACCATATGATAATATAACATCCTCTCCGTTTCCCCTTAGTGTCGGGGTCCCTTAGAACTCTGTTCTTGGACAGAGAAACAAAACAAACAAGGGTCACACTCCAATAAAACGCGATTCTTTATTTATGACCACACATCCACTCACAGCTTTTCGGGGGGTTGTTTGCCCCTTTCTTCAGGTGATCATCTAAAAGGTGTTATAGGAAACAACCACAAAATAATTAAAATAAACATCAACATAAAAGGGTGGGGATTCACCTGGTGAATGCTACCATGGAAGGTGACAAGAAACAGAAATAACGGTATGTTGTAAACAATTTCGTGTTTTCTCTGTCACCCCAGTGACAGCAATTCAACAGACTGGGACATATCCAAGCTAAAACATAGGGAGGGAAAGAAATCAGAACATAGTTTTTTTTTTCAATTAAGTCTGCTGAATCACAGCCTCCAAAATTCTCCGACCTTAGTCTTGTCGGTTGCAGATACGTCCAAACGTAAGTGCCCTATAAAGGTTTTCCAGGACGACCATTTAGCAGCCTCACATATATTCTTCAGCGAAACCTTAGACTCAAGAGCCCAAGATGTAGCTATTGCCATGGTTGAGTGAGCTTTTAAATTCAAGTGCACTTTGGTTAACCGAGGATATGGTACAGAAAGAACTAAAGAAGGTTAATATTAATAAATCTCCTGGACCGGATAAAATACATCCTCGGGTACTTAGGGAGCTAAGTTCAGTTTTATCTAGGCCATTGTTTCTTATTTTTGCGGATTCCCTCATGTCCGGTGGTGTGCCTCTGGATTGGAAAAAGGCTGATGTTATTCCAATATTCAAAAAGGGTAGTCGTTCACAGCCGGATAATTACAGGCCTGTAAGTTTAACTTCAGTGGTGGGGAAGATCCTGGAAAGTTTAATAAGGGAACATGTTCTAGAGTATGTTTCAAGGACTGACATTATAAGTAGTAACCAGCATGGATTTAGGAGGAATAGATCTTGTCAAACTAACTTGCTTGGCTTTTATGAGGAAGTAAGTAGAAATTTAGACTCTGGTATAGCAGTAGATGTAGTTTACTTGGATTTTGCAAAGGCTTTTGATACAGTCCCCCATAGGCGACTAATGAATAAGCTAAGGTCTGTTGGTCTGGGGAGTCACATTTGTACATGGATAGAAAATTGGTTAAAGAATAGGATGCAGAGAGTAGTTGTTAATGGGGCTTCATCATTATGGACTAAAGTGCTAAGTGGGGTGCCACAGGGTTCTGTGTTGGGGCCGCTTCTATTTAATCTATTTATTAATGATTTGGAAGTGGGTATTGTCAGCAAGGTTTCTGAGTTTGCTGACGACACAAAACTTTGTCGACCATTAAAAACTTCAGAGGATGTGCAATCGTTGCAAGGGGATCTAGATAGATTATCACATTGGGCTGCTAAGTGGCAGATGAAATTCAATGTTGATAAATGTAAGGTGATGCATTTTGGACTTAAAAATACTTGTGCTGCTTATACTATAAATGGCTCTGTGTTAAGTGAATCCCTGTTGGAAAGGGATCTTGGAGTTTTGGTGGATAACAAACTTAAAGGTAGCAAGCAGTGGCAGGCGGCAACAGCCAGAGCCAGCATGGTATTGTCTTGTATAAAGAGGAGAGGTATGGATTCAAGGGAGGAAAATGTAATTCTCCCTCTTTACAAAGCATTGGTAAGGCCTTATTTGGAATATGCAGTGCAATTTTGGAATCCTGTGTACAAAAAGGACATCTTTGAAATGGAAAGGGTTCAGAGAAGGGCAACTAAATTAATAAGGGGATTGGGGGAGCTTGAATATGAAGAACTGGAAAAGTTACAATTATGTACGCTGGAGAAAAGGCATTTGCGTGGGGTTATGATTACTGTGTATAAATACATTAACGGGCCATACAATAAACTATCTGGGGCATTGTTCACCAATAGAACATGTCAAAGGACACGAGGACATCCCTTAAGACTTGAAGAAAAAAGGTTTAGGCTTCAAGCTCGGAAAGGGTTTTTCACTGTGAGAACGGTAAAGCTATGGAACTGTCTTCCAGTGGACGTTGTAATGGCAGGTTCATTGGTCAGTTTAAAAAAAAAACTGGATGAGTTTCTGCAAACAAGGAATGTTGCAAGTTACTGGTATTGATACATAAAGTAGAGTTGATCCAGGGAAGTTTCCGATTGCCGCTTGGAGTCAGGAAGGCGTTTTTTCCCCCTTCATAAATTTGGTGGGTTTTTTTGCCTTCCTCTGGATCAACAGTTAGGCAGGAAATGAGGATATTGCTAGATGGGTTGGACTGGATGGACATATGTCTTTATTCAACCTCAAATACTATACTATACTAACTTGACCAATCCTGGGCAATAGCATCTGTGCCTAAAGCTTTTGCCATTTTGCGTTGTCTGGAGTGGCCATGAGATCGATAATGGGCTCTCCCTATCTTTGACAAATAGTTTGAAAAATTTTGTTGTGAAGACTCCATTCTCTTGGGTAAATGCAGTTTCTGCTCAGGAAATCTGCTAATATGTTTTGAGGACCAGGTAAATGCACCGCTGTGATGCTTTTTAAGTGTTTTTCTGCCCAATCGAGAATGGGGGCTACCTCCTTCATTAAAGATTTGCTTCTGGTTCCCCCTTGTCTTTTTACATAAGCTACTGTGGTATCATTGTCGTAAATGATCTTCACGTGTCTTCCATCTATTTGCTGGGCGAAGTACTGAATTGCCTTTTCTACTACCCTTAATTCTAACACGTTTGAGGTTAGATCTTCTTGCCAACTCCAATCCCCTTGCTCATACTTGCCTGACAATGAGCGCCCCATTCTACCTCTGACATCTGTTGTAACTGACACCCTTGAAGGACAATATCAAAAAAAAAAATCATCTCCATTACATGTCCATACTTCCAGCATCTGAAATCACTTCCTCACATTTACAGATGTGCTGCCCTCCCTTAGATATCACACAGCAAAGATGAGTGCTAAAAGCCCACCTCCTAGACGGCCCAGGGCCATGATAAACATATCACTTGTCATTGGCAGGTGGCAATGTCTGTTACAACCTCTCCCCTCCTCCTCTGCAGCTAGGATACAGCCTACATAATCAAGCTGATCAAGGATGGGTGGAGGAGTGCTTTCTCACATGCTAGAGTGACAGTGGCAGACAGAATTTTAATACCCCCTTCACAGCATGGCTAATTGAAGGCTAATAGAAGGCAGAGAGAGGTTCGAAATCAGGAAAAAAATGTTTGTGGAGGGCTGCATAACTTTTAACTCTTTTTAAAGGAAGTGTTCTCTCAGAAATGACATTTTACAAACTTCTGTATAATAAACCCCCCTGTGCCCCAGCCCCCAGGATCCCTTTCTTGTGAAAAAATTCTGCTTGTAGCCTCTGCAATCAGCTTGTAAAGTTCTGCTTGTTTTTGGTGGGAGTGTCCTTCACTCTGCACTGATTGTTGTCTATCTGCTGTACTGACAAGTTATAACCCCGCCCCTTTTGACCCCATGACTAATAGACTTTCCCTCTCTTCACGTGCACTTTTTTTTGCTGCATAAGATACAGTTTGCTGGTAGATCTACTGAACTTAGGGATTACTTACAACTTAAACCTCAGTTGGTATTGTTTATTGAAATAAAATGTATGTATTTATTGTTTATATAGATTTATATGTTTGTATATAGCAGTGTGCTGTGTGATACAGTGATACACTGTGTGAGCAGTGTGATTCTGTCAGTGTTTTTGTGTAACTGATTCTGTGAGTGTTTGTGTAAACGTGTGAGTCTGAGTGTGTTTGTGAATACGTGTGAGTGAGTGTTTGTGTAAACATGTGAGCCTGTGAGTGTGAATATGTGTGTCTGTGAGTGTGTGTAAACGTGAGTCTGTGTTTGTGTAAACGTGTCTGAGTGTTTGTGTAAGCGTGTGAATCTGTGAGTGTGTTTGTGTAAGCATGTGAGTCTGTGAGTGTGTTTGTGTAAGCGTGTGCCTGTGCATCACTTTCAGTATGGCATAATGTAGGTAGCAAACAGTCATCCAGCACTCCCAGCCCTTTTCCCCACCCACAGTGCCTGTGCATCACTTTCACTGTGGCATAATGACGTTAGCATGTTGTATTAGGAGTATGTGTGCATTGTATTGTGTGTGTGTTGTATTATGAGTATGTGTGCATTGTATTGTGTGTGTGTTTTAGTTTGTATGTGATGGGCTGCAGCCTGTCCCTTTGCTATAAATCTTAAAAATCTTCTTCCTCCTAAGACAATAGCACTACTGTACAGACAATGGTGTAACACAGTAACCATACAGGTTTATCATGATGGGAACCCTAACTATGAAATCAACTGTGACCCTAATCAGAGACCAAGCCCACCCCCCAAATTAATGGATATAGTTCAGGACAGAGACAGGCAACCATTATCCCTCCAGATGGTTATAACTACATCTTCCAGTATTCCCCAGTAGCCCTCCAGATCATTATAACTACAACTCCCAGCATTCCCCATTAGCCCTCTGGCTTCAGAT
Organism: Hymenochirus boettgeri; assembly: GCA_019447015.1. Lineage (NCBI taxonomy): Eukaryota > Metazoa > Chordata > Amphibia > Anura > Pipidae > Hymenochirus > Hymenochirus boettgeri. The sequence goes on from CM033470.1 coordinate 126,116,629, forward strand.
GGTTAAAGCTTCATCTCCCAGCAATCCCCCTCCCACTTTACCCAAAAATACTCCCCAAAAACTATGCCACAATCTGGTCAAAAGTTTATTTTTTTTGTTTTTTGGAATGACACACACACACACACACACACACACACACACACACCTCTCTCTACCTTCTCCACTTGCTGTTCTGTTCCATGAACAGGAATGGGCCTCAGCAACACTCCTCCTCCACTGGCTGCCTACAGAAGCTCCGCGTGGGGGTACATGGACCATGTTACCTGCTCCAGGTGCAGTTACCAGGATACTTGAGGCGGAGGAAGATGTCCTTAGTGCTGGCTTCTTATTAGCTGCATAGGTCGCGATTGCGGGTGAGCGCGCACGTGCTAATGAGGAAATCCCGTCCAGGCTGGCTGACAGAGAGGTCACTGTTTGTGACTGCAGGGGCCTCTCATTGCGCATGTGCGACGGAGCCTGCGTAGTCACAAATTGCAGGAGAGGGGGAGCTGCAAATTCAGGACCAGGACTGGGGGAATCAGTTACCGGCAAGGATTACTGGGGATAGGAGCAACACATGGACAATCTCGAAAGAGGTATTTGCACTGTGTAATTTATGTGTTCTGCCTATGCAGTCTTGTATTTAGCACTGAACTATTCCTTTAAAGCAATTTTTAAAAAAATGCATTGAGGCAATACAGTTATTTAAAGGTTCTTTTATTAGTCTTCCTAACTGAAGATTTTCTGGCATGGTCCACCATATCAGAGACTTTTTAACAGATTGAATTGATGATTTTTGACTGATGATAGAAGATGATTCTCTAACGGCCTCATGTGCTATCTTGCCCATTCCACCATTGGAATACAAGAGGCAATGAGACCTATGATCGTTAGGCATTGTTTTACGGTTACCTTCTTTGCTTTTAAGAAGAGATATCTTTTGTCTTATTGATTACGCTTTTTTCTCGGGTAATGAAATTAAATTCTCAGCGGTCAAGAATAATGCTCCTAGAAATATGTTTTTAGAAGGAATCAGGTGGCTCTTTTCTTTGTTAAAATCTTTGTTACTTCGGAGGTATGCAATATCGCTTTTTCTTTGGTTTCTGTAATTAAAAGCATTATAGTCGAGATAATGAAAAATTTGTATCCCCTGTTTTCTTATCTCAGCTACTAATGCTACCAGGATTTTTGTAAAAAACCTTGGGGACTGATTTAAACTGAAAGGAGGGCATTTGAACTGCAGATGAAGACTGTTGGCCTTAGGGACGTGAAAATAGGCGTCTTTCAAATCTGTTTACCATGCATATGTCTCTGCTTATGGCTTGGACTATAGACTGTAATGATTTTCTTAGTCTTAGAAATTTGTTCAGCATCTTGAGGTTTAATACCAGTGTCCAGCCCGATGCTTTTGGTACCATAAACAAAGGGGAATAAAACCCTTTCTTTTGTTGATCTCTTGCTGGGACAAAGTGATGAAAAAGAGACAACTTTACAAATTCTATTTTGTAACCTTCCTGGATAGATCTTATTACCCAGGAATCTGGAATGAAATCAGCCCACCTCTGCGAAAAATGTCTTAAGCTGACTCCTATATCCCGAGGAGGGACCTGCTCCCCGTCATTGCTGGTTTGATAAACTTTGGAACAAGCCTTCCTAACAGACTGTATTCCTCGTCTTCCTCGCCAATTCGCTTGGTAAAAGGCATCTCTACTTCCTCTGGTCTGTCTTGAGGAACAAAAAAGATCTCTCTTCCCTTCTAAGAAAAGGTGTCGGCCTGTACCTTCTTGAACCTTCTTTCCTGCGGAAGAAATACACTCTTCCCTCCTGAAGAACGCTTGATGAGGTCATCCAGTTTTTCTCCAAAAAGCATTTTTCCGTTGAATGGTAATTGGCAAAGGTTAGACAGAGTTCACATCTGCAGACAATTCTTTAACCAAAGAGCCCTTCTGGCTGCTACTGACAAAACCATAGATTTTGCTGATAATTTAACTAAATCCACTGAGGCATCAGAAATGAATTCAGTTGCAAACATGCATTCCTGGACCATACCTGCAAGCTTGGATCTTTTAACATTGGAGTCTATTGCATGTTGAAGATCTGCTAGCCAAACTTTTAAGGCTCTAGAGGTTGAGGTAAGAGCCACAGAAGGCTTGCAAGCTGCTCCTGCAGCTATATAGTCCTTTTTTAAATTGTGCATCTACTCTCATGTCCATCAGATCTTTAAATGTAGCAGCATCTTCCACTGGTAGAGTGGTTCTTCTAGCCAATCTCACTACTGCTGTGTCCACTTTGGGAGGAGAATTCCAAGACTCTGCACCTTCCTCATGAAAAGGTACTTTTTACAGAACTGATTTCCATCGTCTACCCTTTTTACAACTTTCTTCCAGTCTGAAGAAATTACTTGCCTTAAAGATTTATGGACCGGAACAAAGACTGTATTTTTTTGCATAGGAGGGAAATACTTCAGTTGATCCCGCTACTGGCTCTTCGGTAGTAAGAGAAAACGTTTCTCTGATTGCTTTAATTAATGGCCCTACAATACTAAGGTCAAAAGTGGACCCTGCTTCATTTTCCTCTTCATCGGATCCAAACACCTGATCATCTGAACTTGGAGATCCACGATACTCAGATTGTTCTGAGTCAGAAACATCTGATAAAGGTTTGGTAAATGTTTTGTTTTTTTCTTCTTGCTCCCCTGATCCTTCACCGATTCAGAGACCGCGGTTTTGATTAAACTCATTAACTTATCCATACAAATCCTTTCTGGTAATTGAACTAACTCCTCCTCTTTATCCGACTGCGTGTGGGCACGCAACAGGGCGTGTGTGCAAAAAAAAGTCCCGAAAATGTCCGCCTCCCTGCTGCAAACCTTGACTAAAGGATGAACACAGGATCCATCCATTAACAGCCCGATCACTAGGCCCTTCCCAGGCAAACCTGTTGCAACTAGAGGGAAGGCTTCAGTGAGAGAGAAAGAACTCCACTGGAAAAGCCAAAATGGCAGGTAAGCCCTGTTTAGCACCATGCTTTCCTAGCCACAGGAAATGCAAAAAGACAAAGGAGAGGCTGTTGGGAGGGATTTTTATACCGTGCGTTTCCTGTTAAGCCAGGGATATCCCAGTCTGGTGAATTGCTGCCACTGGGGTGACAGAGAAAGCCTTCTCTTAACATTTAAATACCTTCGCTCTGCTGCTCCTTCTTATATTTCTTCTCTTGTGCCCCCATATGTCCCTGCCCGTACCCTCCGCTCATCACAGAAGCATCTCTTATACAGACCTCCCACTCACAATGCCTCCTCTCGCCTTAAGTCTTTTTCTCTTTTGGCTACCGTCCTCTGGAATTCTATTCCCCTCTCTCTCTAAACAAGTTTAAATCTAACCTTTCAAGTTCTCTCTCTGAGCACAGCACAACATAGGACTGTTGATACTGCACCAAATATTACTTTAGCACTTCCACCTTTGTATTTGTATGTTACCCACCTAAGTAGATTGTAAGCTCTGAGGGGCAGGGACCTCTTTCATGTTTTTAAGCACTTGTATATTTAGTGATGCTCATACTCTGCAGGCCGATTAGACAAGTTAGAGCTGTTTACATTGGAGAATCAACTATTGCGCATGGATATAATCACTTTATACAAATATATTAATGACGCTCAATATCAGTAGGAAGCGCACACCGGAACCGACTCAATCCCCATACAAGACACTGGATTCCGTTACTTCATAAAAGCTTCTTTATTATATCAAAACTGGAAGCAGCATAGCAGCCGACCGGACGCGTTTCGGGCCAGACTAGCCCTTAGTCATAGGTACTCACTGGCGTCCCCCATGCCGTGGTTAAATAACCCGCTCCTCCATAAAGACCCACCTACGAAGTGGGAAGCGTAAGAGGCGAACGAATCACATCACCACCCCATGCGTGGACTCACAGGATGCTGCAATACATGTATTTACAAGATAAAAACAATAAATGATACATAGTCATACAAACTTTGAATTCATCTTAAGTACTAAACTATATACAATGAAACCAAATTGAAAATATAAATACAGCTGCTGAGGTAAGTAAGAGCGATCGGGACCAGAATAGATACATAATGTCAAATGCCATATATAGAGAGATTTCAAGATCCAGTAGAAAGGGATCTGATTAATCTTCAAAAACATCCCAAGAGTAAATTTGTAAAAGACAACCTTAAGCTACAGTAATGATAAAGCCCTGATACCGTCGGATCCGACGGTATCGGGGCTTTATTAGTTATGTGTGTACCTTCGTTTCCTGAATGAGCGTGGCCACTGAATGATCGGGTCGGCCAAACGCTCGTTCGGGAAAGACCTAAAACTTCCATCGGGCGCGCTAGACTCCCTATAGAGGAGTCTAGTGCGGCCGATGGAAACACACAGTCCCGAGCATTCTCCCTATGATGTTCATAGGGAGAACGCTCGGCACTGTGTGTATTCAGATCTATGAAAGATGACATGATCTTGTAGATCCTGTCTGTCATCTTTTAGAAATCTGTACTGTGTGTACCCAGCTTTAGTAAAAGGGAAAGGGGAGCCTTAGAATCTTAGAAAAAAGATAATTCTATTTTTATAAGCAAGGCAGATAAAGGAGGAGCTGTGGTGGTACTCAACATGGATGATTACAACAAAGAGGCCAATAGGCAATTATCTGATGAGGTCATGTATGAGAAGTTGATGTTCAACCCCACAGATAAATATAGAAGGGAACTAGGAGACATCCTAGAGGAAGGTGTATGCATTGGGATTTTAGAGCCAAAAATGATGGGTAAGCTATTACCAGAAAATCCCATTTCCCCGGTTTTTCATCATGTCCCTAAGATTCAAAAAAGGGAAATCCCACCAAAGGGCAGGCCTATAATAGTGGGAATAAATACTTTAAATGAAGGATTATCATCTTTGGTGGATGCTCTACTTCAGCCCTTAGTAGTTAGATTGCACTCTTTTATAAAAGATACCACCCATGTATTCAGACACTACGGGATGTGGAATGGAATGAAAGCCATAAATTAGTTACTATAGATGTTGTATCATTATACTCATGTATTCCCCACTGTTTAGGTATAAAAGCAGCTTAATTCCACTTAAGAAAATACAGTAATTATTCGGAAGAATGGGTCAATTTTATTTTGACAGCTATAAGATATCTTTTACATCACAATTTTTCTATGTTTAATGGGAACTTCTTTCGCAAACTGCAGGGGGCTGCAATGGGGGCTAAGGTTGCCCCTACATATGCCAACCTATATATGGGTTGGTGGGAGGAAGTGACCCTGGACCCTATATTAAAAGGACCCACCAACCATGGGTAAGGTGGTCCAACATTTGATATTTATAGATGACATCCTTTGGTTATGGAAAGGCACAGATTTAGAATTAGGGAGTATCATGAAGGACATCAATCAGAATTCTGAAAATTTAAAGTTCACATGGTAAAGCAGTAGTAATGAGATCAGTTTTCAAGACTTATTAATAAAAATGAATAAAGAGAGCTTATATACCAAGAAGTTTGTAAAACCTACAAATAAGAAAACTATTCTTAGGGCTGATTCTAGTCACCCCCATCACTGTATAAAGGGTATTCCATATGGTCAATGGGTGAGGATCAAAAGAATTTGTAGTAGAGAGGAGGATTTTGACAAAGCATCAAAAGAGCTCTATGATACCCTTTTATTGAGAGGATATAGGGAGGATGTTTTAAGAGAAGCACAAGAAAGAGCTAAAAATTTAAACAGACCAGACATGTTAATGAAAACCATCACCTCAGCGAAGGCTAGAAAAGTCACCAATGGGAAAGATCAGAGAGTATATTTCACTACCCCATATAGTCCTCAGTATCATAAGATTGTGAGTATAATTACAAAACATATGAATATACTGGAAGGAGATGAAGATTTGAGAGGTAAAATTCTTTCAGAATGCAAATTTGTACCTAAGAGGGCTCAAACATTAAGAGACATTGTGAGTCCTAGTGTGATTAAACAGAATGCCAACCATGGGTCAGGATCTTTAAAATATAAAGGCACATATAGGTGTGGAGCAAGGAAGTGTCTGACATGTAAATACATTAGTCAAAATCAAGAGGTTAAGAGTACGGCTACTCAAACAATTTATTATTAAACAATACTTCAATTGTAGATCCAAGTATGTAGTTTACCATCTAACATGTCAGGCTTGTGATAAACAATATGTGGGGTGCACTACTAGAAGTTTGAAGGAAAGAATTAGGGAGCAGGATTTGGATGTTAGGAACCAGAATCCCTAAAGCACTTAATGCGAAGTGGGATATTGCGTGCCACGTTTAGATCAAGCCTCATGTTTTCCATTTGGGTCCCTACTTTCCATGTTCATTCCATATTCATGCTCATTTTATCTTATTTTATGTTTATTTTATTTCATCTTATGTTCATTTATTTCTGTTTTGGCTCCCATTGTAATCATATTTACCCTTTAATGGGATGGCCTTTTTTAGTAGTGTATTCAAACTAATATATTGTTAGTAGGTAGTTGGTGTTAACGAGTAATGTGAGTTCTCCTTATTCTTTTTTAATACCTAACAGTAACCCCCTTGTGGATTATATGAGATTAAGTGAGCTTATTTTGCTCTTAGTATGTGAGTACTATGTCATATATCTTGAAGTTTGACCTTATGTATCTATTCTGGTCCCGATCGCTCTTACTTACCTCGGCAGCTGTATTTATATTTTAAATTTGGTTTCATTGTATATAGTTTAGTACTTAAGATGCATTCAAAGTTTGTATGACTATGTATCTTTTATTGTTTTTATCTTGTAAATACATGTATTGCTGCATCCTGTAAGTCCACGCATGGGGTGGTGATGTGATTCGTTCGCCTCTTACGCCTCCCACTTTGTGGGTGGGTCTTTTTGGAGGAGCGGGTTATTTAACCACGGCATGGGGGATGCCAGTGAGTACCTATGACCTTTATTTGATGTAATAAAGAAGCTTTTATGAAGAAACGGAATCCAGTGTCTTGTATGGGGATTGAGCCTGTTCCGGTGTGCACTTCATATTGATATTGAGCGTGTTTTCCATTTTGAGTTTGATTGAGTTGGGGCGAAGGACTCGGGGCAGCTGCACCCGGGTCACCATTATTATGCAGTAAGTTATTTATTTAGTCCATTTAGGACGTGACACAGCATTCCACATTGCTCCTTGTCGGGTATAGGAGATCATACCCATGGCAAGTGAAGGGTCTGGGGTTTTTAACACCCAGACCTTACCTATACATGCACTTGCATTGTTATTTAATATTTTTATGTTTGGGCTAATATATGGAGATGTTTAAGTACCCACATATATCTATTACCTCTAAAGGAGACCGGAGGATAGACGAGAGAGAGAGAGACCGAGAGAGAGAGAGACGAGAAGAGAGACGAGAGAGAGAGACCGGAGAGGAGAGAGAGAGAAGAGAGACCGAGAGACCGAGACGAGAGAGAGAGAGAGAGAGAGAGACCTAGAGATGAGGAGAAGATAGAGAAAGACGATGAGAGATATAGAGAGAGATAGACCTATATATATATACCGATATATATATATACCTATATACCTAATAATAGATATTAATAATATTATATATAATAATATAAATAACGGAGCACTCCTGGGACTTGTGAAGAAAGATTTTATTGTAACAAACACCACGCCATCAACGCGTTTTGGCCTTTGGCCGCATGTTGGCCGTCATCAGGTATATATATATATATATATATATATATATATATATATATATATATAATCTATATATATATATTTATTTTGGGTATTATGATGATAGTTTGGTGTACTATATGTTAAACATTTTAAATATATTAATGAGCTATATATTAAAGAATTAAGTGAAGTATGGGAGGTAAAGTAGTGACTTTGTGTCACTGGGGCCGCTTCTGTTTAATCTGTTTATAAATGACTTAGAAGGGGGCATTGAGAGCAAGGTCTCAGTGTTTGCTGATGACACTAAACTATGCAGAGCTTTGGAAACTTCAAAATGGTGTGCAAGTGCTGCAAGCTGACCTAGATAGATTAGCAAAATGGGCAGCAGAATGGCAGATGAGATTCAATGTTGATAAATGTAAGGTGATGCATTTAGGATTTAATAATCCCTGTGCAACCTACACCATAAATAACTCTGTGTTAAGTGCACCTGTAATGGAAAAAGATTTGGGGGTTCTGGTAGATAACAGACTTAGCTATAGCAAACAATGACAGGTAGCAAGGCTAGAGCTAGCAAGATATTGTCTTGTATAAAGAGGGGAATAGATTCAAGAGAGAAACATATTATTCTCCCTCTTTACAAGGCACTGGTAAGGCCTCATTTGGAATATGCGGTGCAGTTTTGGAATCCAATATACAAAAGGGACATCTTGTAAAATGAAGCAGTTCAGAGAAGGGCAACTAAATTAATAAGGGGAATGGAGGGGCTTGAATATGCAGGAAGATTAGACAAGTTAGGGCTGTTTACATTGGAGAAGCAACGTTTGCGTGGGGACATGATAACCTTATACAAATATATTTATGGGCCATACAATGAACTCTCTAGTGCATGGTTCATTAATAGGTCATATGAGAGGACTTGTGGACATCCTTTAAGGTAGGAAGAAAAGAAGTTTCATCTTCAGTTTAGGAAAGGTTTGAAACGGTGAAATAGGTTGGACTTGATGGACGTATGTCTTTATTCAACCTTAATAATTACTATGTTACTATGCTATCTTAATCTATAAATACATGTAAGTAGCACTTACTCTGAGGTGTGTGTTGCTGCATGCCTTCAATACAATACTTGTTTTGCTCAGGCTCTGACCACTGACCTCACTACTTACCCACATACCAACTGTCAAAACTGCATACAGCACACCAACTGTCAAATCATTCCAGCTACAGCAAAACTGCTTACAGAAATGCTAAAATGTAAGATGCTTCAGATTGGTTATCTAATATAATAGGGGGCAGATCAACAAAAAAACGGTACAGTGATAGATGGGATGAATTATAGTTTCCACTAATGGGCAATTTAAAAAAAAATTGTTTTCAGTACATATACGATTTAATGCTTTAAAAGCATTTTACAGTAAACTATTCATTTCAGATTAGATTTTGATAACGTTTTTGATACTGTGCAACACAGGAACATATGTATAAAGTGAGGTGCTTCGGCCTAGATATAAATTTGGATAGAGAATTAGTTGTTACATTGTGTACAGAGAGTCAATGGAGCTACATATGTGTGTTAATGTTCTAAATGGAGTGCCTCAGGGTTCTGTATATTTAATTTGTTTATTAATGATTAAGACTGCATTAATTAATGGTTAGACTACATCCACTGCTATGCCAGAATCTAAATTCTTACTCGGCTCCGTACAAACCTTTTCTTTAAAAGCTGTTTAACAGCAAAACATAAATAGCACCGCACATTAGGATTTCAAAATTTTTTTACCTTCTTCTACAACTTCACCCACAAAGACTTTAGCAATGCCAGACATTGCAATAACAACATTCTGCGAAACGGAGCAGCCTGTGATTGACTGAATCAGCTGTAAATAGAAAATTACTGTTACTGCAAAGAAATAGTAGTGACCATATTACATACTACTATCCTTTTTCTTGGATGCTACATTTAATTATGGAAAAATATAAAAGTCATATTTTCAGAAAAACTAGCATACAGTAGAAATTTACAAAATTACAACAGATGAAGTATCATACACGTTTAATAGCAGCTTTGGGAAAGGCAGAGCGTCTGTACATCTCATAACGATTAAGTTGTTCTTCAGAAAATGAAGACACAAGGATCCTAGGGGAAAAGAACAAAAATGCATGTTGACAAACTTTATTTTTTCTTCTCTCCAAGCCACTAAATCAGGCACCCTCAATGTGCTTTAAATATGAAGCAAGGGATGCTTCAGATGAGATTAACCATAGAATGGTTATGGTTAGAATGGGTAAAGACAAAGTATAATTATTTGAAAAGCTTTCTGTAGCAAAACATTTTTCCTTTCCACATAGCTTGTCACATATGTCTGAATAGGACAAGCAACATATTATAATCAGCAATTTTGGGGGTCACAATTTCTTAAAATGAAAAAAAAAAAGCTGTAATCCAAGGTACTGACTGCAGCCTATTCTTTTGCCCAAGCTGGTCATACACATTCAAAAATTTTTGCAAATTACACAGTAGATTTGATAAAAATCTGTTGGTCATTTGTGATTCATAAATACACTTACCCAATTGACCTGACTATATTCTGTATGGGAATGGGTTGTTCACGTGAGAAATTGCTGCAATCACAACCAACTCCCTTTACTTAATAGATGAAATAAAAGTCATGGCATGGTTTTTGCTCCAAAACAACCAATTTCTGTCTGGCTGTAATGAATTGCCAGAGTTAAAATCGGCAATTTAGGACCCACCAACATGCCCTGTAATAAGCAAATTAATTTAAACCAACCTTCATCTGTGTATTATAATTCTATTGTGTGCCATTTGCTCTTACTGTAAAAGTGTATTATTACTATTTATGTTAGTTACCTTTTGTTGTAACACTTTGCTCTATTCACTTTGTACTGGTCTCCTCCCCCCAGACACAGACAGTTATTTATCAACATGTTGATTGGCTAATTAGTTAATTTGCCAGTCCTGTGTCTAAACCTTTGCCTTTAAATTTAGCTGTTTGTAAGGGGTAGAGCATTGCTGGGGGTTGCCGTGCAAACAATCTATGTGCAAAGTGAATCTTGGGCTAAGTGAAAAGAAGAGTTTAACAAAGGAGTTCAACAAGGAGATCGACAAGGCAAACTCTACCTGCTGACTTTACTGTGTTTCAACAATGTATACAATTGTGCTCTGCTTTAAAACTTATTTACTCACGGGCTCCAAAATCTCCTTCCCATTCATTCCCTCCCCATCCCTATTCTGTCTATATCTCTGCCTCTCTTCTTCCACAACCAATCACCAGTATTTCTTCACGCTCTACCAGCACTTACAAAATGCTGTTCCTCTTACTAAGTCCAAACATCCCAGGAAACTTCAGTACAAATCCTTAGCCTACCTCCACTCCCTGTTTATTATTCTCCTTCTTGCTGCTGGAGATATTGCGCCCAACCCTGGCCCCTTCAACATTTCCATCTGCCGTTGTCCTCGCCTTTCTACCCCTGCTACTTATTCTTTTAGAGGCTCTAATCTTTCTAATATTATAACTGTCCCTACTTTCACCTTCGCTTCTTCCTTTTTGCTGTGGCCTCCTTAATACACGTTCTCTTGCTAACAAACACACCTTTATTCATGACCTGTTCTTATGCCTTTCATCTCCTGGCTCTTATAGAGACTTGGATCTCCCACCATGATACTGCGGTCGAAGCTTCGATTACGCATGGTGGTCTATCTTTCTCTCATTCGCCTTGTTCCTCAGGACGGGGTCGAGGGGTAGGTCTTCTCTTTTCCCCATCTGCCGCTTTAAACTTGTTTCTCTACCGCCCTCTGTGGCTTTTTCCTCATTTGAAGTCCATGCTGTCCAACTTTTTCATCCCTTATGTCTACGAGTAGCAGTGGTATACAGACCCCCTTCTGCCTCAGCCCCAGCCACTTTCCTTACAGAGTTTGAAACCTGTCTCTCTCTCTTTCCTTCAACTATCCAGCTTTAATTCTAGGTGACTTCAATTGTCACATTGACGACACTAAGCAATCTTGGCCCTCTCGCTTTCTCCACCTAGCTTCCTCCTTCTCCCTCCAGCAGTGGAGCAACACTAGCACCCATAAGGATGGTCACTTCCAGGGCTTGGTCTTTACTAAAAATCTTTCTGTCTCACAGTTTGCTAGTAACTCCTTCCCACTCTCTGATCATAATCTAATTACTTTTTCTACCACCTACTCTCCCGACGCTCCATCTACTGTACTTGTTCGCAACACCCCAGCAATAGACCTTCCGGCTTTATCCTCCTCTCTTGGTTCTAGCCTCCCTGCCCTCATGTCCGACTCTAACCCGGATTCCCTAATACATTTGTATAACTATGTTATCCACTACTGTCGACTCCTTTGCCCCCCCACAAACTCACAAACGTCGCTCCGCTAATCCCCGTCCTTGGCTCAAATCGGATACCAAGCTCCTACGCCGCTGTACTCGTGCAGCTGAGTGGCTGTGGAAAAAGTCATGCAGTCAGGCGGACTTTAACCATTTCAAGTTCATGTTGTCATGTCTTAATTCGGCTCTTTCAGCAGCTAAACATTCCTACTTTTATTAGCACGCTTATAAACAATAAGAAAAATAACCCACGTCGTCTATTTTCTCTATTTAACACTCTCTTGCAGCCCTCCTCTACGGACACTCTTCATTCCATTAACGCTCCTCAGGATTTTGCAGACTACTTTAGAAATAAAATAGATGATATCTGTACTCTAATCCCCTCACCCCAGGACAGCCCCACCGCCTGCAGTTCTGGAATCTTTCACCTGTCACCCAGTCTGAAGTCTTCGACCTCCTGTTGTCCTCGCCGCTTACAATGTGTACCCTTGATCCTATGCCCTCCTTCCTACTCAGACACTGTGCTAAAATCCTTTCCCCTGCTCTCTCACATTTTTAATTCCTCCCTGACCTCTGGGATTTTTCCTGCTGCCTTTAAACATGCTGTCAAGCCTCTTCTTAAAAAATCCTCTCTGGACCCCACCTGTCTCTCAAACTACCGCCCTGTGTCCCTTTTACCCTTTGCATCAAAACTCCTTGAACGTCTTGTCTCTACACACATTACTAAATACCTCCATGCTAATAAATTATTGGACCCGATGCAATCAGGATTCCAACGGACATTCAACTGAAACCACCCTCTGCAAAGTCTCAAATGACCTACAAGCTGCCAAAGGACAGTTATCAGTCGTCGTTCTCCTTGACCTATCGGCTGCCTTTGATACTGTGGACCACTCTTCTTATGCAGATTCTATATTCTCTGGGCATCCGAAATCAAGCTGCGGCGTGGGTGTCTTCTGATCTCTCTAACAGATCTTTTTCTGTCTCTTTGCTGTCCCGCTTAGTGTGGGGGTCCCTTAGGGCTCGGTTTTAGGACCCTTGCTGTTCTCCCTCTACACTATCTCTCTGGGAGAAATAATCAGTTCCTTCGGCTTTGGGTATCATCAGCATATAAGTGATACTTAAACTTACTTGTCCACCCCCGCGCTAACCCCTAAAGTTCCATCCCAAATCTCTAAATGTCTGCTCTCCGTCTCTTCCTGGACGGCGCACCACCGCCTTAAACTCAATCTATCCAAAACGGAATTAATAATTTTGCCCCTAAACTGGGACCTAGTCCTCCCTTCTCCATCTCTATTGACAATATGGTCATTAACCCAGTTGAATCTGCACGCTGCCTTGGAGTGATCTTTGACTCCTCTCTCTCCTTCCATCACCACATTAACAATGTCGCTAGGACCTGTCGTTTTTCCGTTAGCAATATTGCCAAGATCTGCCCTTTTCTCTCTCTCTCCACGACTAAAATGCTCATCCATGTCCTTATAATCTCCCGTCTTGACTACTATAACATTCTACTGCTTGGACTCGCGGCCTCTCATCACTCTCCTCTCCAGTCTATCTTAGGATAGACTGGATAAGTGCACTGTAAAATCAAGTTATGTTCATTTGGAAGCTGCAGCTTTAAAAATACCGTTGCCATATTTTTTCTACCTATGCCCCCTCCAGAGCCTAGCTTTGTGCCTTGAATGTTGCTGACATCTTGTTACTGGTTTGCTGAATGTTAAGCTCCGCCCCTCTGAGATTTCCTCTGCTTTCTCCTGCTTGAGCCTCAAACAGTAATGCCTGTGAGTTCCGTGCACTCTCCTGCTTGAGCCTCAAACAGTAATGCCTGTGAGTTCCGTGCACTCTCCTGCTTGAGCCTCAAACAGTAATGCCTGTGAGTTCCATGCACGGAACTTACAAACATTACTGTTTGAGGCTCAAGCAGGAGAAAGCAGAGGAAATCTCAGAGGGGTGGAGATTAACATTCAGCAAACCAGTAACAAGATGTCAGCAACTTCCAAGGCACAAAGCTAGGCTCTGGAGGGGCATAGGTAAAAAAAAAAATATGGCAACGGTATTTTTAAAGCTGCAGCTTCCAAATGAACATAACTTGATTTTACAGTGCACTTATTCTTTAAACTCAGCAGCTCGGATTATCTCGTTTTCCTCCAAAAGAGAACCCGCAACCCCAGATACTTTAGTCCATAGGGTGGCTTCCCATCAAACAAAGAATCATATTCAACACCCTGCTTTTAACCTTTAAATCCCTTCGCTCTACTGCACCTCCCTACTTATCTTCTCTCATGGTCCCTTATGTTCCAGGCCGTGCCCTCCGTTCCTCGCAAGGAAATCTTCTCCACAGACCCCCAACTAACACTGCTGCCTTCTGACTGTTCTCTCTTGCTGCTCCCTACCTTTGGAACTCTCTGCCTTCGCCTGGTGACATCCATTAATACTTTCAAACCTAGACCGTTATCCTACCTTCCTGAGCATCAGCACAACAAATGATTGTATCTGTATGGTGTCCCTCCCATGTAGATTGTAAGCTCTTTGGGGCAGGGTTCTCATTCCTAATGTGTCGAAGCTTGTTGCACTTATATCAATTTATACATAATTTATATATATGCTTTCTTAACCGATGTACGATATTGTATTTCATTTAATTTTTATCAATTGTTATCAATCTGTATAATTGCTTACACTTATTCCCGTTTGCATACTCTGTATTTTTAATGCACAGCGCTGTGTACCCAAGTGGTGCTTTCTAAATAAAATTAAACATACAAATCCTGTGTCAGATCGACCATGATTTGCAATTTATCATGCATGATTACGGTATACTGAACATATTTTTTGTGGTCTGTAAATCAATTATTCCAGAATCATTATTGCCAATCTAAGAATAAACCAAAAACATCAATGAATACTTTTGTCCATGCATCCAAGAGCTTGTTCCCAGCATGCATAATTGCCATTCAGAAGTATTAATATGCTAAAAATACCATACTTACCAAAAAACAAAATTAAACCTCTGCACAACTGGCGTAAACGGTCATGACGCTCCAAAAACAAGAAGATAAATTAAAGCATAATCCAGTTGAAGATAGGAGTTACTATCTTCAACTGCAGGCTGTCTCTGTCTGTCATGAATACACCTTGACTCAAGGTAATGGCCATCTCTTGCATAAGTGTGCGGTCAAGGGTGAGGGAGAAGACGTCAGCAGTGTGGAACTGTGCCTAATGTGATTGCAATTGTAAACATACTTGATGATACCCTTTATAATGAGTTTTGTTGGGCAAATAAATAAATTATTCGTAAAAATGCAATTAAAAAAAACTGCAAAAGTTACCAAAATAACACTTTCTACAAATTTAATTAGCATTTAACACATGAACAGTTTCATAGTAAAGCGGTTTTCCAGCTATTCCATTAACTTACTGCATCTTCTGGATTTCATCTTCATCAACTTTCTGCTTTTTTTCTCTCCGCTCCTTCACTTCAAGCTTAACCTTTTTAATACTGTCAGTAGGATCAGATGAATCCACAGGTTCTGCCACAGTTGAATGTTCAGGCCTTTCTCCCTCCTTTGCCTAAAACACAGTGTGTATTAAAATTGCTGTCCAGTCTTAATGGGAATGTCCACCCCTCTGCAAAAAAATTAGTATGTTATGCAGCACCCCCCTGCTTCCAGCAAGAGCTGTCATACTTACAAGCTCCGCGATACAATGCCGCGGCTCTGCTCTTCGCGCTCCACTTCGAGGTAAGACGTCACGGCCAATCACTGACTGCCATGACAGAGCAGTCTCTACTGCGGCTGCTCAGGAACAGAAAAAGAAAATCAGCAGCCACTGTGGAGAAGGAGTGCAGATGCAGGAAGCGGCAGTGGCTTGTGAATTTGAAAGTATGAATTCTCATGCTGGGAGCAGATTTTAAAAGTGTAAGCTAAACGAAGTCTAGGTTTATGGGGGTGCTGCACAACATACTATTTTTTTTGCAGAGGGGTAGAAATCCCCTTTAATTACCGCAGTTTACATTTTGTTTGGAGCAGAACTACACAGATTTACACAAACAAACTGCAACTAAAACAAGTGGAAATATTTTTAATGCGTTCCTCTAGAGAAAAAAAACATTTAAAAGTATGTCTTAACAGTTTTTCCAATGAACATCTACACCCCTGGTTGCTATACTCTCTAACTGAATCTTACCTCTAGGTCTGATAATAAAATAATCAAAGTAAAGGGTGGAGAGAAGCACACCGATATAAAGGACAGAAAAAAGTTTTATTGCACCAATCACAATGTTTCAGGGGGTTTTCCCCTTCATCAGGTGTTACATTGCAACCTCTTGTTGGGTATAAATACCCTTGTGATAATGTGACCATTGGGAGGAGCAAATAATTAACTATATGAAACGTCATGAAAAATTAATTACATAGTGGGTTAAAGGACATTATAAAGATCAAAAATTGGTAAAACAAGGAGATTTTTTCTACATATAGTACATTCAATGTCAATAGTGTGGGTGATGTGGTGGGAGGAGTAAAATAAGGATGGTGTGGAGAATAACATTACTTCATTCATTGTGCTACCGATTTCTTGCGACTGGCCATTCATTTTGGTCACTACATTTGGAGTTCTGAAAGGGGAGAGCAACCTTAGAGCGGAAAGTGCAGAAGAATTGTATACTGTTGTGGGAGAAACCCCAGCCAGAATACACGCCATTCCCAAATCATGTTAAATGGGAGATCAGCCTAAAATTCCCAGAGAAGCACAACTTCCCAAATTGTATATAGTTAGTTACTTTAAAGGGGAACTCTCCAGACAACATTGTCCCAATAGACAGAGCACATTCACAAACATACAAAAAGCTGTGTCTCACCTCTCCCTTTGCTGTGGCCATTGGGTGATTTATGAAAATAACCTGTGAATACTAGGGGTCAGCTCCCACAATCCACCTTAGCTGGGTAAACCCCCAGCGAAGTGTCTGCGTACAGGCACATGCTCCATAAAGCTCAACAGATCAAAACAAGGAAGTTGCAGCCTTGCTTCCTAGAAGCTGACAACCAATCACATTACAGCACAGAGACCCTCCCTCTCCATGACACAGAACAGGGATTTCAGTTTTTTGTTTTTAAACACATTCAAGGCTCCTGTCCTAACAATGATATAATCCTTTGCTTTTTCATACAAAAAGAAAATTAATATTTGCAGTGTATTTCATAGATAGCACGGATGTAAGAAACAGAATACTTACATTTCAGCAATATATAAAAAAGTGTGGAGAATAGAACCTGCAACTTGTACATTTACCCTGTCTTGCTAAAAGCAGAAGTCTTACGTCTAGGCTAAGAGAGACACTATATAAACCATTGGTACATGTAGAATATTGTAGTAGGAACATAATGGAAACAAAAACTAAAGATACACTGGGGGAATCAAACTCATAACCTTCTGAACCGTATGTGTCTAAACCTGGCATCTTACAAGGTGAGCCACCGCCAAATAAGCTTAAAGCCTGGGAACATTTAGAAGCTTTATCTTTTGCATGGAATATAATAGGGAAAAAAAAAGGTTTAGCTGAGATATTGAACTTGTGATCTTCTGAACTGTATGTGTCTAAACCTGGCGTCTTACAAGGTGAGCCACCACTGCACAAGCTGAATGTCTGGGTACAATTAGAAGCTTTATCTTTCTCATGGAATATAATAGAAACAAAAAAAGCTACATCTGGGGTATTGAACTTGTGACCTTCTGAACTGTGTATCTTTTAAATCTGGTGCCTTACCTGGTGAGCCAACACTGAATAAGCAGAGAGTCCAGCTACATTTGGAAGCTGTATCTTTTGTTAGGAAAAGAATAATAAAAAAAATGGAATATGGAATCCCTGATAACTTAGAAAGCTGCTTGTTACCCTGCAGTTTATTTTCTAGCAACTCACACTGACTGGTAAATAAACTGCAGGGTAACAAGCAGCTTTAAAAGTCTTATCAGGGACTTCCATATTGGTGTGTAGACATCTGTATAGAAAACACTTTGTGCATAGAGACAGTGAATACTGGGGTCAGGGGGCGTGGTTCTTTGATGACTTCATGGGCTGTGGGTTGTACTGGCAACAACATGGAGGCCTTCTTATTTACAGAATCTATTTCTCACATATACTAAATGCAATGTACCACAGAAGAATCTTACAATGTATTGGTGTTCTGGGGAGAAAAAACTTTCACATTAGGTTTTTGAAAATTTAAGTTTAGTTCTCCTTTAACTATATAAGAATTTGTGTGTGAATTCGATCACCTACATAGTAGTGGGGTCATATGGCAGCTGCAATGATTCTAGTGTGTTCAACAGTCTGTTGCCAGGGACAGCTTGATCTTCCTCCTCCCAAACCATAGCCTGGTACAGAGAACACACTTACCTTTACAGGTTTATTGCTGATAAGGGGTTTGAGGCCCTTCTCTCAAAGGTCTTTGAACAATATTCGGCAAGTATTTAATTACTGAATGAGCAGAGCATGAAGGTAGTAGAGTAGTAGGTGTGGTATCTAATATTACATATATAAGGTGTTATGTATATGTGGAATTTTCCACTATCACCACTAAATTACCATAAACATATGAATTTAAAATGATAGTGCTTGCTTATATTGGGTACATCACAAATATAGAAAGTCATAAATTCTTACATAGCTGAAACCCCTATTTTAATATGGAATAGTCAAAATAAAAATGTAAGGAACTTTCAGTTATTACACAACAAATTATGTGCCATGTAAAACATGGGAGTCTTAGCCAATCAAAAAACTTGCCAGAGATGTAGTTATCGGATACACACTGCAGTTGCACTCACAATCTCCCCTCTACAAAGGAAGACTTCCTCAGGGGCGGTCCAGCTGCTGTTTGTGTATTTTCCCTCCTTTAAGCCCACCTCACCTTAAGCTATTTGTTGACTGGTATCTTGAGCTTTCAAGTTCCATCCCATAAGTCATATCCTCCTTATCCTAAAATTTCTATTTCGGGGTGGACTGCCCTGTAATACAATTGTATAGTGCTGCAGTTCTGTCCTTTCTTTAAAAAATGGTTAAATATTCTTTCTGAACCAGCCCTTCCTCTACTTAGAAACCTATTATATTGCTTCACTGTGGTGTTTGAGCATAAAACACCAGCCCTGAATTTTCAATAAAAAAAAAAAAAAAATCTGTTGGTTGAATGGCTCTATACCATTAGCTGTATTGCTTTTTATTTATTATCCACTGGTTTTGGAACCATGCATTAGTCACAGGACATAATTAGAAACTTGCATGTTCACTGCCCATTTTTCTAGGATGAGAAACCATAACTTATTTCTTGCACTTTATGCTATGTGGAGTGCTTTTTGCTCCTTTAAGCCCATCTCACCTTAAAGGGGAAGCTCAGTGCAAATACATGTACTTTTCAGAAAAAAATACAGTATTTTTTCATCCCAACGACCTTAATCTGCCAGTTCAGCATTTTGTCTGTGTATAATATGCACCCGAAATACTGACATCCTGTTTGCAGGCCCCCTAATAGAGACCATTATGGTCTTACCCTTCACCCGCACCTGGGTTGATTCACTCAGTAGAGATCTGAGCATCTTTGACCCATCCAACCGCCATTAGTAGAAATAACTGTTAGGAATATACCAAGGAAGTGGTGCATCCTGGGAAAAAGAAGTACTGTTAGAACCTGAAATGTCAGCTCTCTAATGTCAACAGCAGGGAACAGCAAAGGGTAAAGAAATCAACTGATTTTTCAAGGAAGAGAATATGTAGAATAACTAAGTCATTACACAACTACATTTAAAGCATGTCCACCCCCAAAACTATAATCCCCCCAACTACTTGGCCCAACCATGTAGTGTAGTTTAATCCTTACCTCACATCCCTCCATAGGGTTCTCCTGTAGTCCCCCCCCCCAAAGTAAAAAAAAATGCCCACCAGAGGCTAGCAGAGTCCATATAGGACTCTGCCTGCTACCTGGCCTCCGGGGAAGTTTGGCATGCGTACTGCAGCCCTTCTCCCCCTCCCTCCCCTCCCGATTCCCTCCCCCTAGCGTGAAATCCATAAAAGATAAGATTCCCCCAGGCTCTCAGCCCCAACCGCTATATTTTTATCTTTATAAAGCTCCCCAAACTCTTCCTTACCTCTCCTCTTTCCTCCGCTGCACTGAATGACCGGCAGCCGCGTCCGTGATTGGCTGCCGCTCAGCCACCAGACGCGGCTGCCGGTCCCGCCCCTCTGCTTGCATTTTCTCGCAAGCAGAGGGCCGGAGCGCGGCGGAGGAAAGAGGGGAGGTAAGTAGAGCTGGGTGGCTTTTTAAAAAAAAAAGCGGTTGGGGCTGTGAGCCCATGGGGAATCTTATATAAAAATTGCATTTTAGTGGACATGCCCTTTACAAATATTGATAATTTCTTGTGTTCCCAAATCCAATCCCACATAAGTCATTAATCTGTCTCCTGCTTTCACACAAAAAATTCAAACATGTCACATTATGTTAGGGACCTCAGATTTCTAAATGTGAGAATATCCATACAGATTATCTGTTGGCAGCTGGGGGTCGACAGGTAACATAAGAAATAGCCTCACATAAAAAAGGTATCTAATGGAACTCCTCCTGATCTGTCTGACATTAGCCAAAAGATTGAGGAGAAAATGGTCCTGACCACTCCATGGAACTTGTGCTTCACTATGGTATTGAGCGTGAAAGCACTGACATTTCCCTACCCAGACTAGCTCCAGGGCCTTTATGAGGCCCATACATTACTGAACATTTATCATAATTTTTCTATGAATAGTAGGCAACACTTGCAAAGTCCAGATATGACAAACTGTTACATTCTTATCCAAAACAACTGAGTGATGTACTAAAACCAGCAAGTGCTTCAACAAAGTATATGTTTAGGGGATGTGACACTAATAGAACCAAGGTTTGATAAGATTTCTTTATTAAACTTTTTCTCCTTCTATTATCTCCTTTCTATTATCTCTTTCTAACTTCGTGATTTGGTTTCTTTTTTTATTGTACAAAACCCCTGAAATTGCATATTAACGTGTAAATATTTTAAATCCACACATAGGCGCATGCTTCAAGCCTTAATTGGTGCCCGGGTGCTGGCCGAGTGATTAGATATAAACAGCATAGGAGGAGATAATAGCACACTCCTGGGTCTTGTTGAAAATGTATTAAAAAAATTTAATAAAAAGTGTGCCCATTGGTGCACATTGGGACAAAGTACCTGACAGAGGGGAAACCCAATTAGGGCCATAGAAATGGAAAACCTATTGTTTAGGTAGAAGGGGTATACAACTTACCTCCAAAAGTACAGCACGCAGATTAAAAAAACTATCAGGGGGATTCAATAAAAGTTCTTATTAAAAATGGTGCTAATTTTGCCCCAACCAATCAGATATTATTGAACATTTGAAAGCTAACATCTGATTTGTTGGGGCAAAATTAGCACCATTTTAAAAGATAAGAACTTTTATTGAATAACCCTGTAAATTTTAGGAATCAGCAGTTGAGGAACACAATCTCAACAAAAACTATAATAACACTATATAGTAGGCAGGTGTAAAATGGCTATAGAGCTCACACGCACACTCACATTAACGCATAGCTCCCAACCGTCCCGTTTTCGGCGGGACGTCCGGTTTTTGGGGTCCTTTCCCTGTCCGGCACCCCCTCTCTGTTCCCGCATTGCCCGTTTTTTCCCGGGCGTTTGGTACATTTTTAAAACTAAAAACGCTAAACCGGAAGTACAACATAGCGGCTTTAGGACCCTGCATTGGAGACTCCCAGTCCTGCCTGCTGGGGGCGGGGCTATTAACACAGAACGAAGCTGCTTGGGATTCAGCATGGAGAGGGAGGAAACTTTAGAAGAGAAGTTCTGAGACTGTGTTATACTGCAGTTAATCTGCACAGAGTTAGATAGTACACAGCACACAGAGAGTTAGATAGTACACACACACAAGAGATAGTACACAGCACCACAGTTAGATAGTACATAGCACACAGTTACATACAGGCACAGGGTTAGTTAGGAGTCATTGCAGTCCTGCAAAGCTAGTTACAGATAGTAATGCTAGGTACATCTAGTCAGTAGTGTTGCCCTGGGCCGGGGGGGACAAAACTTGTGTAGTATATCTTTATGTGTGTGTATCAGTGCATGGTGTGTGTTTAGTATATTAGTGCATGGTGTGTAGTGTGTTCACTATATCTGTGCGTGTCAGTATATCAGTGCATGTTGTAGTGTGTCAGTATACGTTGCTTGTGTGTGTATTGTGTTCCAAATATCAGTGTAATGTTCGTGTTTGTATTGTGTCAGCATATCTCCTGTGTGTGTGGTGTGATGTGTGTCTGTATATCAGTGTATGTGTGTGTCTGTATTTAGTGGTGTGTGTATCAGTATCTCTGTGTGTGTGTGTCTCAGTATATCAGTGCATATGTGAGTCTTGTGTGTGTCAGTATATCAATGCATGTGTGTGTCAAAGCGTATTGCTGGTGTGTGTGTCTCAGTATGTCAGTCAGTGTATGTGTGTCAGTTTGTGTCAATGTATGTGTGTGTGTGTATGTCAGTGCATGTTGTGGTGTCATATGTGTGGTTTAAGCGTATGAATTGGCAAAGATGAGATATAGGTTGACACAGGCAGACAGATAGATGGATAAACAGGTAGATAGAAAGATACAGATAATAGATAGATACAGGTAGGTAGACAGACAGACAGAAAGAGATCAATGATATACAGTAGATAAAAGATGCAGATAGACAATAGATAGACAGGTGACAGACAGACAGAAAGAGAATAAAAAGATAAGATAGACGGTAGGTAGATTGACAGAAAAGATAAATAGATAAGAAATACAAGTAGGTAGATGGACAGAAAGAAAGATAGATAGACAAATGGGTAAGACAACAGAAAAAGATAGATAGATATACAGACCAGGCTATAAAAATAGATACAGATAAACACTGATATGTGGCGTATGCATATTTTAAAAGTGTCCTACTGGGTAGTGCGTATGCATATTTTAAAAAGTGTCCTCTGTTTAATGGGGTTTATCTTTAAATTGGGGGGCGTAACCTGTGGAGATGGGAGTGGTCTAAGAAAATGGGTGTGACCTAATAAAAGTGGGCGTGGCTAAAATTTGCCTCCTACCTTATCCAGCGGTCACTCGCTCTACATCCTCTGCACTTTCGGGTGACGTTAACTCGGCACCTTGCACATCCCGGCGCCGAGTAGAGAAGTCATCCAGAAGCGCAGAGGATGCGAATGGAGGGGCCACCGGACAAGGTAGGAGAAGGCAACAAAACAGAGTCCCAAATACTTGCAAATAAGAGTAATCCCTTCTTTATTTGTGCATATAACAAACCAACCAAAAAGGTTGGTTTGGTATATGCATGAATAAAGGAGGATTTACCCTATGTGCAAGTATTGGCCACTGCAGATGTTTTGAAAACTACAACTCCCAGCAACTAAAGCATGCTGGAAGTTGTAGTTTCCAAATATCTGGACTAGCAAGGTATTGGGGGTTACTGTATGGGATTTAACCCTTTCAGTGCCACCATTGGTAAGTTTCACGGCACCTATTGTCCACTCGTTTTTGCCAGGCAAAGTAAAATTTACGTTTTTAGGTAAAGACAGGACCGAGCGGCACAAACCTATTTAAATGAAAGGAGACGCATACCTTGCTGTCGGCAAGCCCCTAGGCAATGAGCAGAGAGCGGGAGCGAGTCTTCCCGGTCACCCGATCGCGCGATACCCACAATGCTGCATGCTGCACGTGAACAGGAAGTCCATTCAAACAGTGACAGCTTCCCCCTGCTATAGTGGAATTGCAGGGGAACATGCTGCCAATAGCAAGGACCCCCTAGCAGCCATATTAAGTTCGACAGGCTCCTGTTACCCTGATGGTCACAGAGAGGTCACAGATTGCAACATTTGTAACAATTATGGTGGGTTATATATACCACCCCATAGTGATCAAATATCACTAGAGTTGCCATTGCTCCTGAGATCGTCGACCTCCTGGGATCATAGCTGTTGGACCTATTGGTGGACCCCCCTGCTCATTGTTGTGGTGATCACACACACTCACAAACACATACACACACATTACATATATATTTTGCTTTCTTTGATTGTAAAATTTGATTGATACTTTTTTTTTTATACTCAGACACTTTTGCACACATACCTGCAAACAAACTTGCACACACACACACGCACACACTCGTTTTTCTCACACACACACACCTTTTGTTTTGTGAAAGTTCTTGCCTTTTTTCAGATTTTTTTCCTGTATTTTGAGTTCTTGATTGTTTGATTTACTTGTTTTTTTACAGAAACACACTAATCATACTAACTTTCATTCACCCACCCCCCCCCCCCCAAACAACCCCACCACCATCACACCCCAAACATTTCAGTTTTTTTGTGTGTGTTTCTGTTTTCTGAATTATCAGCTTGTTGGTTGAATTTCTTGTTTTATTTTTAGAGCACCCAGGCACACTTTTACACATCTGTCCACACTTTATATACTTGTTTTAGAAAGTTGTTGCATTTGTTCTGTTTTTTTCTGCTTTTGTGTTATTGCTGGATTGTTTTTACAAACACTTGAATATACTTGTACACATCTGCTCTTTCCAAAAGACACACACACACACACACACACACTTACATACACACACACACTTGTACACGCCTGCCTTTTCTAACACACGTGTGCAAATACAATCACTTGTGCATGCGTGCTTTCAAAGGTTTATTTAGTGTGTTTGAATCTGTTTAGTAAAAGGTTTTTGAATAACTATATAGAGTGTGTACATTTATATAGGGTGTATATAACATCTCTTATCTGAGTATAGACATATATACTCTTGAGTTCATTTCAGTTTCATCACTGTTACTTTAGGGACTGTACTTTGTTGCTAGTAGTCAAGCAGCTTGTCTTGAGTTCAGTGTTAGGTGAAGGGGTTAATTTTTCTGGTTGCTTATTCTTGCAAGGTTTAGAATGTCTAAAAGGCTATTTAGTGTGGAGGAGGCTGCATTCTACTGCATGGCCTCAGACACTAGTGACTCAGACTCTGATTATTTGCCATCAGATTCTGAAAGTAGCTCATCAGTAGATGAGCCTCCAACAAGTAGTGGCACTACTTTGACTCTGAGTGGGGCAAGTCAGGATGCTAGTCAAGATCAGTCACCAATGAGGCTACAGAAGATGTAAGTGGGCTTATGCTCACTAGATCAAGAAGACTCTGCATGGAGGTCTCCTAATATGTATTCCCCCAAATTCCCCTATTTGATGCAGTCCCTGGAGTAAACGTCAATACAGACAATTTCACAATTGCTGATTTCTTTTCATTTGTTTTCTTACGGAGGCCATACTAGAGATATGGTGCTCTATACAAATTTATATTGCCAAATTATATAGCCAAAAACCCATTATGTCCACAGGCAAGAGCTCAGGCATGGAAACCCACCAATCTCAGCGAGCTCAAAAAATTCTGGTGGCTCACTTTACCACTGGTATCCTAAAAGTTACAGTGTGGCCTCATATTGGGATCCACCATATGTACTTTCAGTGCCAATTTTCCCTGCCGTTATGCAAGAAATCGGTAACCCAAATTTTACAAAACCGTTTCTGCATTTAACAATAATGAAATGGCTATTCCTCCTGGACAACCCGGTCATGACAGGCTCCATAAGTTAAACCCCTGACTGATAGCCTGTCTGAGCGATTTTCTGAAGTCTACACTCCATCCCAAAATATATCTGTAGACGAATCGCTAATGCTGTACAAAGCGCGCCTTTCATTCAAGCAATATATCCCCAGCAAGCTTGCCCGTTACGGAATTAAATTCTATAAATTATGTGACAGCAAAACCGGGTACATCAAATGTTTCCGCTTCTATGAGGACGGGACTCGCAATTAGATCCCCCAGGCTGTCCCGTTGACTTGAGCACTAGTGCCAAAATTGTCTGGGAGCTTATTACTCCTTTGCTGGGAGAGGTTTCCATCTATACGTGGATACTTCTACACTAGTGTTGCCCATTCAGAGCCCTAAGCCTTTGGACACCCCTGCCTGTGGGACAGTCAACCCCAGAAGAAAAGGCTTGCCCAGGGAACTTGTAGCAAAAAAACTGAAAAAGGGTGGCAGTTTCTTTGAGGTGTGGTGACCTCCTGGCTCTAAAACATGCCGGGGAAAAAAAAAATGTTTTCATGCTGACCACAATACACAATGAGACGGTCAGTGTGGTGCAGAAACGTGGCAATTAGACCCCCCTCAAAAAGCCACTCGGCATCAGGACTATAATAACACGTGTGGCGTGGACAATCAGACCAAATCCTCCATTACTCAATGCCACCAGAAAAATCCAAGTACTGGTACAAGAAGGTTGCAATAAATTTAGTTCAGGCCGCAACCTTCAATTCGTTATTGTCTACAAGGCAGCAGTACCAGATTCAAATTGCCATTTATGAATATGAGCTGCAGCTGCTCCCTTTCTTGCTGTTTGGTGATGAAGAACCACCAGATTTAGGACCAAGCAATGGTATGTTGATCGTTGGTTGGTAACAATTCCATTAAAATATCCCACCTACAGCCTGCTTGGTTTGTAGAAAGAATGGGACCAAAAAGGACTCACGTTATTATTGCCCAAATGTCCCCAAAGCCAGCTCTCCTCTTGAAATTTACCACACTGCTCTACATTTATAAGTGCTGGCATGTTTTTACCCGTTATTATTCCCATTATTCTTCAGATAGATAATATTGTGCCTCTTCAAATTGGTTTGTAAAGTTTTTGGTTTACGTTGTTTATAGTTTGTTTATAGTTATGTGTTTTTAGTTGTGTTCCAGGAACTATCTGCATAGTATGAATGCCATGAATCACCATAGATGTAGGTATGTACTTTCACAAAGATATGGTTTGTAGGTTGGTTCACAGATCATGTTTGTTTGCAGTAAAAGACCGGAAAACATCTATGTAACATACATTTTTGGAATAATTAGGTTGTTATTCGCTTTTTCCTTTTCAGAATCTTCAAAAAGTTATTTTGTGAGATTTGTGGCAAACGTCCGGATCGTGGCCAAAGATCCTGGGCATCTATGTAAGTGAACATGTAGCTCTTCACTATTTAAATGCTTTGTAAAGTTTGCATGGCATTTGTTTTGTAAAACACTAGATTTATAGTGTGTTTTTTACTATTTTCTCAGAAATCTTGAAAACCATCACCTGGACACTGGACCATGGCCACCTTCACTAGGATTTTCGACCAGACACCTGGACAACGGGCAAATTTCATGGCAAATCTAGGTAAGTGAACTTGTGTGCTTTCAAAAAATATATTATTGCTCTCCACTATTTACAATGCTTTGTAAGTTTGCACGGCGATGTTTTTGCGAAAAACTAGGGTTTTAGTGTGTTTGTATTTTTTTTCAGAAATCTTCGAAAACCACAAAATTTCGTGAAGATTTTCGGCCAAATGTCTGGACTGAATAAATGTGAGCATGTGCTCTTCCAGAAAATATAGTTGTTTGTGGGGGTTTTTCATAGGTAAGGAGTTTGTTTAAGTTGAAAATCCCAAAGTTGCCCCTAATTGGTTGTTCTGTGAAAATTCTGCGGTGTAGATGCCCAATAGTACACAAACTTTAAGCATTTTGGCAGCTGCCCTCTCCAGTGCACCCCCACAAACGTGGTATCAAAATACTCCAAAGAAGTGCTCTTCACTATTTAGAATGCTTTGTAAAGTTTGCACCGTGATTTTTTGTGACAAACTAGGTTTTTAGTGCGCTTGTCATTTTTTTCAGAAATCTTCGAAAACCGCCATTTCCACGAAGATTTTTCGGCCAGACGAATGGACCGTGGCCAAATATCATGGTGAATCAATGTAAGTGAGCATGTGCGCTTTCAGAAAATATATGTTTTGTGGGGAAGGGGGGTTTCACAGGTAAGGGTTGTTTTAGTTTAAAAATCCCAAAGTTGCCCCTATTGGTTTGTGCTTGAAAATTTTGCTGTGTAAATGCCCATATTACACAAGCAGTTTGGCAGCTGCCCTCTCCAGTGCACCCCCACAAATGTGGTATCAAAATACTCCCAAAAAGTTGCTCTTCATTATTTTGAATGCTTTGCAAAGTTTTCATCATGGCAATTTTTTTGTGGAAAACAATGTTTTTTAACGTTTTTTTGTAATTTTTTCTAAAATAATGCTAAATTGTAAAATTCTACGAAGAACTGCACCAACACAATTGATGGTATGAAGGAACAAACTACAGCATTTCATAGCGAAGGTGTGTAGATTCCAGGATATATAGTTTTCATGGGTTTTTCTGAGTTACGGGGGTGTTTTGTTGTAAAAACTGCAGACTGTTCAAATTTGAGAGTTGGCTGAATATTTGCTGGTTTTTGAGCCATTGTGCATTGTCTCACTTCGTAGCTTTTGCTTCCACGTCCGCGTGTCTAACCACACATATGGCATACCGTTTGATTCAGGACATTTAGGAGATTGACATTTGGTAACTTTTTTTCATTCCATGGGTTTTTGGCATGTTTTCTCTACCTTTGAAAGTGTTTTTTTTTTGTTATTTTTTCAGAAAAGCTAAAGTGCGAAATTCTACGAAGAACTGCGCAGACACCATTGATGGTATGATGAAAACAACTACAGTGTTACATAGCCTAAGGTGTGTAGATTCAGGATATATAGTTTTTCTGGGAGGTATTTTTGAGTTAGGGGGTGTTTTGTGTGAAAAACTGAAGACTGTTCAAATTTGGAGTTGGCTGAATATTTTCGCTGTTTTTGAGCCATCGTGCATTGTCTCACTTCGTGGCTATTCGCTTCCACGTCCGTGTGTGTAACCACACATATGGCATACCGTTTGATTGAGGACATTTGGGAGATTGACATTTGCTAACTTTTTTTTTATATTTCGTGGGGTTTTGGCATGTTTTCTACCTTTGAAAGTTGTTCTTTGTTAATTTTTTCAGAAAATCTGCCAAAAGTGCGAACTTCTACGAAGAGCTGCGCCTATACCATTGATGGTATGAAGGAAAGAATTACAGTGCTATGTTGCTGAAGGGGTCTACATTCCAAAAATATATAGTTTCTGGGGGGTATTTCCAAGGTACAGGGATGTTTAGAGTAAAAAACTGCAGAATGTTCAAATATAGAGATGGCTAATTTTTTTTACTGTCACTGCCATTTGGCATTAGTCCCACTACCTACAAATATCTGGTATCGTTATACTCGGGAGTATCAGAGCTTTTAGAAACAGTAAAAATGGGAAACATCAGGGCGGAGTCTGACTGTCCATGTTGGAGGAAGTGCAGGGGAAGAGCTCCCGCTCTGAGCGAACTACAATTAGCCTGACGACAGCAAACCTGAACCCTGAGAAACCCCACAACTAAGGGGGAAAGACCACTACACACAATGCCACCAAAAAACGCAAGAAATGCAAACTCAAAAGGCGGAACTGACGGACTTCTGGCCCCCTCCTAATACACCATGCGGCCGACAAGATGGAGCCGAAGCGGCGCGCACACAAACAGGAGAACCCAGTCCCTGTACCCGCCATGATCTGGAAAAATTATACTCCAAAAATAGAAAAAACCATCGTGGCCTCACAAAATAAAATCATCTTGGAGGTGAGACAAGAGATTGCAGCGATTGGTGAAAGAGTAGCCTCACTAGAAAACCAGAGTGAGGACCTGTCCTCATTTTGCCGCCAAACTGAAACGGATATCAAAGAGATGAGGCACGATATCTATCTACTAAGGGAACAACAAGAAGACACCGAAAATAGATCCAGGAGAAGTAATATAAGGATCAGAGGCATCCCCGAAACAATAACTGACCTGGACACTTAGCTGAAAAAACTTTTCCTCAGCATACTAGGGGAAGACACGCGACATAACCTGTCTCCCGACAGAACCCACAGGGCGCTCCGCGCAAAGCCTATGGAAGGAGAGCCGCCCAGGGATGTCATATGCAGACTTCACCATTACAAAACCAAGGAGGCAGTGATGACAGCAGCCGAAAATTCTCAACCATAGACCACGAGGGATCACAGATTCATCTGTACCAGGACCTCGCAGCAGCCACACTACAAAGGAGAAGAGAGCTGAGGCCCATAATAGATGTACTACTAAAAAATCAAATAAAGTATCGATGGGGCTTCCCTTTTAAGCTGGTGGCCATGAAAAACGGAAGACCGATCTCCCTCACCAACCCGGTAGAAGGCCCACGTTTCCTGAACAGGCTGGGACTACAAAGGGACTCCCCGCCGGAGACGCAACCTACTACTCCCCCCAGGATCTCCCCACCTAGGGCGGATTGGACACAGGTGGCAAAGACAGAAAGAAATCCCCACTAAGTGACAAGAACAATACAGCGCAAACCCGACCGAAACCGCAAGTATAACTTTTCAATCAGACCCCAGTCCCGACCGCTACCCCTAACCCCCCAAAACCATCCGGGGAATCCCCCGAGACAAGGGGCACTGAGATAAACCCCAAAACATAAGCATGATGGCCGCGGGGGAAATAGGGGAGGGGAGACAGGACACACAGACACATACTAGACAGAAAGAAACCTATCAACCCCATATGGGACAGAATGTGACGGACCGCCACAAAGGGGGTACGAAAAACCAGAGGCGATATGGAGGAAACCTCCAGAAACAGCCTGACAGACCGGCTTACCACCTAGAATAAATCCCCTTTGGCCTCTCACTCCCTCTGAGGGAGGAAGATCCCCACGAACAAGATTTAACACTATTGCATCATGCCCTAGCCTAGGGGGGAGGGGGAATGGAGGGAGGTGGTAAGGCTATGGGACCCAACCACTCACCCCCACGAGAAATAAACAACGCCATTGCCTCAAATTCTAGCCTTGGGGGGGGGAAGGGGCTCTGGGGAGGGATGGAAAGACTAAAGGACCCCGACATACACAGAGTATGCATCAGGAGAAGATGTGCAAACAAAACTAATCTAATCTAAGAATCTAAGGTCTCTACTGGAGGTAAGTGAACATGGAATGGCAAGAGGGAAAATTACAGAAACTTAATTACAAAGGGACACACGCAAAATACAAATAAAAATGTACCACATACCAGGATCTATTTACCTAAAGATTATATAAGTACTAAGACTAAGAGTATTAATGTTGTCATAACAAAAGGGAGGGGGGGAAAAGGAAAAGGAGAAGAAAGAAGGGAAAGGGAAGGAAGAGGAGGTAGAAACACAGGCGCTTAATACCTTTAAGGGCATAGCACCCAGCCACTGGTTCAGATATGTTGATGACACCTGGTTAAAATCCACCAAAGAAGTACAAGCTTTCACAGAACACATTAATGGCGTAGACCAAAACATTAAATTCACAAGGGAAGAGGTACAAACAAACTTGCTTTCTTGGACTGCTTGGTAGAAGTTAAGGAAAATGGTAAACTGGAAGTAGAGGTTTACAGAAAACCAACACACACACAGATCATTATGATGTTTGACTCCCACCACCCTTTAGATCACAAGCGGGGTGTCATCAGAACCCTGCAAACACAGAGCCGAGAACATCCCCACTACACAGAGCGAAGGCTAAAGAAATGAAACATCTCAGAGGAGCCCTTAAAACTTGTGGATATCCAGACTGGTGGCCTTGTCAAAAGAAGTAGAAGGAAAGAAAAAACACAAATCCAACAGTGAAGGGGAAAAGCAAGACAGGAGAAAACATGGTCCTCCCTATCTAGTCAGGTTCAGAAATTAAGAAGAATTTTCAAAAACATCGTATCCCTGTCTGCTTGAAACCGAACACACACTGAGGCAGCAATTGGTACTCCGAAGACCTAATCCAAAACAACAAGAAAAGCGACATCATATGCAGTGCATGTGAAGAATGCTCTGATTTTATGTGGGGGAGACCAAAACGCAACTGCATCAACGTATGGCCCAGCACAGAAGAGCCCAATCTCGGGTCCAGGACTCCGCCGTGTACCTGCATCTTAAGGATCAAGGACATACCTTTGAAGATTGAAATGTTTAACATATTGGCGAAGGAACGTTACTGGTTCAAGAGAGGTGTTAAGGAGGCCATTTATGTGAAAAATAAAGACCCAAGCCTAAATAGAGGTGGGGGGTGGGGGGTTCGCACACCACTGTCTGCCATGTACATGCTGTTTTAACACCTTACTCTGAGCGTTCCTATAACCCCTCTTAGCCACTATCCAATCACAACCCTTAAACACCTGGCTGGGATTTTCCAGGGTTCATAATTGCCACAGATTCTTTGTACAAGTCATTCTGAATTGAGAAAGCCAGTCGGATGACTAGCGAAACGTCTTCAGAACTACATTTCAAGTCCAGTTGATCTAATTGAATACAACAGATATACCATGACCTGGATGAATGAGAACCTTCACAAGCACCGTTGAAATATATTATAGAGATAATAACTCTGACACCCAAGGATAGAAGGGAAGAAACCCCCCACACAATAGAAACTAAGGTCCGAAATATTTTATTAATGAGTCTCGGGGCGGGAGGGACCCCCCGATAAGGTCCAGAAATATATGGATAGACCCCAAGTAGGGAAGATATAACCCCAGAAGGGATGGGAACCAGTACCCAACCCACAGGAAGTTTAGTTTTAGAGAGGGTCCAAAATATACCCCACTCCCAACCACCACCAATAGGGGTGGAAATTTTTTTCTTTTTTATCTCCCTATCCTTCTTATCCGCAATACCAGGGCCCACTCTATTTGTACCAAATCTCTGCAACAGGGACTTAGGAAACAATGAACTAGAATGATACCAGTAACAAAATGTAAATGAAATATGTCTAACTACCCATTATATATTGTAGATGCTGTCGGCTCCGGACGCCAGGGCTCCGAGGAACCACCTCCCACCCCAAAAACACACATCGTCGACCAGAATCCCAATCAATTACTCAGCAACATAAAGGTATGGGATCCCACATGAAAATTGTCTGACACTAGTCTCCTATAACGTGAAAGGGTTGAACGCACCACAAAAACTAAAATGGCCCTTCAATACTATAGAAAGCCAACCCGGACTAATAATGCTACAGGAGACGCACTTTAGATTCGGGGCACGAACCAAGATACTGGGGGAGAGAATATACAACATTTACTTGCCTCAGCCCCCTCCAACGAGGGCCGTGGTGTGCAATATTACTAAGCAAGCACATGGGCTTCAAGCAGAACCTCAATAAGGACCCACTGGGACGATACTTATACTTAATGGAAACATACAAAACACAAAAATCTCCCGGTCATGTAAACGCCCCGAATACCCCCCAAAGACACTTCCTCCAACACTTAAAAATCAAATCCTACAAAATTCTCCGGCATACGTATATAATCATGGAGATTTTAACATAGCCTTAATCCATCACTTGATAGATCTGCCCCTACTAGGAGTTCCAGAACCCCTACCTCAAGCAAACACCTGACTTCTTCTTAAATCTTGTGGAGTAGTGGATGGCTGAGGATCCTGTACCCACAGCCAAGGAATACACGTTCCTCACCAGTCCACTCCCTCTTCCACGAGAATGGACTATGCATTTCTGGCCCCACAACTCCTCCCACATTCTCCCGACATATACATTTCCGAGATATCCTGGTCAGATCACGCGTACGTCCAACTTACCTTGGGACCTCAACATGGAGAGTCAACGAGTCCCTATTAGCAAATGACAAGATTTTGAGGAACTCTACAAAACACTAGAACACTACCTTCAATGAAAACATACACCCCAAGGCCCTCTCTATAATATGACAGCACATAAATCAGTCATTAGAGGCAAACTGATCCAATGGCAGCAAATATAGAGAAATACACAACAAAAATATTTCAGACTCCTGGAGACATACACAACCAAGCAAGAAATAGGAAAAGCTGGGCGAATAGACAGCTTCCAGACTAAAATCATTGAAATGGAATTATCCAAACTCCTCTTACACGGGCAGAAAAGCACTCAGATTCACAATCAAAGATACTACACAAAAGCAATACACCAGACACTATGCTTGCCACAAATTAAATAACAAAATGACCGCAACTATACACGGTCAAACAAACACACCAAAAAAAACACCTCACAATACCTACAAAATTTAAGTGTGTGTGTGTGTGTGTGTTGTGTGTGTGAAGCGAGAGTGAGAGTGAGAGAGAGAGTGAGAGAGAGTGTTAAATATCACGCAGCAAATGATTTTGAAGAAAAATGAAATGGCGTTTGAGGTTGGTGCTATATATACAGAACTATAACAAAAGTTTATTTTTGGTGGACATATTAGATAGAAAAATCCCCAGCCCCAGACGGATTCACCGCTTATATTATAGAAAATTCCTAAAGACACTGACCCCCACTTCCTAAAACTATGCAACGAATAATGCAAGGCTCCGGAACCTTCCCAACAGAAATGCTAGAACAATATTGTTAGTATCCCTACAACCCAAAGAGACACCCAACACAGGTTATAACACAGACCTATCTCGCTTATAAATGTGAAGATATTAAAATATACGCAAAAATAATAGCCAACAACCTTAAAGTCAATCCTTGCCTTCTATATAATTATGATCAACAGGGTTCATCCCCAGCGACAATCGACAAGATCGTTCAGGAAAGCATTGTGCCCCTCCAGTCGGCCGCGTCGAAAGAAGAGCTGGCAATGCTCTGTCATTATGTTTGAGAAGGCCTTTGGACAGGGTCCGCTGGCCATTCTACAACTATTGCTTCCAAGTTTTGGGACTTTTCCCCGGAAGCAATAATACAGGCCTATGTCTCTCTACAAAAACCGAGACCAGGATAAAGAATAGGGGCTACCCCTCCAAAAACAATCGAAATACAGAATATGAACGGAACGGATGCCCCCCTTTCACCCCTGCTCTCTTGCACTATGCATAGAACCACTAGCTAAGCCTCTGCTCAACAAACATACATGGTAATCAAAATAGGTAAAAATTTACAAAAAACGAATTATCCTTATTCGCTGACGATACCCTATACTCCTACCCACCCATTGATCCTTACCTTCGTTTACCCAGGTACTGGGCCCAATTGCCTTGTCTCTGGATTTAAGTGAACCATAGTAAATCCCAAGCTCCTCGAGATATCCATCCCCACAACCCCTACAGACAACCTACCTTTTGTTAGGAAAAGAATAATAAAAAAAATGGAATATGGAATCCCTGATAACTTAGAAAGCTGCTTGTTACCCTGCAGTTTATTTTCTAGCAACTCACACTGACTGGTAAATAAACTGCAGGGTAACAAGCAGCTTTAAAAGTCTTATCAGGGACTTCCATATTGGTGTGTAGACATCTGTATAGAAAACACTTTGTGCATAGAGACAGTGAATACTGGGGTCAGGGGGCGTGGTTCTTTGATGACTTCATGGGCTGTGGGTTGTACTGGCAACAACATGGAGGCCTTCTTATTTACAGAATCTATTTCTCACATATACTAAATGCAATGTACCACAGAAGAATCTTACAATGTATTGGTGTTCTGGGGAGAAAAAACTTTCACATTAGGTTTTTGAAAATTTAAGTTTAGTTCTCCTTTAACTATAATAAGAATTTGTGGTGAATTCGATTCACCTACATAGTAGTGGGGTCATATGGCAGCTGCAATGATTCTAGTGTGTTTCAACAGTCTGTTGCCAGGGACAGCTTGATCTTCCTCCTCCCAAACCATAGCCTGGTACAGAGAACACTACTTACCTTTACAGGTTTATTGCTGATAAGGGGTTTTGAGGCCCTTCTCTCAAAGGTCTTTGAACAATATTCGGCAAGTATTTAATTACTGAATGAGCAGAGCATGAAGGTAGTAGAGTAGTAGGTGGTGAGTATCTAATATTACATATAGTAAAGGTGTATATGTATATGTGGAATTTCTCACTATCACCAACTAAATTACCATAAACATATGAATTTAAAATGATAGTGCTTGCTTATATTGGGTACATCACAAAATATAGAAAGTCATAAATTCTTACATAGCTGAAACCCCTATTTTAATATGGAATAGTCAAAATAAAAATGTAAGGAACTTTCAGTATTACACCAAATTATGTGCCATTTGTAAAACATGGGAGTCTTAGCCAATCAAAAAACTTGCCAGAGATGTATGTATCGGATACACACTGCAGTTGCACTCACAATCTCCCCTCTACAAAGGAAGACTTCCTGCAGGGGGCGAGTCCAGCTGCTGTTTGTGTATTTTCCCTCCTTTAAGCCCACCTCACCTTAAGCTATATTGTTGACTGGTATCTTGAGCTTTCAAGTTCCATCCCATAGAAGTCATGATCCTCCTTATCCTAAAAGTTCTATTTCGGGGTGGACATGCCCTGTAATACAATTGTATAGTGCTGCAGTTCTGTCCTTTCTTTAAAAAAATGGTTAAATTATTCTTTCTGAACCAGCCCTTCCTCTACTTAGAACCTATTATATTGCTTCACTGTGGTGTTTGAGCATAAAAACACCAGCCCTGAATTTTCAATAAAAAAAAAAATAAAAACACCAGCCCTGAATTTTCAATAAAAAAAAAAAAAAAAATCTGTTGGTTGAATGGCTCTATACCATTAGGCTGTATTGCGTGTTATTTATTATGCCACTGGTTTTGGACACATGCATTAGTCACAGGACATAAAGTAGAAACTTTGCATGTCACTGCCCATTTTTCTAGGAATGAGAAACCATAACTTATTTCTTGCACTTTATGCTATGTGGAGTGCTTTTTGCTCCTTTAAGCCCATCTCACCTTAAAGGGGAAGCTCAGTGCAAATACATGTACTTTTCAGAAAAAAATACAGTATTTTTTCATCCCAACGACCTTAATCTGCCAGTTCAGCATTTTGTCTGTGTATAAATAAATGCAACCGAAATACTGACATCCTGTTTGCAGGCCCCCTAATAGAGACCATTATGGTCTTACCCTTCACCCAGCACCTGGGTTGATTCAGCTCAGTAGAGATCTGAGCATCTTTGACCCATCCAACCGCCAATTAGTAGAAATAACTGTTAGGAATATACCAAGGAAGTGGTGCATCCTGGGAAAAAGAAGTACTGTTAGAACCTGAAATGTCAGCTCTCTAATGTCAACAGCAGGGAACAGCAAAGGGTAAGAAATCAACTGATTTTTCAAAGTGGAAGAGAATATGTAGAATAACTAAGTATGCATTACACAAACTAACATTTCACAATTGCTGATTTCTTTCATTTGTTTCTTACGGAGGCCATACTAGAAGATATGGTGCTCTATACAAATTTATATGCCAAATTTATATAGCCAAAAACCCATTATGTCCACAGGCAAGAGCTCAGGCATGGAAACCCACCAATCTCAGCGAGCTCAAAAAATTCTGGTGGCTCACTTTAGCCACTGGTATCCTAAAAAGTTACAGTGTGGCCTCATATTGGGATACCAAATATGTACTTTCAGTGCCAATTTTCCCTGCCGTTATGGCAAGAAATCGGTACCAAATTTTACACCGATTTCTGCATTTTAACAATAATGAAATGGCTATTCCTCCTGGACAACCCGGTCATGACAGGCTCCATAAGTTAAGACCCCTGACTGATAGCCTGTCTGAGCGATTTTCTGAAGTCTACACTCCATCCCAAAATATATCTGTAGACGAATCGCTAATGCTGTACAAAGCGCGCCTTTCATTCAAGCAATATATCCCCAGCAAGCTTGCCCGTTACGGAATTAAATTCTATAAATTATGTGACAGCAAAACCGGGTACATCAAATGTTTCCGCATCTATGAAGGACGGGACTCGCAATTAGATCCCCCAGGCTGTCCCGTTGACTTGAGCACTAGTGCCAAAATTGTCTGGGAGCTTATTACTCCTTTGCTGGGGAGAGGTTTCCATCTATACGTGGATAACTTCTACACTAGTGTTGCCCTATTCAGAGCCCTAAGCTCTTTGGACACCCCTGCCTGTGGGACAGTCAACCCCAGAAGAAAAGGCTTGCCCAGGGAACTTGTAGACAAAAAACTGAAAAAGGGTGAGCAGTTTTCTTTGAGGTGTGGTGACCTCCTGGCTCTAAAACATGCCGGGGAAAAAAAAAATGTTTTCATGCTGACCACAATACACAATGAGACGGTCAGTGTGGTGCAGAAACGTGGCAATTAGACCCCCCTCAAGAAAGCCACTCTGCATCAGGGACTATAATAAACACGTGTGGCGTGGACAAATCAGACCAAATCCTCCATTACTACAATGCCACCAGAAAATCCAAGTACTGGTACAAGAAGGTTGCAATAAATTTAGTTCAGGCCGCAACCTTCAATTCGTTTATTGTCTACAAGGCAGCAGTACCAGATTCCAAATTGCCATTTATTGAATATGAGCTGCAGCTGCTCCCTTTCTTGCTGTTTGGTGATGAAGAACAACCAGATTTAGGACCAAGCAATGGTAATGTTGATCGATTGGTTGGTAAACATTTCATTAAAAATATCCCACCTACAGCCTGCTTGGTTTGTAGAAAGAATGGGACCAGAAAGGACTCACGTTATTATTGCCCAAAATGTCCCACAAAGCCAGCTCTCTGCTCTGAAATTTACCACACTGCTCTACATTTATAAGTGCTGGCATGTTTTTACCCGTTATTATTCCCATTATTCTTCAGATAGATAATATTGTAGCCTCTTGGACACCTGGACCATGGCCACCTTCACTAGGATTTTCGACCAGACACCTGGACAACGGGCAAATTTCATGGCAAATCTAGGTAAGTGAACTTGTGTGCTTTCAAAAAATATATGATTGCTCTCCACTATTTACAATGCTTTGTAAGTTTGCACGGCGATGTTTTGCGAAAAACTAGGGTTTTAGTGTGTTTGTATTTTTTTTCAGAAATCTTCGAAAACCACAAATTTCGTGAAGATTTTCGGCCAAATGTCTGGACCGTGAATAAATGTGAGCATGTGCTCTTCCAGAAAATATAGTTTGTGGGGGGTTTCATAGGTAAGGAGTTGTTTAAGTTGAAAATCCCAAAGTTGCCCCTAATTGGTTTGTTCTTGAAAATTCTGCGGTGTAGATGCCCAATAGTACACAAACTTTAAGCAGTTTGGCAGCTGCCCTCTCCAGTGCACCCCCACAAACGTGGTATCAAAATACTCCAAAGAAGTTGCTCTTCACTATTTAGAATGCTTTGTAAAGTTTGCACCGTGATTTTTGTGACAAACTAGGTTTTTAGTGCGCTTGTCATTTTTTTCAGAAATCTTCGAAAACCGCCATTTCCACGAAGATTTTTCGGCCAGACGAATGGACCGTGGCCAAATATCATGGTGAATCAATGTAAGTGAGCATGTGCGCTTTCAGAAAATATATGTTTTGTGGGGGAAGGGGGGGTTTCACAGGTAAGGGGTTGTTTTAGTTGAAAATCCCAAAGTTGCCCCTATTGGTTTGTGCTTGAAAATTTTGCTGTGTAAATGCCCAATAGTACACAAAGCAGTTTGGCAGCTGCCCTCTCCAGTGCACCCCCACAAATGTGGTATCAAAATACTCCCAAAAAGTTGCTCTTCATTATTTTGAATGCTTTGCAAAGTTTTCATGGCAATTTTTTTGTGGAAAACAATGTTTTTTAACGTTTTTTTGTAATTTTTTCTAAAATATGCTAAAATTGTAAAATTCTACGTGCAGTGCAGTGAAGAATGCTCTGATTTGTATGTGGGGGAGACCAAACAGCAACTGCATCAACGTATGGCCCAGCACAGAAGAGCCAATTCCTCGGGTCAGGACTCAGCCGTGTATCTGCATCTTAAGGATAAAGGACATACCTTTGAAGATTGTAATGTTAACATACTGGCGAAGGAACGTGACTGGTTCAAGAGAGGTGTTAAGGAGGCCATTTATGTGAAAATAAAGAAACCAAGCCTAAATAGAGGTGGGGGGGTTCGACACCAACTGTCTGCCATGTACAATGCTGTTTTAACACCTTACTCTGAGCGTTCCTATAACACCTCTTAGCCACTATCTAATCACACCCTTAACACCTGGCTGTGATATGCTAATTGGGATTTTCCAGGGTACATAATTGCCACAGATTCTTGTACAAGTCATTCTGAATTGAGAAAGCCAGTCGGATGACTAGCGAAACGTCTTCAAGAACTACATTTCAAGTCCAGTTGATCTAATTGAATACAACAGATATACCATGACCTGGATGAATGAGAACCTTCACAAGCACCGTGAAATATATTATAGAGATAATAACTCTGACACCCAAGGATAGAAGGGAAAGAAACCCCCACACAAATAGAAACTAAGGGTCCGAAATATTTTATTAATGAGTCTCGGGGCGGGAGGGACCCCCCGATAAGGTCCAGAAATATATGGATAGACCCCAAGTAGGGAAAGATATAACCCCAGAAGGGATGGGAACCAGTACCCAACCCACAGGAAGTTTAGTTTTAGAGAGGGTACAAAATATACCCCACTCCCAACCACCACCAAATAGGGGTGGAAATTTTTTTCTTTTTTTATCTCCCTATCCTTCTTATCCGCAATACCAGGGGCCCACTATATTTGTACCAAATCTCTGCAACAGGGACTTAGGAAACAATGAACTAAGATGATAACAGTAACAAATGTAAATGAAAATATATGTCTAACTACCCAATTATATATTGTAGATGCTGTCGGCTCCGGACGCCAGGGCTCCGAGGAACCACCTCCCACACCCAAAAAACACAACATCGTCGACCAGAATCCCAATCAATTACTCAGCAACATAAAGGTATGGGATCCACCATGAAAATTGTCTGAACATAGTCTCCTATAACGTGAAAGGGTTGAACGCACCACAAAAACGTAAAATGGCCCTTCAATACTATAGAAAAGCCAACCCGGACATATTAATGCTACAGGAGACGCACTTTAGATCGGGGCACGAACCAAGATACTGGGGGAAGAAATATACAACTCATTACTTTGCCTCAGCCCCCTCCAAGAGGGCCGGGGTGGCAATATTACTAAGCAAGCACATGGGCTTCCAAGCAGAATCCTCAATAAGGGACCCACTGGGACGATACCTTATACTTAATGGAAACATACAAAACACAAAAATCTCCCTGGTCAATGTAAACGCCCCGAATACCCACCAAAAGACATTCCTCCAACACTTAAAAAATCAAATCCTACAAAATTCTACAGGCATACGTATAATCATGGGAGATTTTAACATAGCCATTAATCCATCACTTGATAGATCTGCCCCTACTAGGAGTTCCAGAACCCCTACCTCAAGCAAACACCTGACTTCTTTCTTAAAATCTTGTGGAGTAGTGGATGGCTGGAGGATCCTGTACCCCACAGCCAAGGAATACACGTTCCACTCACCAGTCCACTCCCTCTTCACGAGAATGGACTATGCATTTCTGGCCCCACAACTCCTCCCACATTCTCCCGACATATACATTTCCGAGATATCCTGGTCAGATCACGCGTACGTCCAACTTACCTTGGAGGACTCAACATGGAGAGTCAACGAGTCCCTATTAGCAAATGACAAGGATGTTGAGGAACTCTACAAAACACTAGAAAACTACTTCAATGAAAACATAACCCCAGAAGTGCCCTCATCTATAATATGGACAGCACATAAATCAGTCATTAGAGGC
Source organism: Hymenochirus boettgeri (assembly GCA_019447015.1). NCBI lineage: Eukaryota > Metazoa > Chordata > Amphibia > Anura > Pipidae > Hymenochirus > Hymenochirus boettgeri. Next base: position 126,158,306 of record CM033470.1, read on the forward strand.
AAACTGATCCAAATGGCAGCCAAATATAAGAAAATACACAACAAAAATATTTCAGAACTCCTGGAGACAATACACAACACAAGCAAGAAATTAGGGAAAAGCTGGGACGAATAGACAGCTTCCCAACTAAAATCATTGAAAATGGAATTATCCAAACTACTCTTACACAGGGCAGAGAAAGCACTCAGATTCACAAATCAAAGATACTACAGCAAAAGCAATAAACCAGACACTATGCTTGCAAACAAATTAAATAACAAAATGACCGCAACTATACAACGGTCAAACAAACATACAACCTAAACCTCACAATACCTACAAAATTTAAGTGTGTGTGTGTGTGTGTGTGTGTGTGTGAGAGCGAGAGTGAGAGTGAGAGAGAGAGTGAGAGAGAGTGTTAAATATCAGGCAAGGCAAATGATTTTGAGAAAAATGAAAATGGCGTTTGAGGTTGGTGCTATTATATAAAGAACATATAAAAAGTTTATTTTTGGGTGGACATATTAAGATAAGAAAATCCCCAGGCCCAGACGGATTCACCGCTTTATATTATAGAAAATTCCTAAAGACACTGACCCCCCACTTCCTAAAACTATGCAACGAAATAATGCAAGGCTCCGGAACCTTCCCAACAGAAATGCTAGAAACAAATATTGTAGTAATCCCTAAACCCAAAAGAGACACCACACAGGTTATAAACTACAGACCTATCTCGCTTATAAATGTAGATATTAAAATATACGCAAAAATAATAGCAAACAGACTTAAGTCAATCTTGCCTTCTATAATAAATTATGATCAAACAGGGTTCATCCCCAGACGACAATCGACAGATCGTATCAGGAAAGCAATAGTGGCCCTCCAGTCGGCCCGGTCGAAAGAAGAGCTGGCAATGCTCCTGTCATTAGATGTTGAGAAGGCCTTTGACAGGGTCGACTGGACATATCTACAACTAGTGCTTCCCAAGTTTGGACTCCCGGAAGCAATAATACAGGCCATTATGTCTCTCTACAACAAACCGAGAGCCAGGATAAAGAATATGGGCTACCCCTCCAAAACAATCGAAATAAGAAATGGAACGAGACAGGGATGCCCCCTTTCACCCCTGCTCTTTGCACTATGCATAGAACCACTAGCGGAAAGCCTCTGCTGCAACCAGAACATACATGGGATCAAAATAGGTAAAATTTAAACGAAATTATCCTTATTCGCTGACGATACCCTATTACTCCTTACCCAACCATTGATATCCTTACCTTCAGTTTACCAGGTACTGGGCCAATTTGGCCTTGTCTCTGGATTTAAAGTGAACCATAGTAAATCCCAAGCCCTCGAGATATCCATCCCACAACCCCTACAAGACAACCTAAAAACATCCTTCCATTTTAAATGGGCCCAAGATGCAATAAAATACCTAGGAATATACCTCAGTAAGAGCAGGGAAATTACAATCCAAAAAAATTATACTAACACAATCTCCAAACTAACACAACTACAACTCCAATGGACTCCTTACCCTATCTCCCTAATGGGAAGGATAACAGCGGTCAAAATTACCATTTTACCAAAAATCCTATATATATTTAGGGCCCTCCCTACAACCCTGAAAAAAACAGACCTACAAAAACTCCAATCTGCAATAAACAAATTTATTTGGAAAAACAGAAGAGCCAGAATAAAATACACAACGCTAGCGAGACACAGAGACAAGGGGGGATTTGCTGCCCCCATTATCTTCTCCTACTATAAAGCTGCTAGATTAGCACAATTTCTACAATGGTACAGGGAGCCTGGCAGGGTGGCCTGGGTAGATCTGGAAAACGAGCTACTGGCACTGCTGCATTCCTCCTCGGTTATGTGGATCAAGACTAAAGACAGACCCTCTTACAAACAAATCCAATACTCTACGATACGAGACACATTAAATATATGGGATACATGCAACCGACAACACAAACTCTTTCCTTAAATATTTCTAACACAGAGATCCTAGCCTGGAAAAACAAAGGTATCTCTAATATCTCCGATATATATGACCAAGGGGGAAATCTAATAACATGGGAAGAAGCTGCCCGACGATATAAAATTCCACAGAACCAGTGGTTCACTTACACAAGGATAGCTAGATACGTGAGAAAGACAATAGGCAACCACAGAGCTATCAGTCCCACGAAATTCGAGTTGCTCATCACCCAAACTAGGTTAACATACAAATTAATTCCCTCAATATACCAAATATTATGGCACGACAACCAACCCATCAACCCCCCCACACACACACAAAAATGGGAGATGAGACTAGACCAGGTCCTGGAGGACTTCCAGTGGGTCTCAATCTATAGGAACTCAGCAAACTGCTCTTCAGTCATAATAACGAAAGAGATATTTTTGTTGATCGGCTAAGAGAGAGGGAGAGAGGGAGAGGGAGAGAGAGATATATAGATATATATATATACACATACACACGGGCTTCATGGGCGCACTCCAGCTTGTCGTCTCAATTGCCCCGGTGCTGCTTACAGAGACCAATATGCAGTGTAGAGAAAGCGCACTCCAGGGGACTTTGTAAAACATAAAAATCTTTATTCGTCCATATTAAAACACGCTGCTACGCGTTTCGGCCATCTTGTGACCGTCATCAGGCATGTCAAACCACATACTATTACTTCCTTAAAAACCCTGTGCCAAGTGCCCTCCCCTGCCCCTCCCATCACCACTCCCCCCAATTGCTCCACCCAGAACTGAATAGCACAACAGGTAGCCTGGTACGAACCTCTCCATATAACGGGCTGATCTAACATAACTACAGTCTCCCAATCTCAAGGGGGGAAACCCTCGTAAGCTATAAGGTCATAGCTAAGGCGGGCTCACCAAATGGGACTCACCCCTACTTAACCAGACAGTACAACCTCCAATAGATTTGAGATGTGCAACTATAAAAAACATGATAGCACAATCTGTTCATTAAGGCCCTTGGGGGCCAGTGTACCCAAGGTCCTAATCCATCTAGCTTTTCTCCTAAGCAATTCCTGTTTGCGGTCTCCCCCTCTACCATTATCCATGACATGATCAATCGCCATCCATTTAAGGGTGGCAATCCCATGCTTAGCCTCTCGGAAATGCCTTGCCACCGCCTGTTCACCAAACCTGAATGTGGGCCTGTCCTCGCCCCTTTCCAGGGCACGGATCGCAGAACGGTGGTTGGCCATCCTCTCCCTGACAGTGGTGGTGGTTTTACCCACATAATAGAGCCCGCAAGGGCACACCAAGCAATAGATCACATAAGTGGACAGACAGCTTAACCTATGGCCGATCTTAAATCTTTGGCCTGTGTGAGGGTGTGGAAAATCCCCACCCACCAGCATTGATCTGCACGTGAGGCACCCACTACATCTATAGCACCCCAACTTTTTACCCCCCATCCAATTAGATGCTGTATTACTGGACTGGGTTCTGAGGTCTGTCCTAACCAAATGGTCACGTAAGTTCTTTCCTTTTCTGTGGGCAAAAATCGGTCTAGAGTTATGAAATGGAAGGCTGCTGTCCCTGCTCAAAATATCCCAGTATTTTCTGACACTTTGTCTAATGATGCTACTATTCTCAGAATACTGAAGGCTATAGGGTATTAATTCAACCCCGGAGGGCTCTCTCCCTACATTCCTATCCATTGCCTCAAACGTGTGAATGGCTCGTTCCCTTTGGGCTCTAATCACCCCCCTTCTATAACCACGTTGCTCAAACTTCTCCTCCATTGCGTTCAACTGAACACTGGTATTGATGGGATCAGAGTTGTTAAACAACACCCTTAGGAATTGTGAATACAGTATTCCATTTTTTTGGGCCAAGGGATGATAGCTCCCCGCATGGAGAATGGTGTTCTTATCTGTCTTCTTCGTGAATAAGCTAGTTTGTAATCTATCCCCTATCCTCGTGATCCTAAGGTCCAAGAAGTCCACTGTGCTGGAACGGACTGTGGCTGTAAGCTTAACCCTTTCATTGCCACCAATGGTAAATTTTACTGCGCTCTATTTCCTTCCTTTTTTGCCAAGCATGGTAAAATTTACCATTGGTGGCAATGGCCCTTTAAATCCCTCCCGCAGGCTCCCCCGTGTGATCGGATGGCACTATTCAAGTGCCCTCCCTCTCCCCTCGATCCCCCATCGGTTTGGTCCCACACCGATGGGGGGGGATCTCAAGAAATGAACCCCTAAAGTGCCGGATCGTATAGGGAATCCCTCCCACCTCCCGGTACTTCATTCATTGCAGAGCCGCAGCGGAAAGGGAAGTCCCGTGACATCACAGGACGTCCGGGGCTTCCCTTTGGTGTCCATCCCCATATTGCCTGGTGGTCTAGTGGACTAGTAAACTGAGATTGGTTCCGATCTCAGATCTCAGTTTACTACCGAAGTATAGCAGCAGGCACTATGTGCCTGCTTGCTATACTGTATACGAAAAAAATTTAACTGCCAGGGGCAATCGGGGGGCAGCATTCAGGTGCCCCCCTAGCCCCCTCGATCCCCCCTTGATTTCATAAAAATCCGTTGGGGGGATCGGGAGATAGCAGTGCCTGAATTGGTGCCCCCTCCTCTATTGCCGGTCCCTCTCTGCCTCTGCTAAGATCGGTAAGGGAGACCCCGGTGACATCACAGGGCTTTCCCCTTCACCGGGGTCTTCCCTTTGCAAGTGCTCTGATGCCCCCTAGTGGTCTAGTGGAGGTACTGCAGTGTGTTCTCATATAGAGCATGCTGCAGTACCTGTATAGTAAAAGCTGTCATGCTGACAGCCTTTACTATACATTTTGTGAATGGAACTCAAAGTTCCATTCACAAATAGGATTTTTTCTAAGTCGACTTAGAAAAAAAATGGGGACAGAGATCAAAATTTGGTGATCACTTCTGATCACCAAATTATTGATCTTTGCCAATGAATGAAAAATCACTTCCTGGAAAATAATTTCCGGGAAGTGATTTTTCCGATCGGATTTCGAATTGGAAAACGGGCATTTATGCCCGTATTCCAAGTTCGTTATCATTCCCTAAGATGATCTGATGATCATCTATGGGAATGAGCCAAAAAAAAAGGGGAAATGCGCACAAAAAAATTCTTAAAGTGATACACACCCCCTTTTTTTTTCAAATATAGAGATGGCTAAATTTTTTACTGTCACTGCCATTTGGCATAATCCCACTTTGGGTTAGTTGGTAGCCATGTCTCTGGGTACACCCATGAATATGGCATACCGTTTTATTCGGGAGGGATTAGGCTTTCATATTTGAGATGCGTTTGAACTTTCCTCCACAGTTTTTAGCTGAAACACATAAGAAGATTTTTAGATTATTACTTTTGCAATTATTATTTAATAGGTTACATGTTCCTTTAAAATGACATATAAATGAAAGAGGAGAGGTAAGTAAGAGTTTGGGGAGCTTTTTGAAAATACTAAACATGCGGTTGGGGCTACCATACATGGGGGAGCAGCATATTAAAATGGTTTTACGTTAGGGGGAGGGATAGTGGAACGGGAGGGAGAGGGAGGGGGAGGGAGGGGGGAGAAGGGCTGCAGTACGCATGACAAATATCTACCGGAGGCAAGGTAGCAGGCAGAGCCCTGCTAGCCTCCTGGTGGACAGTTTTTGGGACTTTAGGGGGGGTCTACAGGAGAACCCTATGGAGCTGGGATGTGAGGTAAGGATTACACTACACTACATGGTGGGGCCATTACTGGGGGGGGATTATAGTTTTGGGGGTGGACATGCCCTTTAATGTTAATATAATCTGCTATATTAGCCAATGTCATATTTTTCAGTGGAGATACCCTTTAACCGGAGTGGGGAGTTCGTTAATATGCTTAATCATCTGTGTAGCACTCTCCTCATCTCCCTCCCATAGAATAAATAGGTCATCTATGTATCTTTTGAAGACACGTAATCGTGTCCCATACACTGGTACCAGATGTGTAAACTCAAAATTTTCCATAAATAGGTTAGCAAATGTGGGCCCTACATTAGAGCCCATGGCCGTACCCATAATTTGCTGATAGAAGCAATTATCAAATCTGAAGTAATTTTGACCAAGAGTAATCTCAAGTAGCTCCATGAGAAACTCCACCGGAGGGTGGGTATGGCCATGGGCTAGGAGGGCTTTCCTACAAATCTTGGGGGGTGATGGTATACAAGCTCCCCACATCATATGTGATAAGCACTGTGCCCTCTAGGGAGCCCTGAATCTCCTTGAGAACCCCAAGAAGCTGTCTACTATCTCTGAGGTACGACCCCATTTCCTTAACAATTGGTTGAAGGAAATGATCCAAAAACACAGCCAAAGCCTTAAGAACCCTTAAGACCCTTGGGAGGCCACAATCGGTCTCCCCGGTGGGTGGCTGAGAGACTTGTGAATTTTGGGGACCGAATATATAATGGGCACCCTAGGGGCATCTGTGGTAAGAAATTTGGCCTCTTGTTCAGAGATCCAACCCAAAGATTTAGCTTGCTTTATCCTCGAGTCCACAAGTCTCTTAAGGCTCTCCGTGGGGTCCTTCAGCAATTTAGTGTATACCAGAGGATCACCCAATTGTCCCAAAAGTTCCTCCTTGTAGAATTGAGCATCCAACAACACCGTAGCCCCCCCCCCCTTATCCGCAGGTCGAATAACGAGCTCACGGTCATTCCGGAGCGTGTCAATAGCTTTACTTCATCCGCCGATAAGTTAGGGTATTGCGATAGGGACCTATTACGGGCAACCCCCTCTTCTACCTCCAATTTAAACAAATTGGAGAACACTTTGATAGCCGGTGCCGTATTTGGAGGTTCATATTTGCTGTTTGTCCTAAATGGACCCTGGGTTTGACCCCTACCCCTAAATTGATCTTTTAATTTAAGGCGACGTTGGAATTTGTAAAAATCCACCTCTTCTAAAAACGGATCATGCTTGGGAGTCGGCACAAAAGACAACCCTTTATTTAATAAGTTGAGTTCTGGGAGAGTCAACACATGCCAGCTCAGATTATACACCGTATTCAATTCCTCAGAGGGGGCTGCCGCGCGCAGATGATTGTGAATGATGTAACCGATCGGGACATAAGAGCTTCCTGCCGAAAGAAAGGGACCAGTGTCACCAGTCAATCCTGTGGTAATGCTCGTATCTGGGTAAGACAGAGATTTATGTCATCATTGCATACTGTGACTGTGGGAGATAAAGTTACCCAGGGGTACGGGACTCAGGAGCTAACTTGTCTCTGGTGCGTCCAGAGATGATTAACTTTGGGGACATTATTCCTGGCAAGACTTTATTGGTAAAGGGAGTGGGTGGGAGTCATCCACGGGTGCCTGTGGCTAATGTTTACTTGGATTGGGGTGTGGGGAGAGGTCCTGAGGGAAGTGGGATTATCTAATGAAATTCCGTCACATGTGTTATTGGGGAATGATTGGGGAAATGGTCCTGCTTTTGTGCCAAATGATCCGGTCTCACTAGGTCCACCCCTGCCGCGCTGGAGTGTTGACCACCCACTGCATCAGAAAGGGAACAGGTAACAGGGGCAAGGTAACTGGATGGAGGGCTGGAGACCAGAGCAATGTCCGTCAGTGCCAGAACCAGTATTGCCTACGTGTGAATGGAGAGAGAGGGGGATCCCCCATTCACTCTCTGGTAGAGTCAGGTATAGACAGACCTGTAGTAGGATTGTCACGTAGCGGGAGGGAGGGCTGAGAGACCAGAGAGGGTGTCAGTCAGTGCCAGAACCAGTACTGTCTACATGTGTGAATGTTAGAGGGGGAGGAAAGGTATCCCCAGGGTGATGTTCTGGGTACAGTACCCGTAGTAGAGAGGATTTCCAGAGTAGGATCCCTGATCCTGTGCCCAATCTGCCTGAGGTCCTGGATAGCAGTCAGGAGTTAGTGCAGGAGTGTGTGGGCAGGTGTGTAAGGACTCAAAGCAGGGGTCCTAAGGGATGTTTCCACTCAGACTGAGGGAGAAGAGGGTAGCTTGTGGGCATGCGGTATCGCCAGTACCAACCTCGTGGTGGGGTGGAGAAGGAAGAGTAAGGGTTAAGAGGACAGTAACAGACTAGGAGTGTCCCGGGTAGAATGGAAAGAAGGTGCTATCCCTGAGGACCAAACCATACCAGTAACAGTCCTACTGTTTTGTCCCAGTCTAAGAGGAGCAGGGATAGGTGAGCAGGAAGGGCAAGGAAAGGGTTAAGAATGACCAGTATCTGTCTGAGTTTAGACCCAGGGGATGGGGAACTTTAGACTTACAGGATCAGGTAGCAGTGAGGATAAGGAGGATCTGTCCAGCAGGAGAGTGTGTCAGAGGGAGGCAGATGCCTGAGGTTAGGAGTGGCTGGGTACAGTCCCCTACATATCAATGGTACTCCAGGTGGTAAATACAGAACTGTACCTGTCAGCACACAGAGTGGTCAACACAGATGTGTATTTGGGTGGTTTTTCTCTCTTATATTGGAGTGTGTACAGACTGGGCATCAAGAGGTTACCAGTCTACTTGGTGATGTAATGTGAACCCAAACCCGTTCTCATAACCACAGTAGAGGATGGTGGTTTTGAAAAATGTGCAGGTGGAATCATATCAGGAGCATATGATTTACATTCACCGAACCAAGGGGATGCAGGTGGATATTCGTGTCTATCGAACCACCTGATTATGGACGCAGTAGGAGTGACCTGTGAGTCACATCCTGTCGCCAATTTTAAAGAGGGAGGTGTCAGAAAATGGTGTAGATGACTTGGTAAGAATGGGTTAACTATTCCTATTAGTTCTTAGGACCAATAAACCATTCCATTCCACCCTGGAACAGTCCTTATTGTTTATATTATGATTAGTCAAGCATGGAACCAGATCTCCTTTCTCAGACAATGTGGGGCCGAACCGTGCAACTGAATTCTCTTCAGCTAGGGGTCTGGTGGGTACTAAGAGGTCATTTTAAGGACAAGTCATACATGTAAAATACATTGTATTTCGGTATTGGAATGTGTAAGACAGAAACCAATGTTATATTTGTAAATATAATAATTTGCCCATTAATAGGATACCCAATATGGGCCCTTATTCCCTTGCCAAGGTGAGATATTAATATCTGGGGAAATATGGATAACACACAGTCATGTTTGGTATTGGAGGAATTGATAATTAATAAAGGAGAGGATATATGTGATCAATATCCCAATACAAAGTCACATATCTACATTTATATGGAGTCTGCCTAAATGAGGGGAATGAATGCTTTTGGCTGTCGTAAATCTGGACATTCCTGGACACTCCCACCTCATGTGGAGGGCGTAGTTCAACAAATAGTTTAAAAGTCCTTGTAGTCCAAATAATGTTGTTCATACTTTGGGACATGCTAAAACGTGTGTATGGACCCAGTGTTTCATCCTGCCCCAGGATACAGGACTTCTTCTATGAGTAGGGTCTGAATATTTTTATCCTTTTATTTTCTATAACTGTTGTACTTATTGTATGTCATTTTATTGTAACACCATTTTTTTTATTTTGTATTATATGCACTGTCCACCTTTTGGAATATTAAATCTAAATTTAATAAGTTTTGTCTTGATGCTCCTAAAGAACTCAGTTAGCCTCTGAATAATTTTATATGTGGTTAATGGAGTGTGCAGTGTAATGCTAATTAACTCTGTGACTGCTTGTGAAGGACTGATGCTAATTAACCAGTTAGTTGCTGGAGTGAATGGTGTAGTGTTAACCATTTAGCTGCCAGGACAGGGTGTGCATAGTCAGTGAGGTCAGAGTGTGTTTTTGGGGCGTCTTTAAGGCCGTAACTTAAGTGGTGGCAGCGAATACCGATTAATTAGTCAGATCACGGCCCAGCGACTGCGTCTTGTGACATGTAGGTACCCCACTTTTCATGTACAGGAGATTCCCCCCCCCCCCCAACAAAAACTTGCACCTTCAAAATATTACACCAAATTGAAATGTATAACCACTTCTGACAGTTAACATAAAATATTTTCCAAATTAACTAAATATCCCCACAAGTGAGAGATTTTTAGAAAATACACACCCGCAGGATTTAGTGTGTGGCAAGTTTCGATCAAAATGCAGATACCTGGTGCAGCCTTTGTCCAATTGTAAGTTTTTTTCTCACATTTTCCTTTTTTTCCTCAACTGTAAAATCAGAGAACAAAATCAAATGCGAATTTCAGCTAAAAAAACCGCAGAGGAATTTGAACCCATATCAAATATGAAAGCCTAACCCCTCCCGAATAAACTGTATGCCACATTCATGGTTGTACCCAGAGAATGGCTACCAACTAACCCAGGTATGGACCAATGCCAAATGTCAGTAGCAGCAAAAAAAAAAATTAGCCAGCTTTGCATTTGAACAGTCTGCAGTTTTTCACACAAAACCCCCCCAAACTCAGAATTACCCTACACAAACTATATATATTCCTGAAATCTACCACTTTCAGCTATGTAACGCTGTAGTTCGTTCATTTATACCATCAATGGTGTGGGCAGTTCTTCGTAGGTAGAAGTGTAGAAATCATGCCAAACCTCATGAATGTAAAATAAGTTACACAAATATCATCTCCAAATGTCCTGAATCAAACGGTATGCTATATGCTGGTTACACAAGCGGTCGTGGAAGCGAATAGCCACAATTGAGACAATGCCTGATGGCTCAGAAAAAGTGAAAATATTCAGGAAACTCGGAATTTGAATAGTCTGGCATTATGCAATTTAGCTATGTAATGCTGTAGTTTGTTCATTCATACCATCAATGTGTGTGGCCGCAGTTCTTCGTAGAAGTTTGCACTTTTTGCATTTTCATTCGAAAAAATGAACAATCACTTTTGAGTTAGAAATCATGCAAAATTCAATGAAATGTAAAAATAAAAAGTTACCAAATCACTCCCAAATGTCCCGAATCAAACGGTAATGCCATAATTCATGGTTACACATACTTACGTGGAATCGACTAGCCACAAAGTGAGCCAAATCACAGTGGCCCAATTACAGCATTTCAGATTTGTCAGACTAAATACCCCTCTATATTAGAAATACACCCACCCCCAAAACTATTATTCTTGATCTACCGCCTTCAGCTATGCACCAGTGTCATTTTTTTATGTGGTGCAGATAGACGTGGCCACCAACTAGCTCAAATTGGACGCATACCCAAGTGCAATTACAAGAATAAATCTGTGTTCTGTAATTTGAAAGCCTACGCTTTTTCAAAGGAAACAGCCTGAAACTTGGAAATACCCCCCACAACTATATTTTTTGGAATCTACACCCTTCACCTACGTAACATTGTCATGCTTTCATACATCCATGAAGAATTCCAGACCTGTTATTCATAGATCTCCGTGCTTTTAGAAGATTTTGTGAAAAAATAAGAGGACTCAAAGGTTAAATCCTACCTAAACCCACTTGGCAGTAACAAAACCACTAAATCAATCTCCCACATGTCCTGAATCAAACGGTATGCCATATGGGTGGGTGCAAATGGAGACGGCCACCAACTAGCTCAAATGGGACCCATGCGCAATTGCAAGTACAAGAAAAATCAAAAACAGTTACAACCCACCCCCACTGCCCCTTTTAGTGGTCTTTTAGCGAAAACCATTGTACGGAAGTCACACAAGTTTTTGCACACTTACTGTCTAAAGTTCAATCTGGTCTTTTTTTTTGGTACCTCTGCAAAATTTCCTACAATAGGCTTAGTTTCCCTTGAAATGTGGACAAATAATGATCTGCGTTTACTTTACCGATATCACCGGGGGCATTGGGAAGCTTGGGTAAGACCGTTTTTTGCTAATTTATAGTTTTTAGGGTAAAAAAAAAAAAAAAGGGGGTGGTTTTTTATTTCCCCCCCCCTTTTTTTTTTTTTTCCCCCAAAGATGATCACGAATCATCTTAGGGAATGGTAACAAACTTGCATAACGGTTTTCCAAATCGAAATCCGATCGGAAAAAATCACTCGAAAACTTCCCGAAATCATTTTCCAGGAAGTGATTTTTCATTCCCGTGCTGTAGGACCCCAAATATAGAAAGAAAATCCTTTAACACCACAGCACTTTGTAAAAGTATTTTTTATTGCCACACGTAAACGTTTTGAGGCACACTGCCTCTTTCTCAAGCAACTGTGTGGGTCTCACACCCCACAAACAAAATGGTATACACCTTGTTTTCATGCTTTTAAACCTTTAACCACACCTCTAATTAACAATATTATATATTTGGGATATATATAAGGATATATATATATTTATATGTAATATAGATATATATATATATATATATATATTATCTATTATATTATAAATATATTTATCTCCATAGGAGATTGCATTGAGTTTAGGAGCTCCAATGTGGTGGAGGTATAGGATATTACACATAGGAAAGGTGTTATGTATGTGTGTACTATCTCACTGTTACCATTTAAACATCAGTAAATGTATATACAATTTAGCACTGACTTATATTAGGACAACACAAAATATACAAAATACATAAACTTTTTACAGAGCTGAGATCCCTATCATAAAATGGAATGGTCAAATGACAGCTTAACCCACATCCCTGTGTCTGCTCCATGTGAAAGGAAGGGTAATCCAAAAAAATTTTGTCTGCTACACAGGATGTGCTGTGTATTGTAATGGACATTAACTCCAAGGTTCCTTATATACTACCTCCAGCCTCACGTAGTGTCAGTGATTAATAAAATACAAGACACACCTGCTCTCTATGGTAGAAGGAGAGAAAGTGATTTGGGGTGTGCTTTGGGTGATCTTACTGCAACCAAGACAATGTGCAAAGGACCCTGTGTATAAGATCCAGTTACCACCTGTTGAGAGGACAGATTATTGACAGAACAATTTACCTTATTGGATACAAACTTTGAGGCAACAGATAAGTGTACGCCAACTACAAGGACACACACTATACAGGCCTGGTCATATTCAAATGGTGCACCATAGACAGGGACACCCCTGATTACGGCACATGTTATGTGGGAACATGTTTATGTTCACTGTCTGCTTTGTGCCAGCACCACCAGAGTAACCCACTGTGTGCCATGACCCTATAATCCTTCCATAAAGCAGTGATCTGGTACAAATTGTGGCAGCTGTGCTGGTAATACCATTTATTCTCCCTGTTTCTCTTGTAGATTTGTTCTCTGTTTTAAGCTATGGAGGCTGCTACTGATAGTATTGATTTAATCCTCCTGTCCTTGTGCCTGCAGATGAAATTTCCAATTAGACTCTGTAGCTCTACTACCAGGCCCAATTGCCAAACCTATTTTTAAATCTGATCCATTTGATGGGGTAACTAGGAGTGGACTGATTGGCTAGAACAATTTGAATTGGCAGCCACTATTAATGGTTGGGATGAAGGTGCTCGCTTGCAATCCTTAGCCTTTTGCTTAGTTGTAAAGCCAGCAGGTATACGAAAGAATTAACTGTAATACTGAAATAAAAGAAGTTATCCCTTATTAAAATTGCTCTGAAGCAACTTTTTTCAATTAGATCTGTATAAGAGTATATACGTATAATCCATTTCTTTAGGTAACTGGAATGAGAAATGTTTGTTTATACGTTGGATTATTAGGGCAATCTATTACAATAACATGATGCTGTGAGGTACCTTCTGTTATAATATGAGGTACCATTACCTTTTGCTGTGGTGAAAGTATTAAAGGAGAACTAAAGTCCCAAGACAACATTGTCCCAATGAGAGAGCACTTTCACAAACACAAACAAGCTGTGGTCTCATGTCTCCCTTTGCTGTGGATGCTGGTGATTTATAAAATAACCTTTGTGTACTAGGGTCAGCTACCATAATTCACCTTATTGGGAACACCCAGCTAAGTGTCCGCCGGACACTCACAGGAACTGCAGTCTTGGTTCCTGGAAGCTGACAGCCAATCATGTTACAGCTCAGAGATCCCTCCCTCTGACACAAACACAGATACCATGCAGTTTTTTGTGTAAACACATTAGAAATGCTCCTGTCCCTAATAATGATAAATTCCTATGCTTTACATACAAAAAGAAAAGTAATCTTTGCAGTGTATGTCTTTGCTAGCATGATGAAATAAACAGAACATTTAACATTTCAGCATTCAGTATGGGAATCGAACCAGCAACCTCTATACTGTGTTTTTTAAAAAGAAAGCTTTCTACCACTAGGCCACAAGGGATAATAAATAATGAACCTGTACATGAAGAGTCTTTATCTTTTGCTAGACACATCATAAAACAAAAAAGGGAAATGGGGAATCAAACCTGTGTCCCAATAGTCTGATTTCTTTCTAACCCAGCACTTTAGCAGAACTCGCCACCAAGTGAACTCTCAATCGATAGAAGTAAATGAAAGTAAATCAGTTCACTATTTTGAATTGCTACGTGTTGTTTGGTACTAAATAACAGAGCTGCTATATATAAAGTTTGTACATATGTAGAAACTTCATATTTTTCTAGAAACATGGAAACAAATAAAGCAATAAACTCAGGCAGTAGACTGTTATACTGTTTCATAAGTAAACTAGGAGATTTGAACTTGTGACTTCTTGGTCTGTTTGTACCTAACACACAGCATTTACATGTGCGCCACCAACAACTTAACTGTGATCACAGTACGTTTAGAAACTTTATCTTTCACTAGAAAAGATGCTAGAAACTCTGCACATAGACAGATAATCCTGGGTCAAGGGGGCGTGACTCTTTGAAGCCAACATGGGTTTGTACTGGCAACAAGATGGAAGCCTCCTTTGTTACAGATTCTATTACTTATTCTACTAAATGCAATAACTAGCGAAGAATCTTTCAACGTGTAGGTGTTCTGGGGAAAAAAACTTCACTTAGGATCAGATAAATTGAAGTTTAGTTCTCCTTCAACTTACCATGTTTGTTTCAACCACAATAGCACCAACGGGCACAATTTTGCTAGTGTGTGTGTATATATATAGATATTTATGGATGCACTCCAGGGTCCTTTTCACGATTTTTCAGTGCACAACAATAAATGCATACAAAAGTGCAATCGGCAACGTTTCGGTCTGGTTCTAAGACCTTCTCAAGCTAACAAATGATCACACTTGTGAACTAAATAGTTTAAGTCACTCCCACAATAAATGACATCATCATCATCAATGGACCTATTTCAAGTGTCAACCATACTCCAAGTATATATAATTGCTAATAAGTAAGATACATATTAAGATAATATTAAGTGCATGTGCTAAAGTCTCTATAATAATAACATAAACTTAAAAAGGACCTCACCCTTTCTAACCATTCTCATAAAAAATCTCACAAAATACAAATTGTTACAGCAAATAGAAGACCTATATAACATAAATAGGGACTAATAGGCTATCTATCTTTTATATATATAATATATATATATATATTATAATATATATATTATAAAACATGCTGCTACGCGTTTCGGCCATCTTGTGACCATCATCAGGCATGTCAACCACATACTATTACTTCCTTAAAAAACCCTGTGCCAAGTGCCCTCCCCCGCCCCTCCCATCACCACTCCCCCCAATTGCTCCACCCAGAACTGAAACCCCCCCCCCCCCCCCCCCGCGGCAAGCCCCCTCTAGGAAATTGATACGGTGTATAATCTGAGCTGGCATGTGTTGACTCTCCCAGAACTCAACTTATTAAATAAAGGTTGTCTTTTGTGCCGACTCCCAAGCATGATCCGTTTTTAGAAGAGGTGGATTTTTACAAATTCCAACGTCGCCTTAAATTAAAAGATCAATTAGGGGTAGGGTCAAACCCAGGGTCCATTTAGGACAAACAGCAAATATGAACCTCCAATACGGCACCGGCTACAAGTGTTCTCCAATTTGTTTTAAATTGGAGGTAGAAGAGGGGGTTGCCCGTAATAGGTCCCTATCGCAATACCCTAACTTAGTCGCGATGAAGTAAAGCTATTGACACGCTCCGGAATGACCGTGAGCTCGTTATTCGACCTGCGAGTAATAGGGGGGGGCTACGTGTTGTTGGATGCTAATTCTACGAGAACTTTTGGACATTGGGTGATCCTCTGGTATACACTAAATTGCTGAAGGACCCCACGAGACCTTAAGAGACTTGTGGACTCGAGGATAAAGCAAGCTAAATCTTTGGGTTGATCTCTGAACAGGCCAAATTTCTTACCACAGATGCCCCTAGGGTGCCCATTATAATTTCGGTCCCAAAATTCACAAGTCTCTCAGCCACCCACCGGGGAGACCGATTGTGGCCTCCCAAGGGTCTTAAGGGTTCTTAAGGCTTTGGCTGTGTTTTTGGATCATTCCTTCACCAATTGTTAAGGAAATGGGGTCGTACCTCAGAGATAGTAGACAGCTTCTTGGGGTTCTCAAGGAGATTCAGGGCTCCCTAGAGGGCACAGTGCTTATCACATATGATGTGGGAGCTGTATACCATCACCCCCCAAGATTTGTAGGAAAGCCCTCCTAGCCCATGCCATACCCACCCTCCGGTGGAGTTTCTCATGGAGCTACTTGAGATTACTCTTGGTCAAAATTACTTCAGATTTGATAATTGCTTCTATCACAAATTATGGGTACGGCCATGGGCTCTAATGTAGGGCCCACATTTGCTAACCTATTTATGGAAAATTTTGAGTTTACACATCTGGTACCAGTGTATGGGACACGATTACGTGTCTTCAAAAGATACATAGATACCTATTTATCTATGGGAGGGAGATGAGGAGAGTGCTACACAGATGATTAAGCATATTAACGAACCTCCCCACTCCGGTTAAAGGTATCTCCACTGAAAATATGACATGGCTAATACAGATTATATTAACATTAAAGGGCATGTCCACCCCCAAAACTAATAATCCCCCCCAGTATGGCCCCACCATGTAGTGTAGTGTAATCCTTACCTTCACATCCCAGCTCCATAGGTTCTCCTGTAGACCCCCCCTAAAGTCCCAAAAACTGTCCACCAGGAGGCTAGCAGGGCTCTGCCTGCTACCTTGCCTCCGGTAGATATTTTGTCATGCTTACGCAGCCCTTCTCCCTCCCCCCTCCCTCCCCCTCCTCTCCTCCCGTCCACATCCCTCCTAACGTAAAACCATTTTAATATGCTGCTCCCCCATGTATGGAGCCCCAACCGCATGTTTAGTATTTTCAAAAAGCTCCCCAAACTCTTACTTACCTCGCTCTTTCCTCCGCTGCACTGAATGACCGCAGCTGCGTCCGTATTGGCTGCCGCTCAGCCAATCACAGACGCGACTGCCGGTCCCCCCCTCTGCTTGCATTCTGCAAGCAGAGGGCCGGCAGTGCAGCGGAGGAACGAGGGGAGTTAAGTAAGAGTTTGGGGAGCTTTTGAAAATACTAATCATGCGGTTGGGGCTACCATACATGGGGGAGCAACATATCAAAATCATTTTTAAGGGTGGACATGCCCTTTAAACCTCTGATCCCCCTCTTTGGACTGCCCGCCTGCCTCTTATTCGCCCGACGCGCGCGCTCCCACGTTGACATGCGCGCTAAGTCATTTCCTCAGTCGGGACATGCTAACACTGCTAACTACTGACTGCCGACGCCAATGGGAACGTAGGCGTCACGTTCCACATGGCAACAAGAGCTATCTGTGCTTGTTCATCGTGCTGCCGAAAACAGGCTGTCTTGGGCATTTTTATTTCTTAGGGGCAGGGGCACTACACCCAACCATTTATTTGCCTGCATAGTCCCTCTATGCACGGATATTTCATTTATATGTCATTTTAAAAGGAACATGTAACCTATTAAATAATAATTGCAAAAGTAATAATCTAAAAACTTCTTATGTGTATTAGATAATGAAATACATTGTTATATATATTTATATATAATTTTTTCTTGTGGGCATTGTCATTGCAAACATTGTACATATGCCAGTGTGTATGCATGAATCATCATCATGATTGCACATATAAATTTTCTATTTACAGTTAATCTAATTATAAGAGGAAAACCTCTATTGCTTTTAATTTATTTATATATATACACATTAATTAAATAATTTAATATAAATAATTTTTATACACTATATACATTATATTATTTTTTTCTTATATATATTGTAATACTTTGTATACTTTGGCATATGAAGAAAAAAAAAGAAAAAAAGAAAGGGAGAAAAAAAAAAAAAGAAAATTCCCCTCCCCCCTCTCCCCCCCCCGATTGTTCCGTCTATTCTCAGTCTTAGATGTTTAAACTCAGTTTTGCCAATATAGCACAGACCATACAAGGGCCATTGAATCATGTATTTTACTTTTACACAACCCATGTCGGTGGCTGCACCCAATGTGAGTGAATGATATTAATTATAGTTTCCTCAGTATTTGTGGATGTTTAACGTACTAGAAGCTAACCTTGATTTACAAGATTTAAATCACTTTAGTTGACACCAGTTGTAACAAACATATATGTTTCGGACTGGGTATCCCAATGTAAGTGGTACTAGAATTAACAGGTTCTAGCCTCTGCTCGGACCATTTTCAAATCTCGTATAACTTTTGTACAGCTCCCTAACAAATCCTACTTGGTTTTCAGGTAGAACTTTTTTTTATAATTCGGATCAGATAGTAGAATTTTACAGTTCTTCTTTCAGACATTATGGACTGTTTGTACTAATCATGAAGCTAATGCTTTTGCAAAAGAGTCGTATTTACTTTAGTGGTTGTCATTTGTTTAATGTCCTGTCTGTTGTTTTTTTTTCTTGGGCTAATAAGTGCCCAATCCAATGGTTTGTTTCCAATATTCCCCTGCCTGGAAATTTACGCCTTATATTTCCTCAATTGTGACTTTCCTTCCGCTCTTTCATCAGAATTGTTCCGAATTACCCTGCAAATATGCGAAAGCGGTAAAGTTTTTTTAAAGTTAAGGGTGATTTGTTTGATAGCGTGGTGAAGCCAACTGTATTTCCCTACGTGTTTCTTAGAATATTAAAGTGTAGTATTGAATTTATCGTTTTGTACCTTAATCTGAAGATCAGAATCGTATTTTTTCTCTTCGCTTTTTTTATAAGTGAAACCGAAGAAGATTCAACCATATTCAGTTCTCCTGTACGAACATAGTCCAGCATTCTCCTCTGTGTGGCACACACCCCCACATTTTTTCCAGGAACAGTTTCGTCAACTGAACCTGCTGGTATAATAACAACCTATCACCAAACCTAGAAAGAACCTATGTTGTTTTAAGTCACACAATATCAAATTGGGGAGGCCGGCGGCCATAGCCGGCCCATTCGCCCGTTTCCGGGTTTTTGTATATATAAAAGGCATTTTCCAATTGACGTTAATCGCATAAGGCAATGTAATTTCCTTAGTAATTCAACGACAAAGTCTTTTCTCTCTAAAATCTAGGCCAGTACCCATGGTTTGCCATATTGAGACAATTTCTCCATCAATTGTCATATTTGCCTTCTATATGTGATCCTGAGGTAAAGACTAGAGACTCCAGGTTAACGAGCAAACTTCACCCCCCCCACTTCAATTGTCCGGTAGTATTATCTCTTTAATGATTTTCAATGAGATGAAGCAGAGTTCTTCTTAGGTAAGTATTGCCTTTTTTAACAATATCGTAGTTCTGTCCGTCAATAATTGACCCAAAGGGCTCAAGTAAGCTTCCCTTTTTCTGAAATCCGTATAGGCCTTCCAGGTGGCTCTTTTAGAGTCTTTATGCATTTCTTGGTACAAGTATATTAGATACCGGTACAACATTGCGCAAACCTATTTTGTTCAAACTTTTTTGGTAATTTTGTTTCCCACCTCGCCTTTTCCTTAGGCTATATATATTCAGACCTACTGCTAGATCTATTTTTAATAGTTCACATGCCTTTTTGGAACTTCTCAATTCCCAGGATTATAACGTTCATGATGTTTCATATACATCACAGTCTATTTAATTGCGATAATGATTTCAGTAGGATAATCATTATAATTAGCTTTTTATAACAATGCCCCTAGTACCGTATCTGCCCATCGGTACGTATATACTACATAGCATTTATCTGCTGCACTTATCTGATACGCAAAATTTTCACTTTGGATGGTTGGGAGTAAATTTCTTACCAACTTATAAGCGGATTCATCCAATCAGCGTGCATCACCTGTTGCCAAAAAACCTCTAATTAGTCGAATCTGTTATTCTACAGTCTTTTTCTTTTTTCCCCTTCTCGTCCCCCCGTCACCAAACCATGTATCCGGATTTTGCTTGGAAGCGGCGGTTGATTCATAGTCTTTCGTGGTGTTGTCGAAACCTAGTCACGTAATCTTATTTGACGTATAAAATTTTACCAATAGACTCAATATCTTTTCCAGGTTAAGGGGTTTTAAAATGTACACTAGGCAACATAGGTGAGACCCTTTCGACGCAGCAACTGCACTCAGCATGTGTAAGTATCATGGTCTGATAAAATTAATTTATATGGGCGATTACATACGGCTCCTAGCCTCTGTTACCCCTCTTTTTTCGGATGGCCGGTACCTTGTTTTTCCTTATCCCAGTCTGGATACGGTCGCACGCCTTGGATAAACAATCACCATAATGTTTTTGTTCCCTGTAAGATAAGAGTTTCTTACCCCCATCTAACCCGGGACTTCTCGACCATTATGGCAAGGTTGGTTCTTCTGCTATCATTCAACTGCCCGCGCGGTGTCCCTCAGCCATTAGCACCGCCGTGGAGACCTCTGTGTTAGGTCCGTCCATTTCCCAGTCGCATGTGGCTATAAGTTCTCGCGGCTCTCCCGCCGAGATCTAGTGCGGCTCCGGCTCTATGGCTGGCAAAGCTCCTGAGCGGGCCGACCATCTGTAAACCCTGTTTTCACTATTAGTCCTCCGTAAACTTTCCGAGTTTCTTTGCCTTCTTAAAGCACAGAAGCTATTCACGGTATGTTTAAACTTGCGCTCCATCTTAATTAGAAGGGTATTATTGATTCTCTCTACAAGAATCTTTATGTTCATTTTGAAAAGTTCACAATTTATTTTGAGTTTCCAAAATCTCTTTGACAACTTCATCCCAACAACCAAAACCATAGGCAAGGAGCCACCTGTTCAGCACATCGGACATCGATCACGCGATAAATAAAGCCTGTAGAGATTGTGTACACCTGAAACCTGTGGCTTTCCCGCTAAACATTTTTCTACAAAAAAGGTCCTATCATGAAGAAATAGACGTTTAATAATTTTTGGCCACTTGATTTGAGATGTTCCATGCCACCTTAGAGGGGGGCTTGGGGAGACACGATACTAATTATTATTTGCAAAAAGGAAATCTATTGGATTTATGTTAATAAAAGATTGGACACACCCATCCAATCCCTTTAGGCCTTAACGAGCCATACTATCATTTAAAAAGGTTTATTAACAAGATAGATAGCCTATTAGTCCCTCATTTATATAGGTCTTCTTTTGTATTTTGTAGTGAGATTTTTTATGAGAATGGTTAGAAAGGGTAGGGTCCTTTTTAAGTTTATGTTATTATATAGTAGACCTTTAGCACATGGCACTTTAGAATTTTATTTAATATTTTGTTTTTTTAACTTTGTATGCCTACGCACTTAAATATACTTGAAGTACGGACATCGATCCGCGATAAATACAGCCTTTAGAGATGGTAAATCCATGAAACCTGTGGCTAAACATTTTCTACAAAAAGGTCATAATTACAATACGTTTACATTTTTGGCCATTGATCATGTTCCCATGCCACCTAGAGGGGGGGACAGATCTAAATTATTATTGCAAAAAGAAATCTATTGGATTAAAAAGCTTGGAACCATCCATCCTAATGGCCTTAACGAGCAATACTCATTAAAATGTTTCTTAAAAGATAGATAGCCTATTAGTCCCTATTTATATATTTTGTATTTTATGAGATTTTTTATGAGAATGGTTAGAAAGGGTGAGGTCCTTTTTAAGTTTATGTTATTATTATAGAGCACTTTAGCACATGCACTTTAATATTTATCTTAATATGTTTCTTACTTATTAGCACTTTACATATACTTGAAGTATGTTGTTACACTTGAAATAGGTCCATTGATGATGATGTCATTTATTGTGGGAGTGACTTAAACTATATTTAGTTCACAATGTGTGATCATTTGTTAGCTTGAGAAAGGTCTTAGAACCAGACCGAAACGTTGCCGATTGCACTTTTGTATGCACTTTATTTGTTGCACTGAATAAATCGTGAAAAGGACCCTGGAGTGCATCCATCAATATATCTATATATATACACACACACTAGCAAAATTGTGCCCGTTGGTGCTATTGTGGTTGAAACTAAACATGGTAAGTTGAAGGAGAACTAAACTTCAATTTATCTGATCCTAATGTGAAAGTTTTTCTCCCCAGAACACCTACACGTTGAAAGATTCTTCGCTAGTTATTTGCATTTAGTAGATATAAGTAATAGAATCTGTAACAAAGGAGGCTTCCATCTTGTTGCCAGTACAACCCATGTTGGCTTCAAAGAGTCACGCCCCCTTGACCCCAGGATTATCTGTCTATGTGCAGAGTTTCTAGCATCTCTTTCTAGTGAAAGATAAAGTTTCTAAACGTACCTGTGATCACAGTTAAGTTGTTGGTGGCGCACCATGTAAATGCTGTGTGTTTAGGTACAAACAGACCAAGAAGTCACAAGTTCAAATCTCCTAGTTTACTTATGAAACAGTATAACAGTCTACTGCCTGAGTTTATTGCTTTATTTGTTTCCATGTTTCTAGAAAAATATGAAGTTTCTACATATGTACAAACTTTATATATAGCAGCTCTGTTATTTATGTACCAACCAACACAGTAGCAATTCAAAATAGTGAACTGATTTTACTTTCATTTACTTCTATCGATTGAGAGTTCACTGGTGGCGAGTTCTGCTAAAGTGCTGGGTTAGGAAAGAAATCAGACTATTGGGACACAGGTTTGATTCCCCATTTCCCTTTTTTTGTTTTTATGATGTGTCTAGCAAAAGATAAAGACTCTTCATGTACAGGTTCATTATTTATTATCCCTTGTGGCCTAGTGGTAGAAAGCTTTCTTTTTAAAAAGACACAGTATAGAAGGTTGCTGGTTCGATTCCCCATACTGAATGCTGAAATGTTAAATGTTCTGTTTATTTCATCCATGCTAGCAAAGACATACACTGCAAAGATTACTTTTCTTTTTTGTATGTAAAGCATAGGAATTTATCATTATTAGGGACAGGAGCATTTCTAATGTGTTTACACAAAAACTGCACTGGTATCTGTGTTCTGTGTCAGAGGGAGGGATCTCTGAGCTGTAACATGATTGGCTGTCAGCTTCCAGGAACCAAGACTGCAGTTTCCTGTGAAGTGTCCGGCGGACACTTAGCTGGGTGTTCCCAGATAAGGTGAATTATGGTAGCTGACCCTTAGTACACAAAGGTTATTTTTATAAATCACCCAGCATCCACAGCAAAGGGAGACATGAGACACAGCTTGTTGTTCGTTTGTGAAAGTGCTCTCTCTATTGGGACAATGTTGTCTTGGGACTTTAGTTCTCCTTTAATACTTTCACCACAGCAAATGGTAATGGTACCTCATATTATAACAGAAGGTACCTCACAGCATCATGTTATTGTAATAGTATTGCCCTAATAATCCAACGTATAAACAAACATTTCTCATTCCCAGTTTACCTAAAGAAATGGATTTATACGTTATATACTCTTATACAGATCTAATTGAAAAAAGTTGCTTCAGAGCAATTTTTAATAAGGGATAACTTCTTTTTATTTCAGTATTACAGTTAATTCTTTCGTATACCTGCCTGGCTTTACAACTAAGCAAAAGGCTAAGGACTTGCAAGCGAGCACC
The DNA here is from genome assembly GCA_019447015.1 of Hymenochirus boettgeri. Classification (NCBI taxonomy): domain Eukaryota; kingdom Metazoa; phylum Chordata; class Amphibia; order Anura; family Pipidae; genus Hymenochirus; species Hymenochirus boettgeri. The sequence continues at coordinate 126,182,147 of CM033470.1, forward strand.
TTCATCCCAACCATTAATAGTGGCTGCCAATTCAAATTGTTCTAGCCAATCAGTCCACTCCCTAGTTACCCCATCAAATGGATCAGATTTAAAAATAGGTTTGGCAATTGGGCCTGGTAGAGCTACAGAGTCTAATTGGGAAATTTCATCTGCAGGCACAAGGACAGGAGGATTTAAATCAATACTATCAGTAGCAGCCTCCATAGCTTAAAACAGAGAACAAATCTACAGAGAAAACAGGGAGAATAAATGGTATTACCAGCACAGCTGCCACCAATTTGTACCAGATCACTGCTTTATGGAAGGATTATAGGTAGCATGGCACACAGTGGGTTACTCTGGTGGTCTGGCACAAAGCAGACAGTGAACATAAACATGTTCCCACATAACATGTGCCGTAATCAGGGGTGTCCCTGTCTATGGTGCACCACTTTGAATATTGACCAGGCCTGTATAGTGTGTGTCCTTGTAAGTTGGCGTACACTTATCTGTTGCCTCAAAGTTTGTATCCAATAAGGTAAATTGTCTGTCCAATAATCTGTCCTCTCAACAGGTGGTAACTGGATCTTATACACAGGGTCCTTTGCACATTGTCTTGTGTTGCAGTCAAGATCACTCCAAAGCACACACCACAATCAACTTTCTCTCCTTCTACCATAGAGAGCAGGTGTGTCTTGTATTTTATTAATCACTGACACTACGTGCAGGCTGGAGGTAGTATATAAGGAACCTTGGAGTTAATGTCCATTACAATACACAGCACATCCTGTGTAGCAGACAAACTTTTTTTGGATTACACTTCCTTTCACATGGAGCAGACACAGGGATGTGGTTTAAGCTGTCATTTGACCATTCCATTTTATGATAGGGATCTCAGCTCTGTAAAAAGTTTATGTATTTTGTATATTTTGTGTTGTACCTAATATAAGTCAGTGCTAAATTGTATATACATTTACTGATGTTTAAATGGTAACAGTGAGATAGTACACACATACATATACACCTTTCCTATGTGTAATATCCTATACCTCCACCACATTGGTAGCTCCTAAACTCAATGCAATCTCCTATGGAGATATAAATATATTTATATAATATAATAGATAAATATATATATATATATATATATATATCTATATCTACATATAAATATATATATATCCCTTATATATATCCCAATATATATATATTTGTTAATTAGAGGTGTGGTTAAAGGTTTAAAAGCATGAAACAAGGTTGTATACCATTTTTGTTTGTTGGGTGTGAGACCCACACAGTTGCTTGAGAAAGAGGCAGTGTGCCTCAAAACGTTTACGTGTGGCAATAAAAAATACTTTTACAAAGTGCTGTGGTGTTAAAGGATTTTCTTTCTATATTTGGGGTCCTACAGCACGGGAATGAAAAATCACTTCCTGGAAAATGATTTCCGGGAAGTGATTTTTTCCGATCGGATTTCGATTTGGAAAACCTGTATGCCAAGTTTGTTACCATTCCCTAAGATGATTCGATGATCATCTTTGGGAAAAAAAAAAAAAAAGGGGGGGGGAAATAAAAAACACACCCTTTTTTTTTTTTTTTTTTTACCCTAAAACTATAAATTAGCAAAAAACGGTCTTACCCAAGCTTCCCAATGCCCCCGGTGATATCGGTAAAGTAAACGCAGATCATTATTTGTCCAATTTCAAGGGAAACTAAGCCTATTTTAGTAGGAAATTTTGCAGAGGTACCAAAAAAAAAGACCAGATTGAACTTTTAGGATCAGTAAAGTGTGCAAAAACTTGTGTGACTCTCCGTACTAACTGGTTTTCGCTAAAAGACCACTAAAAGGGGCAGTGGGGGTGGGTTGTAACTGTTTTTGATTTTTTCTTGTACTTGCAATTGCGCATGGGTCCCATTTGAGCTAGTTGGTGGCCCCGTCTCCATTTGCACCCACCCATATGGCATACCGTTTGATTCAGGACATGTGGGAGATTGCCATTTAGTGGGTTTTGTTACTTGCCAAGTGGGTTTAGGTAGGATTTCAACCTTTGAGTCCTCTTATTTTTTCACAAAATCTTCTAAAAGCACGGAGATCTATGAATAACAGCGTCTGGAATTCTTCATGGATGTATGAAAGCATGACAATGTTACGTAGGTGAAGGTGTGTAGATTCCAAAAATATAGTTTGTGGGGGGTATTTCCAAGTTTCAGGCTGTTTCCTTTGAAAAAGCGTAGGCTGTTCAAATTACAGAACACAGATTTATTCTTGTAATTGCACTTGGGTATGCGTCCAATTTGAGCTAGTTGGTGGCCACGTCTATCTGCACCACATAAAAAAATGACACTGTTGCATAGCTGAAGGCGTGTAGATCAAGAATATATAGTTTTGGGGGTGGGTATTTCTAATATAGAGGGGTATTTAGTCTGACAAATCTGAAATGCTGTAATTGGGCCACTGTGATTTGGCTCACTTTGTGGCTAGTCGATTCCACGTACGTATGTGTAACCATGAATTATGGCATACCGTTTGATTCGGGACATTTGGGAGATTGATTTGGTAACTTTTTATTTTTTACATTTCATTGAATTTTTGCATGATTTCTAACTTCAAAAGTTGATTGTTCATTTTTTCTGAAAATCTGCAAAAAGTGCAAACTTCTACGAAGAACTGCGCCCACACCATTGATGGTATGAATGAACAAACTACAGCATTACATAGCTTAAATTGCATAAATTGCAGACTATTCAAATTCAGAGTTTCCTGAATATTTTCACTTTTTCTGAGCCATCAGGCATTGTCTCAATTTGTGGCTATTCGCTTCCACGACCGCTTGTGTAACCACGCATATAGCATACCGTTTGATTCAGGACATTTTGGAGATTGATATTTGGTAACTTATTTTTACATTCCATGAGGTTTTGGCATGATTTCTACACTTCTACCTACGAAGAACTGCGCCCACACCATTGATGGTATAAATGAACGAACTACAGCGTTACATAGCTGAAAGTGTGTAGATTTCAGGAATATATATAGTTTGTGTAGGGTAATTCTGAGTTTGGGGGGTGTTTTGTGGGAAAAACTGCAGACTGTTCAAATGCAAAGCTGGCTAATTTTTTTTTTTGCTGCTACTGACATTTGGCATTGGTCCCACTCTGGGTTAGTTGGTAGCCATGTCTCTGGGTACAACCATGAATGTGGCATACAGTTTTATTCGGGAGGGGTTAGGCTTTCATATTTGATATGGGTTTCAACTTTCCTCTGCGGTTTTTAGCTGAAATTCGCATTTGATTTTGTCTCTGATTTTACAGTTGAGGAAAAAAAGGAAAATGTGAGAAAATAACTTACAATTGGACAAAGAGCTGCACCCAGGTATCTGCATTTTGATCGAAACTTGCCACACACTAAATCCTGCGGGTGTGTATTTTCTAAAAATCTCTCACTTGTGGGGATATTTTAGTTAATTTGGAAAATATTTTATGTTAACTGTCAGAAGTGGTTATACATTTCAATTTGGTGTAATATTCTTGAAGGTGCAGTTTTTGTTGGGGGGGGGGGGAATTCTCCTGTACATGAAAAGTGGGGTACCTACATGTCACAGACGCCAGTTCGCTGGGCACGTGATCTGACTAATTAATCGGTATTCGCTGCCACCACTTTAAGTTACGGCCTTAAAGAACGCCCCAAAAACACACTCTTGACTCTCACTGACTTGCACACCCCTGTCTGGCAGCTAAATGGTTAACACTACACCATTCACTCCAGCTAACTGGTTAATTAGCATCAGTCCTTCACAAGCAGTCACAGAGTTAATTAGCATTTACACTGCACACTCCATTCAACCACATATAAACTTATCAGAGGCTAACTGAGTTCTTTTAGAGCATCAAAGACAAAACTTATTAAATTTTAGATTTAATATTCCAAAAGGTGGACAGTGCATATAATACAAAAATAAAATAAAATGGTGTTACAATAAAATGACATACAATAAGTACAACAGTTATAGAAAATAAAAAGGATAAAAATATTCAGACCCTACTCACTAGAAGAAGTCCTGTATCCTGGGGCAGGAAGAAACACTGGGTCCATACACACGTTTTAGCATGTCCCCAAAGTATGAACAACATTATTTTGGACTACATGGACTTTTAAACTATTTGTTGAACTACGCCCTCCACATGAGGTGGGAGTGTCCAGGAATGTCCAGATTTACGACTAGCCAAAAGCATTCATTCCCCCTCATTTAGGCCGACTCCATATAAATGTAGATATGTACTTTGTATTGGGATATTGATCACATATTCCTCTCCTTTATTAATTATCAATTCCTCCAATACCAAACATGACCTGTGTGTTATCCATATTTCCCCAGATATTAATATCTCACCTTGGCAAGGGAATAAGGGCTCCATGTTGGGTATCCTATTAATGGGCAAATTATTATATTTACAAATATAACATTGGTTTCTGTCTTACACCTTCCAATACCGAAATACAATTATTTTACATGTATGACTTGTCCTTAAAATGACCTCTTAGTCCCCACCAGACCCCTAGCTGAAGAGAATTCCAGATGCACGGTTCGGCCCCACATTGTCTGAGAAAGGAGATCTGGTTCCATGCTTGACTAATCATAATATAAACAATAGGACTGTTCCAGGGTGGAATGGTATTTTTATTGGTCCTAAGAACTAATAGGAATAGTTAACCCATTCTTACCAAGTCACTATACACTTTCCTGACACCTCCCTCTTTAAAATTGGCGCACGGGATGTGACTCACAGGTCACTCCCACTGCGTCCATAATCAGGTGGTTCCGATAGACACGAATATCCACCTGCATCCCCTTGGTTCGGTGAATGTAAATCATATTGCTCCATGATATGATTCCACCTGCACATTTCTAGAAAACCACCATCCACTTTACTGTGGTTATGAGAACTGGGTTTGGGCTCACATTCACTCACCCAAGTAGACTGGTTAACCTCTTGATGCCCAGTCTGTACACACTCCGATATAGAGAGCAAACCACCCATACTACCATCTGTGTGACCACTCTGTGCGCTGACAGGTAAAGTTCTGTATTCACCACCTGGAGTACAGTGATATGTAGGGGACTGTACCCGGCCACTCCTAACCTCAGGCATCTGTCCTCCCTCTGACACACTCTCCTGCTGGACAGATCCTCCTTTATCCTCACTGCTACCTGTATCCTGTGGGTCTAAAGTTCCCCATTCCCTGGGTCTAAACCCAGACAGATACTGGTCACTCTTAACCCTTAACTTGCCTTCCTGCTCACCATATCCCTGCTCCCTCTTAGACTGGGACAAACCAGTGACTGTTACTGGTATGGTTTGGTCCTCAGGGATAGCTACCTTCTTTCCATCTACCCGGGACACTCCTAGCTCTGTTAGCTGTCCCTCTTTAACCCTTACTCTTCCTTCTCCACCCACCACTGAGGTTGGTACTGGCGCTACCGCATGCCCACAGCTACCCTCTTCTCCCTCAGTCTGAGTGGAAACATCCCTGAGGACCCTGCTTTGAGTCCTTACCACCTGCCCCACACACTCCTGCGCTAATTCCTGACTGCTATCCAGGACCTCAGGCAGATTGGGCACAGGATCAGGGATCCTACTCTGGAAATCCCTCTCTACTACGGGTACTTTACCCAGAACATCACCCTGGGGATACCTTCCCTCCCCCTCTACATTCACACATGTAGACAGTACTGGTTCTGGCACTGACTGACACACTCTCTGGTCTCTCAGCCCTCCCTCCCAGCTACTGTGACAATCCCTACCTACAGGTACTATACCTGACTCTACCAGAGAGTGAACTGGGGGATCCCCCTCTCTCTCTCCATTCACACAGTTAGGCAATACTGGTTCTGGCACTGACGGACATCTGCTCTGGTCTCTCAGCCCTCCCTCCCAGTTACCTTGCCCCTTGTTACCTGTTCCCTTTACTGATTGCAGTGGGTGGTCACACTCCAGCGTGGCTGGACCTAGTGAGACCGGATCATTTGGCACAAAAGCAGAGACCATTCTCCCCAAATCATTCCCCAATAACACATTGACAGGAATTTCATTAGATATCCCCACTTCCCTCAGACCTCTCCCCACACCCCAATCCAAGTAAACATTAGCCACAGGCACCCGTGGATGACTCCCACCCACTCCCTTTACCAATAAAGTCTTCCCAGGAATAATGTCCCCAAAGTTAATCATCTCTGGGCGCACCAGAGACAAGTTAGCTCCTGAGTCCCGTAACCCCTGGGTAACTTTATCTCCCACAGTCACAGTCTGCATATGATGACATAAATTCTCTGTCTTACCAGATACGAGCATTACCACAGGATTGACTGGTGACACTGGTCCCTTTCTTTCTGGACAGGAAGCTCTTACATGTCCCGTCTGGTTACATATAAAACATCTGCGTGGATCTCCATGGTTTACGCTCACACTGGGCCTTTCAGACAAATTCTCACCCGCCTTGACATTCTGCGGTGCTGCTTCCCTGTGGTGACGATCCTTCCAGCTTGGTGATCTTTGTAACGTTGGACCTTTTGGATATGTTGGCACCCTGTTGGCTGCATAGGTGTCTGCCACTTCTGCTGCCTTCTGCGCTGTTTTTGGCTCCCGATCCAATACAAACTGTCGCACATCTCCAGGACAGATATTAAGGAACTGATCCATTACCATAAGATCCTACAGCTCCTCAAATTTAGTAACCGACAGTCCTTTAATCCACTGGCGAAAACTGGTTCTCAGATTACTCACAACATCTGAGTAGCTGTCAGTTGGACCTCTCTGCAATGCTCGAAACTTTTTGCGATACACCTCTGGCGTGAGGTTAAACTTCTTAATCAGAGCCTGTTTCAAAGCCTCATAGTCCCCATCAAGCTCTGGTGGTAGTTCAACAAAGGCATCTAAGGCTTTGCCTTTTAATCCAGGTGTCAAGTATCTTGCCCACTGCTCCTGTGGCAACTGATACTGTCTGCAGCACTTTTCAAAACTTAACAAAAAAGTGTCCAAATTGCTATCATTGTCCATGACAGGAAACTTGGGTGAACCATGCAAAGCAAACGGACCCTCTCTGGACTCACTGGACTGTGGAGACTGGGTCTGGTGCTGGAGCTTTGCCAACTCCAGTTGAAATGCACGGTCTGCTTGTCTTTCGGCTGCTTCTATTTCCCTTTGCGCCTTCCGCTCAGCTGCAGCTGCCTCCCTCTCCTGATGCTGCAAGATCAATTGAAGACGTAGCTGTGGGTCATCTGAACCCAACAATTGTAAATCCTTTTGCAGGGAAGAAGTATGTTCCTGCACTGTAGTATTCTCATGCTGAGAGAATCCAAGGTTAACAGTCCTCTCTGGGATAGCTAAATCCACATCGCTTCCCGACTCAGTTGTGTAGTTCTGCTGCTCCTGGTCACTCTCCAACAATGCCCTTATCAGCAGCTCCTTGGACTTGTCCAGGACATCAATACCTCTTTCCTCACAGAGATTGATCAGGACCTCCTTGGTTTGTCTCTTGTAAAAGGTTGCCATCCTCAGCTAACCTTGCCAAATAAAATATAGGAAAGAAAAAAAAAAGAGAAGGGGAGGGAACAACTGTTTGTACGTATGTCTTTTAAAAATAAATGCACTGAGTTTGTCTTTGAAGACTGATACCCTCGCAAGGATACAGTTCTTTAGTACAAGGTTTAAATAACTTAATCCAGGCACTAATGCTCTAATAAAAAATAATTTATCCCACCCGCTGCCAGCCAATTTGTCACGAACGCCAGTTCGCTGGGCACGTGATCTGACTAATTAATCGGTATTCGCTGCCACCACTTTAAGTTACGGCCTTAAAGACACCCCAAAAACACACTCTTGACTCTCACTGACTATGCACACCCCTGTCGGCGAGAGTGGGGGCCTAACAGCACGGGAATGAAAAATCACTCCTGGAAAATGATTTCCGGAAGTGATTTTTTTCCGATCGGATTTCGATTTGGAAAACCTGTATGCCAAGTTTGTTACCATTCCCTAAGATGATTCGATGATCATCTTTGGGAAAAAAAAAAAAAAAGGGGGGGGGAAATAAAAAACACACCCTTTTTTTTTTTTTTTTTTTACCCTAAAAACATAAATTAGCAAAAAACGGTCTTACCCAAGCTCCCAATGCCCCCGGTGATATCGGTAAAGAAACGCAGATCATTATTTGTCCAATTTCAAGGGAAACTAGCCTATTTAGTAGAAATTTTGCAGAGGTACAAAAAAAAAGACCAGATTGAACTTTTAGGATCAGTAAAGTGTGCAAAAACTTGTGTGACTCTCCTACTAACTGGTTTTCGCTAAAAGACCACTAAAAGGGGCAGTGGGGGTGGGGTTGTAACTGTTTTTGATTTTTTCTTGTACTTGCAATTGCGCATGGGTCCCATTTGAGCTAGGTGGTGGCCCGTCTCCATTTGCACCCACCCATATGGCATACCGTTTGATTCAGGACAGTGTGGAGATTGCCATTTAGTGGGTTTGTACTTGCCAAGTGGGTTTTAGGTGGATTTCAACCTTTGAGTCCTCTTATTTTTCCACAAAATCTTCTAAAAGCACGAGATCTATGAATAACAGCGTCGGGAATTCTTCATGGATGTATGAAAGCATGACAATGTTACGTAGGTGAGGTGTGTAGATTCCAAAAATATAGTTTGTGGGGGGTATTTCCAAGTTTCAGCTGTTTCCTTTGAAAAAGCGTAGGCTGTCAAATTACAGAACACAGATTATTCTTGTAATTGCACTTGGGTATGCGTCAATTTGAGCTAGTTGGTGGCCACGTCTATCTGCACCACATAAAAAAATGACACTGTTGCCATAGCTGAAGGCGTGTAGATCAAGAATATATGTTTTGGGGGTGGGTATTTCTAATAGAGGGGTATTTAGTCTGACAAATCTGAAATGCTGTAATTGGGCCACTGGGATTTGGCTCACTTTGTGGCTAGTCGATTCCAGTACGTATGTGTAACCATGAATTATGGCATACCGTTTGATTCGGGACATTTGGGAGATTGATTTGGTAACTTTTTATTTTTTACATTCATTGAATTTTTGCATGATTTCTAACTTCAAAATTGATTGTTCATTTTTTCTGAAATCTGCAAAAAGTGCAAACTTCTACGAAGAACTGCCCCACACCATTGATGGTATGAATGAACAAACTACAGCATTACATAGCTTAAATTGCATAAATTGCAGACTATTCAAATTCAGAGTTTCCTGATATTTTCACTTTTCTGAGCCATCAGGCATTGTCTCAATTTGTGGCTATTCGCTTCCACGACCGCTTGTGTAACCACGCCTATAGCATACCGTTTGATTCAGGACATTTTGGAGATTGATATTTGGTAACTTATTTTTACATTCCATGAGGTTTTGGCATGATTCTACCACTTCTACCTACGAAACTCGCCACACCATTGATGGTATAAATGAACGAACTACAGCGTTACATAGCTGAAAGTGTGTAGATTTCAGGAATATAATAGTTTGTGTAGGGTAATTCTGAGTTTGGGGGGTTTTTTGTGGAAAAACTGCAGACTGTTCAATGCAAAGCTGGCTAATTTTTTTTTTTGCTGCTACTGACATTTGTCATTGGTCCCACTCTGGGTTAGTTGGTAGCCATGTCTCCTGGGTACAACCATAATGTGGCATACAGTTTTTTAATCGGGAGGGGTTAGGCTTTCATATTTGTTATGGGTTTCAACTTTCCTCTGCGTTTTTTAGCTGAAATTCGCATTTGATTTTGTCTCTGATTTACAGTTGAGGAAAAAAAGGAAAATGTGAGAAAATAACTTACAATTGGACAAAGAGCTGCACCCAGTATCTGCATTTGATCGAACTTGCCACACACTAATCCTGCGGGTGTGTATTTTCTAAAAATCTCTCACTTGTGGGGATATTTTGATTAATTTGGAAATATTTTATGTTAACTGTCAGAAGTGGTTAACATTTCAATTTGGTGTAATATTCTTGAAGGTGCAGTTTTTGTTGGGGGGGGGGGGAATTCTCCTGTCATGAAAAGTGGGGTACCTACATGTCACAGACGCCAGTTCGCTGGGCACGTGATCTGACTAATAATCGGTATTCGCTGCCACCACTTTAAGTTACGGCCTTAAAAGACGCCCAAAAAACACACCTTGACCTCCTCCTGACTATGCCACCCCTGTCCTGGCATCTAAATGGTTAACACTACACCATTCACTCCGCAACTAACTGGTTAATATTAGCATCATCCTTCACAGCAGTCACAGAGTTAATTAGCATTTACACTGCACACTCCATTCAACCACATATAAACTTTCAGAGGCTAACTGAGTTCTTTTAGGAGACAGACAAAAACCTTATTAAATTTTAGATTTAATATTCCAAAAGGTGACGTGCATATAATACAAAATAAAATAAAATGGTGTTACAATAAATGACATACAATAACAACAACAGTTATAAAAATAAAAGGAAAAAATATTCAGACCCCTCACTAGAAGAAGTCGATCTGGGAGACATGAAGAGTCCGTATCCTGGGAGGATGAAACACTGGGTCCTACACACGTTTTAGCATGTCCCCAAAGTATGAACAACATTTTGGACTACAAGGACTTTTAACTATTTGTTGAACTACTGACTATGTGACTCTCCACATGAGTGGGAGTGTCCAGGAATGTCCAGATTTACGACTAGCCAAAAGCATTCATTCCCCCTCATTTAGGCAGACTCCATATAAATGTAAGATTGTACTTTGTATTGGGATATTGATCACATATTCCTCTCCTTTATTAATTATATTCAATTCCTCCAATACCAAACATGACCGTGTGTTATCCATATTTCCCCAGATATTAATATCTCACCTTGGCAAGGGAATAAGGGCTCCATATTGGGTATCCTATTAATGGGCAAATTATTTATATTTACAAATATAACATTGTGTTTCTGTCTTACACATTCCAATACCGAAATACAATTATTTTACATGTATGACTTGTCCTTAAAATGACCTCTTAGTACCCACCAGACCCCTAGCTGAAGAGAATTCCAGTTGCACGTTTCGGCCCCACATTGTCTGAGAAAGGAGATCTGGTTCCATGCTTGACTAATCATAATTAAACAATAGGACTGTTCCAGGGTGGAATGGAATGTTTATTGTCCTAAGAACTAATAATAGTTAACCCATTCTTACCAAGTCACTCTACACTTTTCCTGACACCTCCCTCTTTAAAATTGCGCGCACAGGATGTGACTCACAGGTCACTCCTACTGCGTCCTAATCAGGTGGTCCGATAGACACAATATCCACCTGCATCCCCTTGGTTCGGTGAATGTAAATCATATTGCTCCATGATATGATCAACCCCCTGCACATTTTTACAAAGACCCACCATCCTCTTTACTGTGGTTATGAGAACTGGGTTTGGGTTCACATTCACTCACCCAAGTAGACTGGTTAACCTCTTGATGCCCAGTCTGTACACACTCCAATATAGAGAGAAAACCACCCACACTACCATCTGTGTGACCACTCTGTGTGCTGACAGGTACAGTTCTGTATTTACCACCTGGAGTACATTGATATGTAGGGGACTGTACCCAGCCACTCCTAACCTCAGGCATCTGTCCTCCCTCTGACACACTCTCCTGCTGGACAGATCCTCCTTTATCCTCACTGCTACCTGTATCCTGTAAGTCTAAAGTTCCCCATCCCCTGGGTCTAAACTCAGACAGATACTGGTCATTCTTAACCCTTTCCTTGCCTTCCTGCTCACCATATCCCTGCTCCCTCTTAGACTGGGACAAACCAGTGACTGTTACTGGTATGGTTTGGTCCTCAGGGATAGCTACCTTCTTTCCATCTACCCGGGACACTCCTAGCTCTGTTAGCTGTCCCTCTTTAACCCTTACTCTTCCTTCTCCACCCACCACTGAGGTTGGTACTGGCGCTACCGCATGCCCACAGCTACCCTCTTCTCCCTCAGTCTGAGTGGAAACATCCCTTAGGACCCTGCTTTGAGTCCTTACCACCTGCCCCACACACTCCTGCACTAACTCCTGACTGCTATCCAGGACCTCAGGCAGATTGGGCACAGGATCAGGGATCCTACTCTGGAAATCCCTCTCTACTACGGGTACTTTACCCAGAACATCACCCTGGGGATACCTTTCCTCCCCCTCTACATTCACACATGTAGACAGTACTGGTTCTGGCACTGACTGACACCCTCTCTGGTCTCTCAGCCCTCCCTCCCAGCTACTGTGACAATCCCTACCTACAGGTACTATACCTGACTCTACCAGAGAGTGAACTGGGGGATCCCCCTCTCTCTCTCCATTCACACAGTTAGGCAATACTGGTTCTGGCACTGACGGACATCTGCTCTGGTCTCTCAGCCCTCCCTCCCAGTTACCTTGCCCCTTGTTACCTGTTCCCTTTACTGATTGCAGTGGGTGGTCACACTCCAGCGCGGCTGGACCTAGTGAGACCGGATCATTTGGCACAAAAGCAGAGACCATTCTCCCCAAATCATTCCCCAATAACACATTGACAGGAATTTCATTAGATATCCCCACTTCCCTCAGACCTCTCCCCACACCCCAATCCAAGTAAACATTAGCCACAGGCACCCGTGGATGACTCCCACCCACTCCCTTTACCAATAAAGTCTTGCCAGGAATAATGTCCCCAAAGTTAATCATCTCTGGACGCACCAGAGACAAGTTAGCTCCTGAGTCCCGTAACCCCTGGGTAACTTTATCTCCCACAGTCACAGTCTGCATATGATGACATAAATTCTCTGTCTTACCAGATACGAGCATTACCACAGGATTGACTGGTGACACTGGTCCCTTTCTTTCTGGACAGGAAGCTCTTACATGTCCCGTCTGGTTACATATAAAACATCTGCGTGGATCTCCATGGTTTACACTCACACTGGGCCTTTCAGACAAATTCTCACCCGCCTTGACATTCTGCTGTGCTGCTTCCCTGTGGTGACGATCCTTCCAGCTTGGTGATCTTTGTAACGTTGGACCTTTTGGATATGTTGGCACCCTGTTGGCTGTATAGGTGTCTGCGACTTCTGCTGCTTTTTGCGCTGTTTTTGGCTCCCGATCCAATACAAACTGTCGCACATCTCCAGGACAGATATTAAGGAACTGATCCATTACCATAAGATCCTCCAGCTCCTCAAATTTGGTAACTGACAGTCCTTTAATCCACTGGCGAAAACTGGTTCTCAGATTACTCACAACATCTGAGTAGCTGTCAGTTGGACCTCTCTGCAACGCTCTAAACTTTTTGCGATACACCTCTGGCGTGAGGTTAAACTTCTTAATCAGAGCCTGTTTCAAAGCCTCATAGTCCCCATCAAGCTCTGGTGGTAGTTCAACAAAGGCATCTAAGGCTTTGCCTTTTAATCCAGGTGTCAAGTATCTTGCCCACTGCTCCTGTGGCAACTGATACTGTCTGCAGCACTTTTCAAAACTTAACAAAAAAGTGTCCAAATTGCTATCATTGTCCATGACAGGAAACTTGGGTGAACCATGCAAAGCAAACGGACCCTCTCTGGACTCACTGGACTGTGGAGACTGGGTCTGGTGCTGGAGCTTTGCTAACTCCAGTTGAAATGCACGGTCTGCTTGTCTTTCGGCTGCTTCTATTTCCCTTTGCGCCTTCCGCTCAGCTGCAGCTGCTTCCATTTCACGCTGGGCTTGCCGTTCAGCTGCTTCCCGCTGGGCTTGCCGTTCAGCTCTCTCAGCTGCTGCTACCTCCCTCTCCTGATGCTGCAAGATCAATTGAAGACGTAGCTGGGGGTCATCTGAACCCAACAATTGTAAATCCTTTTGCAGGGAAGAATTACCGTCTTCCTGCACTGTGGTATTCTCATGCTGAGAAAATCCAAGGTTAACAGTCCTCTCTGGGATAGCTAAATCCACATCGCTTCCCGACTCAGTTGTGTAGTTCTGCTGCTCCTGGTCACTTTCCAACAATGCCCTTATCAGCAGCTCCTTGGACTTATCCAGGACATCAATACCTCTTTCCTCACAGAGATTGATCAGGACCTCCCAAGCACTAATGCTCTAATAAAAAATAATTTATCCCACCGCTGCCAGCCAATTTGTCACAGACGCCAGTTCGCTGGGCACGTGATCTGACTAATTAATCGGTATTCGCATAGTTAACCCATTCTTACCAAGTCACTCTACACATTTTCCTGACACTACATATATCTGGAGCTTTTAGAAACAGTAAGATTTTTGTGTGTAACCTTAAGATAACTAAGTAAAAATGAGAAAAACCCATGCAAATTTAAAAATTTTTTACAAATTTTACCCATAATTCCAGTAAAATTTCCAGAGAAAGGGTTAAAGATAAAGATTTATTATAAATAAATGTATAGAATAACGAAAATACTTGGTAAGGCACTCCAGGGTCTTGATATTAAATAAATTTACTGTGCACAAGAAATTTTTTTATTTAAAATCAAGACCCTGGAGTGCCTTACCAAGTATTTTCGTTATTCTACATTACTCACTGAGGAGCACCTGGGCAGATGAAGTGGTGAGCGACCATCATATAACGTATGTGTATATATCCCTTTATATTATATAAATATATTTATATCTGCATTGGAGATTGCATTGAGTTTTTAGGAGCTACCAATGAGGTGGGGGGTATAGGATATTACATATAGGAAAGGTGTATATGTATACTATCTTACTATTACCATTTAAATGACCATCAGTATATGTATATAAAAGAATAGCACTGACTTATATTAGGTACAACACAAAATATACAAACTACATAAACTTACTTACAGAGCCGAGATCCCTATTTCAAAATGGAATGGTCAAATGGCAGCTTAAACCACACCCCTGTGTTTGCTCCATGTGAAAGGAAGTGTGATCCAGAGAAAGTTTGTCTGCTACACGTGATGTGTATTGTAATGGACATATACACCAAGGCTCCTTATATACCAACTTACAGCCTGCAGGCGGTGTCAGTGAGTGATAAAAGAAAAGACATCCCTGCTCTCTATGGCTAGGAGGAGAGGAAGTGAAAGTAGATAGAAGTTTGTTTGGTGTGATCCCTTGCACAGTGTGATGAATGCAACACAAGATTCTGTGTATAAGATCCTGTTACCACCTGTTGAGAGGACAGATTATTGGACAGACAATTACCTTATTGGATACAAACTCGGAGGCAACAGATAAGTGTACACCAATTTACAAGGACACACACTATACAGACCTGGTCAATATTCAAAGGGCTCCCTTGCACATGCCAATGTCTTCTCAGAGGGCAAGGAGGAGGCATAAACCTTTTAGACAGGAAGATAGCTACTAGTTTCCTGGACTTTGGACAAACACTATAGGGAAACCATAAGGAGCAGAGATGTAAGTTAAGGAGTTATTTAAAGGGCATGTCCACCCCATTTTTGATTTTTTTCTGTAGTGTAGGGCTCCCTGCCCCAGCCCCAACCGCTATAGTAATATTTGTAGAAACTCCCCCAATCAATCAATACTTACCTTACCCTGCGAACTGTCACGGCCCTCTGCTTGCATGAAACTGCAAGCAGGGGGCCGGACTTATATTATAAACAACAGTGATGTTTTAGTCACACACACACACACATATATATATATATACACATATACATACACACACACACACTCACTCACCCGACCTGTAATCCAATCCATGTCACAATAGTGTCGGAACTGCGATCAACGCGTTTCAGCCATAGTATCGGCTGTCCTCAGGATCGTAAAGTTCCCTTTACTCGCGCCATCTTTTAAGGCAAGGTGGGCCACTCCCCTCTTGCTCCCTTACCTACCGTGTGATACAAACAATGCAACTTTATTGCTATATTAAAATCATACGATGCCCAAATCCTAGGGAACCATATGCACTCACACAAATTTAAAATCTAGTGCTCCTTACGCCTATAGCTGTTAAGCTGCAGGGCCAGAGAGAGACTATTTACCTGCGTTTTGCCGGTAGGTATTAGGATCCATTCTGAACTTGCTCTCCCTTTCCACTCCCAGCAAGTATCCAGGGGGAGGCTCAAATGGGATAAGTGTGAAAGTACTCAGGCAATCCCACCACATAATATGATCAAACACACACATACCCTCCCATTTCTATTTGGCCTGCCAGCTTTTCAAAGGTTTAAAAACTACAATGCCCGGCATTCTCTGGCTGCACAGAATGCTGGAAAATTAATTTTTCATACATCCTGGAATAAAGCCCCTTTACCGACTTACAGACATTAAAAGCCCATGCTTTAGCGATTCCTACCCAAAGGTTTGAATATGCACAAGTTTGAAAACTACAACTCCCCACATTCTCTGTTAGCAGTAAGCTTCTTCCTTATGTCCATTGGCTAATGAATGTTCCAATAATTCAACAGTGTAATGATATAGAGCATGGGTGTTGAATTTTTCACATGTTTAAAAACTACAACTCCAAGCATTCTCTGTTAGCAGAAAGTTTCTTCTTTATGTCCACTTCCTGTCTAGCAAACAGAAACTGGATTCTATTGCTTAAATAATGTAATAAACCATTAACAAACTCACTTCATTGTCTCAGAGAAGTGGGCATGGAGATGTTTTCCTTTCAGTCCCCCTATCATATATAGCAGGGATAAGCAATCAGTAGATCTCCAGATGTTTGAAAACTAAAACTCCCAGCATACCTCTACAAGCACTCTGTATTTAGGGAATTAAAACTACAACTCCCAGCATTCCTCTACAAGCACTCTGTAGTTAGGGAATCCTTGGAGTTGTAGTTTCCAAAACATCTGGAGATCTACTGGTTGCCTATACCTGATTTATAGATATCCCTTCCTGTCCAGAAAACAGCAGCTCTCTCTGGGATCTGTGCAAGTACTTTTATTTATTTATAGATTTTGCCTTATTTACATTTCTATATACTTTAATATATTACTACAGATTTGTTAATATTGCTATAACTATTTATTTAGTGCTTAAACACCACAAACACTGTCCCTATGTATATTACTTTTACCCACCCCCACCAACATAGTACCTCCGAAAAACCCAATGTATTCCCCATGAAATTATAAATGTATTTATATAAGGGATATATATATATATATATATATATATATATATATATATATATATATATATATATATATATATATATTATATTGCCCATAATCCTTATTAACCTGGACATCCAAAAAGTGAATGGACTGATCACTGACTTGTAAATCAAGTGTGATACATTCATGAAAATGGTTCAGATGGTTGTGGAACCACAATAGGGTAGAGCTGTCACTCCGCCAGCTCCTATGGGAGATACGCACCACCAGGAGCTGTAGTGTTGGAGTGTTACAATTCTACCAGCAAAATATATATATTATTTTTTTTTTATTATTTTTTTATGTGGATAAATTAATGGTAATTCATTTTATGCTGCAGTTACCATAAAATCTTGATAATCTTAACTTTTTGCATATATATTAAAATCACACATTATCAAGATTTTATGGTAACTACAGCATTGAAGCCGATAAAATTAATTACCATTAATTTATCGACAAAATGATATCTGGTTGATAATCCTTTTGTAGATTTTGTAGAAATCAGAGCTTCAAGCTCCCCTATATTAGTTCTTTCCATCTTAAGCTACCCACAGAATACTAATTTTCTACTGCCTCCACACCTCAAGGCTCGCAGATATGCTAATAATTATGCAGAATACTTATATACTTGCATCTATAGCGGACATAACCATACAGGTTATTTTTACTTATTTACCTCTTCACAGATTTCCTGCTCCCCTTTAACCCGCTGCTCCAAAACAATGTCATTTGTTTCCTTTTGTATGGTGTTCAGCTTTTCTGCTTCCGTTTGCGTTTCTGCCATAGTTCTAATATAGTTCACTTAGAAAGCCAGCAGCTATTTTAAGGTATACCATTTAGGAGACTTCAGGCTAGTGCTGATAATAAAGCTGAAAAACAGATGTAAACTTGTTATAAGATGCTTTATCTACTATAGTTCATGATTAAATTAAAACCAAAATTTCCTGCATCAAAACCCTGAAACTAAAAACCCCACTGAATTAAGGCTAAAAATGTTTTTCAATTGTAACCGTTAAGTTTAAGTAATTCCTAACCAGCGACGCAACTGTGGCTAGTCACTTCTAAATATTGTGAAGCAAATAAATAAAAGTTAATCATTAACCCCCAGTTACACAATACTGCAAGGCATGATGGCTAAGTGGTTAGCATGGATGTCTTGCAGAGCCTAGTTCTGGGTTCATAGTAACCCTCTTTTACATCTGCAAGGAGCTAAAGGCATCGTTCACACTAGCCTTTTTAACGCAGCAATTAAGTGCAATGCGCCGATGCATTAATGCATAGTGGTATCCATTACTTTAAATGGCAGCGCTGTGCGTTAACGTGCAAAACTGCTGCATGCAGTGCCTTTCTTACAACGTACTACATATGCTTGTGAAGGTTCTCATTCATCCAGGTCATGGTATATCTGTTGTATTCAATTAGATCAACTGGACTTGAAATGTAGTTCTTGAAGACGTTTCGCTAGTCATCCGACTGGCTTTCTCAATTCAGAATGACTTGTACAAGAATCTGTGGCAATTATGTACCCTGGAAAATCCCAATTAGCTATCACAGCCAGGTGTTAAGGGTGTGATTAGATAGTGGCTAAGAGGTAGATGAGCCCAGATTCCAAACCAGTGATGAATTGTGAAATCCAGATGAAATATATTTTCCTGACCTGTTCATTTTTCATCTTATTCTGTGGTTTTTCTATTTTGAATTTATTATAATGAACAGAGCTTCCCGCTCTATTGCTCCCCGTGTTCCATTGCTCCTAGGTAACATTTGGGAGTATATTTCAAAGAAGCTCATAAATATAATTGACTTTTGTTTAGGAAATGTAAAAGTGTTCAGGACATTATAAGTACGTGTTTAGTCGCTATTCCAGTTTCAGTTCCAATATGTCTCCAATACTATCTGACTGATCAGCACTATAAGATATTGGATCCCAATTATCCGAGATGATGATGTAACCCGCTTAAATTTTCCAGAATAACTCAACAGATCTCCCGTGAACGAACTGTAGATATAGTTATGATTCGGACTCAAAATGTTACTGTTGCTGAAGTTTGTTTTATTTTTATTTGTTCCCCTAATGTAAAATGTGTTTCTGTGAACAATGACATGAAGTGTAATCTCACCTACCAAACAATATCAGATCAGTAATTTGCAACAACTTAGCAATCACATCAAAGTAGATGAATATGTTTTCTCTGAATACTATTTCCACTGATAATGTTGCTATAAATTACATATAATTTCCGTTTAGTTATCCCTTCGGGATAAAAGGGTGGAACTGTTAGGTTTTTATATATTCTGTATAATCACTTAGCCTAATAGCAGCCATTTTGTTTTTCGACGCCATTTTGTGTCCATATTACTTAGTCTGTTTTTCTCAAAATGTACCAAGCCAAAGCTGTTTCTCATGGCCATAGATAATACGTTATCTCAAGGTCTTTTGCCTCCTACATTCCAAGGTTTTAGTACGTCATCGGCAGACACTGTGTCTGGCCACGCCCCCTTTTTCTCTTTGTGAAAACTCAATGTAATAACTAAATAAAGTGAGTTAGATTTTTGCTACAAAGATGTGTAGTTCAACTCTATCTCCCGGCGCTGTAAAAAGGTCTCTTAGTGCGTCTGACAGGCATCAATCAGAGTCCGGGGGACTAGTGAGGATATTTATTCTAACAGAGGTGTTATAGGAACGCCCAGAATAAGGTGTTAAAACAGCATTGTACATGGCAGACAGTTGGTGTTGAACCCCCCCACCTCTATTTAGGCTTGGTTTCTTTAACTTGTATACCCACCAAGGAGGCTGTTGACATGGTGAGAAAACGGCTGGGCCAAGACAGCACTCTTACCAGCAGAACTGATCTCAACCCAGAACAGGTGTGTTCCTTACTGGACTTGTGCCTGAATACCACCTTTTTCAAATACAGGGATAAGTTCTATAAGCAAAAACACGGATGTGCTATGGGATCTCCAGTTTCACCCATTGTAGCCAACCTTTACATGGAGGAGGTAGAAACACTGGCGCTTAATACCTTTAAGGGCATAGCACCCAGTCACTGGTTCAGATATGTGGATGACACCTGGGTTAAAATCCACCAGAAGGAAGTACAAGCTTTCACAGAACACATTAATGCGGTAGACCAAAACATCAAATTCACAAGGGAAGAGGTACAAAACAACAAACTGGCTTTCTTGGAACGCTTGGTAAAAGTCAGGAGAATGGTAAACTGGAAGTAGAGGTTTACAGAAAACCAACACACACAGATCAGTATTTGAGTTTGACTCCCACCACACCTTTAGATCACAAGCTGGGTGTCATCAGAACCCTGCAACACAGAGCCGAGAACATCCCCACTAGCACAGAGGCGAAGGCTAAAGAAATGAGAGGAGCCCTTAAAACTTGTGGATATCCAGACTGGGCCTTTGTCAACAGAAGTAGAAGGAAAGAAAAGAACACGAATACCAACAGTGAAGGGGAAAAGCAAGAGAGGAGGAAGAACATGGTCATCCCATATGTAGCAGGGGTCTCCGAAAATTAAGGAAGAATTTTCAAAAACATCGTATCCCTGTCTGCTTTAAACCAACAACACACTGAGGCAGCAATTGGTACATCCAAAGACCCAATACCAAAACACAAGAAAAGCGACATCATATATGCAGTGCAGTGAAGAATGCTCTGATTTGTATTTGGGGGAGACCAAACGCAACTGCATCAACGTATGGCCCAGCACAGAAGAGCCAATTCCTCGGGTCAGGACTCAGCCATGTATCTGCATCTTAAGGATAAAGGACATACCTTTGAAGATTGTAATGTTAACATACTGGCGAAGGAACGTGACTGGTTCAAGAGAGGTGTTAAGGAGGCCATTTATGTGAAAATAAAGAAACCAAGCCTAAATAGAGGTGGGGGGGTTCGACACCAACTGTCTGCCATGTACAATGCTGTTTTAACTCCTTACTCTGGGCGTTCCTATAACACCTCTTAGCCACTATCTAATCACACCCTTAACACCTGGCTGTGATATGCTAATTGGGATTTTCCAGGGTACATAATTGCCACAGATTCTTGTACAAGTCATTCTGAATTGAGAAAGCCAGTCGGATGACTAGCGAAACGTCTTCAAGAACTACATTTCAAGTCCAGTTGATCTAATTGAATACAACAGATATAACGTACTACATAGCAGCAGTGCAGTGTGGATGGTGCTATTCACTTACATTACACATGCATTTTGGTGTTTTCCCCGCATAAAATCGCACCAAAACACAACCTAGTGTGAACAAAGCCAGAAGATTCTATTTGTGTATAAATGGGACTCCTCTGGGGTTCTCACAGTTATTAAAAAAAGAGAATTTCAATCAAAAAACAATAACCAAACAGTACATCTGTGGTATTCAGTTATTTCAACTGGACTTGAGAAAACCAGTCTAATGAGTAATAAAATGAATGTCAATATAAGCATGTCCTGGATGAATGAGAACCTCAACAAAAATACTCAAAACAGTAAATTGTGTATTATTCAGTGCATGCAATGGCATGTCACTTACCTGGATATTGTAAACTGTTTGTAATAATGTTAAAGGGCATGTCCATCCTAAACTTACCGTGTTGTGGGGTGGGCAAGCCACACTAGTGCGTTTTTTGTTAGGGCTAGGCCATGCTAGTGAGTTTTTTGCACATTTTCGCTAACATGGCAACACGAAGAAGACACACACAGACAGACGTACAGACACTAACAGACAGGCAAACACACAGACAGACGTACAGACACTAACAGACAGGCAAACCACACAGACAGACGTACAGACACTAACAGACAGGCAAACACACAGACAGACGTACAGGCACTAACAGTCAGGCAAACACAGACAGGCCGTCAGGCAGGCAAACACACAGGCCACACTAGTGTGTTTTTTGTTAGGGCTAGGCCATGCTAGGGTGTTTTTTGCGCATTTTCACTAACATGGGAACGTGAAGAAGACACACACACAGACACTCACGCAGAGAGGCAAACACAGACAGACACTCACACAGAGTGTTATGGGCAGGTACAGAGTCTGAACTTAAAGAGTTCATACAGTCCATAAACTTATGGCATAAGCACCTTAAATTCACCATTAATTATGACCAAGAGGAAATTCCGTTCCTGGACGTCATGGTGAAAAAGACTTCCTCCACCCTAGAAACTAACCTTTACGTTAAGCCTACGGATAGGAACAATATGCTGTTAGCTACCAGCTTCCATCCGAAAAGTACAGTTAAAGGCATACCATTAGATCAGTTTCTGAGAGTAAGGAGAAATGTATCAGAAAAAGTCTGTGAAGAAAGGATTAAAGAAATGTCCAGTCATTTCAAACAGAGAGGATATCACAAAGAATGGATAGGTGAGGCTGCCACAAAAGCACTTAAAACACCCAGACAACAATTACTTAAAAATTAAACAAAAAGGGTTGAAGACACGCAAATACCATTTGTCACGACGTATAGCAAACAGTCCCAGACAATTAAGCAGATCATGAACAAGTATTGGAGTGTCTTAAGTAACAATGAACAAATAGGATATCTGTTCAAACAAAAACCACTATTCTCTTATAAAAACGAGCAATAGTTTGGGAAGTCAGCTTGTACACTCCAACTTTAAAAGTTATAGACACACAAAGACAATTAAAAACTAAAAAAATAGGCACTTTTCCATGCTTAAATTGTCCCCTTATTAAAGGGGAGTGTGGCACATCCCTCACAAAGGAATTTGATAAGATTGAGGCATTTCGCCAGCTGTTTAACTATGGGGGTCATCTACATGCTGAAGTGCCCATATGGGAAAAACATAGAGTCAAGTTAGAACCCGCATAGGAGAACATAAAAGAGACATCACAAGATGTAATCTGGAAAAAAACAAAAGGGTCACCTCTGTTTCTAAACATTTTAAAGAAAAGGGACATAATGCAGAGCAGGTAAGATGGATGGTGTTGGAGGTGGTGGAAAAATTACCCAGAGGTGGGGATTACGAGAAAAAATTATTACAGATTGAAGTACATTGGATACACCACCTCAACACCTTACATCTCAAAGGACTCAATGAAGAAATGAACTTGAGATGTTTTTTATAGATAATTTATAAAGTAACAAATCATAGAAATAATTAATCAGACTGTAATATATTTACCAAGGTTCTCTATTTGACAGGTTATCCAGCCGACAAGAATACCTAAAGAAACAGGAAAAAGAAAGGGTTAAAGGAAGATACAGGACTTTCTAATATATAATATATTAGTATTAATAGAAATAAAAGTAAAATAATATATAGGTCCAAGGGTGTGATTTTTAATATATATTTTAGTCCAACATATTTTATTCCAACACTATTTTATCAACACTTGGACCATGAGGCAATATAAGCACTAGCACTTTAGATAACAGTAAGTAATACACAGTTCACTTTGGCATAAGCACTTTGACTGGAAAGGCACAAGTTTGGTACACACAATGCCTAAGCGTCTACACTTCACTTTTTAAAGATCTTAGAGATAGGTATGGTTTTAGAGAGTTTTTGTACACTATACTAAAATGGATTTTAGCATTTAATAACAGTAAAAACACAAGATGATGTATATATATGTTTGATGTATATATATGTTTTATTATAAGTATATCACTATAACTATATGTTTTTATACACTGTTTCAATTTTAGTATTTCAATATAACAAAATGTTTTTATACACTGTTCCCTTAACTATAGTATATTGAAATGTAATGTTTGTTTCACACGGAAATGATTTAGCCCTGCCCCTAGTGGGAGGGACATGTGTGTATTTAAGGAATCACATGGTATGTTGTTTTATGCACCCGAGGAAGGGGGAAGCCCCGAAACGTTGTGCACCGCTCTATCACAATAAACACTTAATTATATCTTGTCTGAGTGCGCCTCCCTGGTACTATCTTGAACTCACACAGACAGACACTCACACAGAGAGGCAAACAGACAGACACTCACACAGAGGCAAACACACAGACAAAGAAGCAAAATACAGACCCCCACAGAAAGGCAAAATACAGACAGGCCGTCAGACAGGCAAACACACAGACAGGCCGTCAGACAGGCAAACACAAAGAAAGGGCCACAATGGACCCACTATTGCAATGGGAGTAAGGGCTTGACAGGAAGCGACCCCTCCTTTTCTTAGTTGAGACAGTGTGCAAGGGGAAGCAGTGGGTTCGGGCCAGGAAGACTGGGAACCAAGAGGGCGGTCTTGCAGGGAGCACAAGTAGAAGTAGGATATGTCACAAATCACAAAGAGGTGGTACATATTTTTTCCTGCTACAACGGAGACAGACAGTTTTTCAACACCAGGAACAGGCACTCTCTGCAACTGGGTACTTACTCTAAACAAGCCACAAGTCCAGAGGCATCAAATACAGAGCTTAACTGCGTGCATGCGTAAAAACACCCGCGGGCGCATGCAGCAGTGCGAAGATGGAGAATGTAAAAAAAACCTTTGTACTAAAAAAAAGCCTGACATAGGTAAAATCAGAAAATCCTGCAGGACCATGGATTTGTGCCTCAAAAAGAGGACGAATCTGGGAAAAAGGATGCCTGGAATTCCTAGTCACTACTAGCCGCCGACCATTCGTTGGTATGAAACAGACGAGTCCGAAAAACGCGGGAGATCATGCAGCCCTCTATGGACCACACGCTCAGTCGCCGCAAACTGTCAGCCATGGCAACTTTTGCTGTGACCTACAGTCCTTCCTCCTGGCCGAACGGCAAGGAGCTCACCATGTTTACCCAGCTTAAGTCTACAAAAGGAAGCACGCTATTTATATAGTCAAAGCAGCGCTAAAATCATAAAACTCCTACAAAATAATTATTTACTGTAACGTAGTGTGGGAACGTGCAGCAGGCATAGTTGCCAATAGTTCCGGGTTTTAGGTAGTAGTCCCGCTATCCTAGATTGCTAGGAAAAGTCTCGAGATCTGGGAACACTGTAGTCGCGGCTTTACCTGCTAAGTTGCAATTTATCAGACAGTTTCGGCACGTAGTTGTTGCTAGCCTTCCTCAATGTGCGGCACCACGTCTCTGCACGCACGCAGTGGGAGGGGGTACAGGAGACAACTAAGAAGAGAGAGGCCTGTCAGAGCCTGCGCATAATTTAGTGTTCTGGCGGTGCTTAAGTTGGAAGGAGAGAGGCTGATTCAGTGTTATTGTGTGAGTCAGTCGTTCTTAGTTGAGCACATTAGTTTTATGTTACTGAAGAATTGCTGTATGCATATGTTTGAAAGGGGACTCTAAAGAATACATTACATTTTTATTAAATGACCTGGGGTGTGTGGTGACCATGCTTGATCAGAGCAGTTTTGCGTACTTCCACACCTATATTTGGAGTATGATCAAGCATGGTCACCACACGCCCGTCAGTCAATCAAGTGCTGGGGTATTCAGTTGCAGTTAACAATTTTTCCCCAAAGGCCAATTACATGTAGCATGTTCCCAATTAGGACCACCACAACATTTGTATATTTAGGCTGCAAGTGGAAAAACTTCTAACATTGTATATAAAGTTTTGCTATAAACATATGTGCTATACGCACCTCAAGCAACCTCACCTCCTCAACTCATAACTATTAAATACATGAAGTACACTACCAACTGTGCACTCCCCCCCCCGTCTCTTCCATCCAAGCCAAACACACACCTGCACATAAATACTATACCCACATGTGTACACGGGCAACGCCAGGTAAAACTGCTAGTTCCTAATATAAGTAATACTGGGATTATAAATATGGGATTTTTGATTGTTAGATCATACATGGATTATTGATTCAGGTACATCATACTGGTATTCTTAATATGGGGTTATTGATACAGGTACAGCAATCTGGGATTAGGTTGATCCAGGGATACTTTCCGATTGCCGTTTGGAGTCAGGAAGGAACTTTTCCCCCTTTTTAGCTGGGTTTTTTTGCCTTCCTATGGATCAACTGTTAGGTAGGGTTAAAAAAAAAAGTGGGTTGAACCCCCCACCTATATTCGGCTTGGTTTCTTAACTGTGAACCCACAAAGGAGGCTGTTGACAGGTGAGAAAACGGCTGGCCAAGACAGCATCTTACCAGCAGAGAACTGATCTAAACCAGAACAAGGTGGTTCCTTACGGACTTGTGCCGTGAATACCACTTTTTCAAATACAGGATAAGTTCATAAGCAAAAACACGGATGTCTAGTGGGTTATCTCGTTTACCCATTTGTAGCCAACCTTTACATGGAGGAGTGAGACCAAACTGGCGCTTAATACTTTAAGGGCATAGCACCCAGTCACTGGTTTCAGATAGTGTGGATGACACCTGGGTTTAAAATCCACCCGAAGGGAAGTACAAGCTTTCACAGAAATAATTAGCGTGTAGACCACAAAACATCAAATTTCAAAATGGGAAAGAGGTTACAAACAAACAAAATGGCTTCTTGGGACTGCTTGTAGAAGTCAGGAGATGTGGTAAACGGACGTAGAGGTTCCAGAACACAAACACACACAGACAGTATTTGATGTTTGTCCCCACCACCCTTTAGATCACCCAAGCTGGGTCATCAGAACCATGCCCAAACAGCAGCCGAGAACAATCCCCACTAGCCAGAGGCGAAGGCTAAAGAAATGAAAAACATCTCAGAGGAGCCTTAGAAACTGGATATCCAGGACTGGGCTTTGTCAACAGAAGTAGAAGGAAAGAAAAGAACACGAAAATACAAAGTGAAGGGAAAACGCAAGAGAGGAGGAAGAACATGGTCATCCATAGGTAGCAAAAGGGGTTTTTTCTCTTTTTTAGCTTTTTGTCCCCTATGTTTCAGAAGAAAAGTTAAGAAAATCTTTCAAAAACTCGTTATCCATGTCTGCTTTAAACCAAACAACACACTGAGCAGCAATTGGTACATCCGGAAAGACCAAATACCAAAACACAAGAAAACGCGACATATATATTGCAGTGCCAGTGAAGAATGCTATGATTTGTATGGGGGGAGAACCAAACAGCAACTGCCATCAAACGTATGGCCAGCACAGAAGAGCCAATTCCTCGGGTCCAGGACTCAGCCGTGTATCTGATCTTAAGGGATAAAGGGACATCCTTTGAGAGATTGTTAATGTTAACATACTGGCGATAAGGAACGTGACTGGTTCAAGAGAGGTGTTAAGGAGGCATTTCATGTGAAAAAAAGAAACCAAGCACTAAATAGAGGTGGGGGGTCGGACACCAACCGGCTCCTGACTTACAATGATGTTTTAAACCTTAATCTGGGCGTTCCTATAACACCTCTGTCGCCACTATCTAATCAACACCTTAAACACCTGGCTGTGATATGTACTTGGGATTTCCATGGTGACATAATGCCACAGATTCTTGTACCAAGTCATTCTGAATGAGAAAGCAGCGGAGACTAGCGAAACAAGTTCTTCTTAAAGAATACATTTCAAGTCCAGTTGATCTAATTGAATACAACAGTATATAACGTACTACATAGCAGCAGTGCAGTGTGGATGGTGCTATTCACTTACATTACACAGCATTTGGTGTTTTCCCCGCATAAAATCGCACCAAAACACAACCTAGTGTGAACAAAGCCAGAAGATTCTATTTGTGTGTATAAATGGGACTCCTTGGGGTTCTCACAGTTATTAAAAAAGAGAATTTCAATCAAAAAAAAAAACCAAACAGTTACATCTGTGGGTATTCAGTTATTTCAACTGGACTTGAGAAAACCAGTCTAATGAGTAATAAAATGAATGTCAATATAAGCATGTCCTGGATGATGAAGAACCTCAACAAAAAATACCAAACAGTACATTGTGTATTATTCAGTGCATGCAATGGCTGTCAATTACCGGATATGTAAAACTGTTTGTAATAATGTTTTAAAGGGCATGTCCATCCTAAACTACCGTGTTGTGGGGGGGGCAAGCCACACACTAGTGCGTTTTTTGTTAGGGCTAGGGCCATGCTAGTGAGTTTTTGCACAGTTTCGCTAACATGCAACACGAAGAAGACACACACAGACAGACGTACAGACCTAAAGACAGGCAAACACACAGACACGAGTACAGACACTAACAGACAGGCAAACACACAGACAGACGTACAAGACACTAACAGACAGGCAAAACACACAGGACAGACGTACAGACACTAACGACAGGCAAACACACAGACAGACGTACAGCAGCTAACAGTCAGGCAAACACAGACAGGGCCGTCAGGCAGGCAAAACACAGGCCACACTAGTGTGTTTTGTTAGGGCTAGGCCATGCTAGGGTGTTTTTTGCGCATTTTCACTAACATGGGAACGTGGAAGTAGACACACACAGACACTCACGCAGAGAGGCAAAACACAGACAGACACTCACACAGAGTGTTTGGGAGGTACAGAGTCTGAACTTAAAGAGTTCATACAGTCCATAAACTTATGGCATAAGCACCTTAAATGTCACCATTAATTATGACCAAGAGGAAATTCCGTTCCTGGACGTCATGGTGAAAAAGACTTCCTCCACCCTAGAAACTAACCTTTACGTTAAGCCTACGGATAGGAACCAAATTGCTGTTAGCTACCATTCCATCCGAAAAAGTACAGTTCAGTTAAAGGGCATACCATTAGATCAGTTCGAGAGTAGGGAGAAATGTATCAGAAAAAGTCTGTGAAGAAAGGATTAAAGAAAGGCAGTCATTTCAAACAGAGGGGATATCACAAAGAAGGATAGGTGAGGGCTGCCACAAAAGCACTTTAAAACCCCAGACAACAATTACTTAAAATTAAACAAAAAGGGTTGAAGACACGCAACTACATTTTTCACGACGTATAGCAAACAGTCCCAGACCATTAAGCAGATCATGAACAAGTATTGGAGTGTCTTAAGTAACAATGAACAAATAGGAATTCTGTTCAAACAAAAAAACCACTTCTCTTATAAAAACGAGCAATCTAGTTTGGGAAGTCAGCTTGTACACTCCAACTTTAAAAGTTATAGACACACAAAGACAATTAAAAACAAAAAAATAGGCACTTTTCCATGCAATTCATTGTCCCCTATTAAAGGGGAGTGTGGCACATCCCTCACAAAGGAATTTGATAAGATTGAGGCATTTCGCCAGCTGTTTAACTATGGGGGTCATCTACATGCTGAAGTGCCCATATGGGAAAACATAGAGTCAAGTTAGAACCCGCATAGGAGAACATAAAGAGACATCACAAGATGTAATCGGAAAAAAAAAAAAAGGGTCACCTCTGTTTCTAAACATTTTAAAGAAAAGGGGATAATGCACGAGAGGTAAGATGGATGGTGTTGGAGGTGGTGGAAAAATTACCCAGGGTGGGGATTACGAGAAAAAATTATTTACAGATTGAAGTACATTGGATACACACCTCAACACCTTACATCTCAAAGGACTCAATGAAGAAATGAACTTGGAGTGTTTTTTATAGATAATTTATAACGTAACAAACATAGAAATAATTAATCAGACTGTAAATATTTACCAAGGTTCCTATTTGACAGGTTATCCAGCCGACAAGAATACCTAAAGAACAGGAAAAAGAAAGGGTTAAACGGAAGAACAGGACTTTCTAATATTAATATATAGTATCATAGAAATAAAAGTAAAATAATATATAGGTCCAAGGGTGTGATTTTTAATATATATTTGAGTCCAACATATTTTATTCCAACACTATTTTATCAAACACTTGGACAATGCAGGCAATATAAGCACTAGCACTTAGATAACAGTAAGTAATACACAGTTCACTTTGGCATAAGCACTTTGACTGGAAAAGGCACAAGTTTGGTACAACAATGCCTAAGCTGTCTACACTTCACTTTTTAAGATCTTAGAGATAGGTATGGTTTAGAGAGTTTTTGTAACACTATACTAAAATGGATTTTAGCATTTAATAACAGTAAAAAACACAAGATGATGTATTATTATAGTTGGATGTTAATATATGTTTTATTATAAGTATATCACTATAACTATATGTTTTATACACTGTTTCAATTTTAGTATTCAATATAACAAAATGTTTTTACACTGTTCCCTTAATATAGTATATTGAAATGAATGTTTGTTTCAACGGAAAGGATTTAGCCCTGCCCTTAGTGGGAGGGACATGTGTGTATTTAAAGGAATCACATGTAGTGTTGTTATGCACCCGAGGAAGGGGGAAGCCCCGAAACGTTGTGCACCCGCTCTATCACAATACAACACTTAATTATATCTTGTCTGAGTCGCCTCCCTGGTACTATCTTGAACTCACACAGACAGACACTCACACAGAGAGGGTCAAACAGACAGACACTCACACAGAGGCAAACACACAGACAAAAAGCAAAATAAGACCCCACAGAAAGGCAAAATACAGGACAGCCGTCAGACAGGCCAAAACACACAGACAGGCCGTCAGACAGGCAAACACAAAGAAAAGGGCCCAATGGACCCACTATTGCAATGGGAGTAAGGGCTTGACAGGAAAGCGACCCCTCCTTTTCTTAGTTGAGGACAGTGTTGCAAGGGGAAAGCAGTGGGTTCGGGCCAGGAAAGAGGGAACAAGAGGGCGGGGTCTTGCAGGGAGCACAAGTAGAAGTAGGATATGTCCACAAATCACAAAGAGGTGGTACATATTTTCTGCTACAACGGAGACAGGACAGTTTTCAACACCAGGAACAGGCACTCTCTGCAACTGGGTACTTACTCTAAACAAGCCACAAGTCCAGAGGCATCAAATACAGAAGCTTAACTGAGTTGCATGCGTAAAAAACACCGGGGCGCATGCAGCAGTGCGAGATGGAGAATGGTAAAAAAAACCTTTGTACTAAAAAAAAAGCCTGACATAGGTAAAATCAGAAAATCCTGCAGAGGACCATGGATTTGGCCTCAAAAAGAGGACGAATCTGGGAAAAAGGATGCCTGGAATTCCTAGTCACTACTAGCCGCCGGACCATTCGGTTGGTATGAAAACAGACGAGTCCACGAAAAACGCGGGAGGAGATCATGCAGCCCTCTATGGACCACACGTCCGTCGCCGCAAACTGTCAGCCATGGCAACTTTTGCTGTGACCTACAGTCCTTCCTCTGGCCGAACGGCAAGAGCTCACATGTTTACCCAGCTTAAGTCTACAAAAGGAAGCACGCTATATATAGTCAAAGCAGCGCATAAATCATAAAAACTCTACAAAATAATTAATTTTACTGTACACGTAGTGTGGGAACGTGCTTGCAGAAGGCATAGTTGCCAATAGTTCCGGGTTTTAGGGTAGTAGCCCGCTATCCTATAGATGTAGGAAAAGTCTCGAGATCTGGGAAACACTGTAGTCGCGGCTTTTTACCTGCTATAGTTGCCAATTTAGACAGGTTTCGGCACGTAGTTGTTGCTAGCCTTCCTCAAGTGCGGCACCACGTCTCTGACGCACGCAGTGGGAGGGGGTACAGGAGACAACTAAGAAGAGAGAGGCCTGTCAGAGCCTGCGCATAATTTAGTGTTCTGGCGGTGCTTAAGTTGGAAGGAGAGAGGCTGTTCAGTGTATTGTGTGAGTCAGTCGTCTTAGTTGAGCACATTAGTTTATGTTACTGAAGAATTGTGTATGCATATGTTTGAAAGGGGATCTAAAGAATACATTACATTTTTATTAAATGACCTGGGGGTGTGTGGTGACCATGTTGATCAGAGCAGTTTTGCGTATTCCAACCTATATTTGGAGTATGATCAAGCATGGTCACCACAGCCGGTCAGTCAATCAAGTGCTGGGGTATGCAGTTGCAGTTAACACATTTTTCCCCAAAGGCCAATTACATGTAGCATGTTCCCAATTAGGGACCACACAACATTTGTTATATTAGGTGCAAGTGGAAGAAAACTTTCTACATTGTATATAAAGTTTGCTTATAAACATATGTGCTATACGCACCTCAAGCAAACCTCACCTCCTTCAACCATAAATAGTAATATACATGAAGTACACTACAACTGTGCACTCCCCCCCCGTCTCTTCCATCCAAGCCAAACACACACCTGCACATAAATACTATACCCACATGTGACACGGGCAACGCCAGGTAAAAATGCTAGTTCCTAATATAAGTAATGACTGGGATTATAAATATGGGATTTTTGATTGTTAGGATCATACATGGGATTATTGATTCAGGTACATCATATGGTATTCTTAATATGGGGTGATTGATACAGGTACAGCAATCGGGATTAGCAACTGACCGTTAAAGGGACTGTAACTCTCATATTCCAAAAAAAAACAACTATTTGCCATCGTGTTTATATTCACAGGGAGGTGAGAACAGCTTATTCTCACCTCCTGTGAATAATATTATGCTCGGGGTACCGCCACGGTAAGGTAAGTTCCAGGGTCCCCAAGCGTAAGATCTATTATCTCTCTAACTCTGCTATCTATCTATCTAACTCGCTATCTATCTATCTAACATCTGCTATCTATATCTATCTAAACTCTGCTATCATACGATCTATCTAACTCATCTATATATCTATCTATTATCTATCTTAATCTCATCTATCAATCGCCATCACCTCATCATCATCTAATGGGGCCCATAGACGATGGAATGAAATCGTGCGATAGTCGTACGATAGGTCAGATCGGTATAAATCGTAAAGGTAATGTGAAAGATATAGTCTTATGCGATTAGGTTGAGACAAGACTGATGTTGTTATTGGACCACACAACATTTGGTAATTAGGCTGCAAGTGGAAACAACTTCTAACATTGTATATAAAGTTTTGCTATAAACATATGTGCTATACGCACCTCAAGCAACCTCACCTCCTCAACTCATAACTATTAATACATGAAGTACACTACCAACTGCTGCACTCCCCCCCCGTCTCTTCCATCCAAGCCAAAACCACACCCTGCCACATAAATACTATACCCACATGTGTACACGGGGCCAACGCCAGGGAAACTGCTAGTTCCTAATATAAGTAATACTGGGATTATAAATATGGGATTTTTGATTGTTAGATCATACATGGATTATTGATTCAGGTACTCATACTGGTATTCTTAATATGGGGTTATTGATACAGGGTACAGCAATCTGGGATTAGCAAAGGACAGTTAAACTGGGGTACACAACATTCCGTTATTAAAGGGCCAATCCTGTGCGGGAATCCACGAGGATTGGCCCTTATCGGTATCAGTGTTTGGCCAAAGCAATAGTTTCTGACACCAATGAACGTTCACATCGGCATTATCGTTTCAAACGGAAAATCAATTCGGTTGTGGTCCGCCCTCTATTACTTAAGTTTAGGGAGTCAGCTGCGATGTGAGAGTATGTCCTCCGTATACTTTATGTGGGAGTACGATGTGATTTGTGTGTACTCCATCTGTCAAAGATGACGGACACCCCTTTTCCCGCAATATATCTACACAGTAACAGGCACACAGTACCCGTTCCCCCCATTCAATATCTACACAGTAACAGACACAGATACCCACTCCCCATCAAATCTACACCATAACAGCACAGATACATCACTCCCCCATCAATATCTACACCAAACAAGCACAGATACCTTCCCCATTAATTTCTAACTAACAGGCACAGATACCCTTCTCCCTCCCACATCAATACTTATCACACAGTAAACAGGCACAGATACCCCTCCCACCATCAATATCTACACCCATAACAGGTACAGATACCCCTCCCCCCATTAATATCTACACCGAACAGTCCGTAACTGTGTTTGAGCTTTTTGCAGTATCTGTTTGGCTCTGATGCCTTAACTGTGGAATCCAGGCGTATGCTGCATGGTATAGCCTTTTGTTGTCGCATCGGAGGTTAAATCGCAGGGGTCTGTGTCTGCCAATTTCTCTTGCTGTCTTTCATATTGCCGTACAAGTTTGAGGGTGTTTTCCCCAAAATGATTTGAAATATGCTTATGCTTCTCTATAGAAGAGTTTTCAAAAAACACCGTATCCCTGTTGCTGTTAAACCGAGCAACACGCTGAGGCAGCAATTGGTCTTACATCGAAAGACCAATACCGAAACACAAAAAG
Organism: Hymenochirus boettgeri; assembly: GCA_019447015.1. Taxonomy (NCBI): domain Eukaryota; kingdom Metazoa; phylum Chordata; class Amphibia; order Anura; family Pipidae; genus Hymenochirus; species Hymenochirus boettgeri. The sequence goes on from CM033470.1 coordinate 126,216,342, forward strand.
CGACATCATATACGCAGTGCAGTGCAGTGAAGAAATGCTCTGATTGTATGTGTGGTGTGAGGGAGGGACAAACAACAACTGCTATCAACGTATGGCCAGCACAGAAGAGCCAATTCTCGGGTCAGGACTCAGCCGTGTACCTGCATCTTAAGGATAAAGGACATCCTTGAGATGTAATGTTAAACAGTTGGCAAAGGAACGTGACTGGTTCAAGAGAGGTGTTAAGGAGGCCATTATTGAAAATCAAGAAACAAGCACTAAATAGGGGGGGGGGGTGACACCATCTGTCTGCCATGACAATGCTGTTTTGACACCTTACGCCCTTAACACCTGGCGGGCGGATATGCTAATTGGGATTTTCAGGCTACATAATTGCCAAGATTCTTGTACAAGTCATTCTGAATTGAGAAAGCCAGTCGGGATGACTAGCGAAACGCTTCAAGAACAAAACTTCAAGTCAGTTGATCTAATTGGAATACAACAGATATCCTTTAAGGTTGGAAGAAGAAGTTTCATCTTCAGGTTAGGGGGGTTTCTTTACAGTAGAACTAAGGAGAAGGTGATAAAATGTGAAACTGTGGAGCTGTCTTACAGCAGATGTGTGGTTAATGGCAAGTTCCATTGAATAGCTTTAAAAAAGGCCTGGATAAGTTTCTAAAAACTAAAAAAATATTGAGAATTACTGGATTAATGCATATAGATTGGTGATCCAGGGATACTTTCCGATTGCCGTTGGAGTCAGGAAGGAACTTTTCCCCTTTTTAGCTGGGTTTTTTTTGCCCTTCCTTGGATCAACTGTTAGGTAGGGTAAAAAAAATAATGGGGTGAAGAGGTTGGAATTGATGGACGTATGTCTTTATTCAACCTTAAATGTACTTAGTACTATGTATCTACAGCCTGTAAGTAAACAGCACAAGATAACCTTCTCGCCTCCAGCCTCCATTTAATATTTACACAGATACCCCTATCCACGCTCCATTATATCTCACACAGTATCAGGCACAGAATACTCTATATAGTCTATCCAACCTCCTTACTTCCTCACCCTCTCTCCCCATATCTTTGCTTTCCTTACATGCACTGCCTTTTTTTGCATACTTTGCTTATTACTGTGGTGCTGGAGAACTGCTTTACTTCGATCTCCACCATCACCTCTGTGGCTCTGTCACATCCTTTGGGCTATAATGAAGCACTAAACAACGCCAGGGACATCATACTGGGATTCTTAATAGGGCGATATGCATCACCACGGTTACAGCAAATCTGGTACCACACGGCCCTAGCAACCGACACCGCTCCTTAAAGGGCACCTGTGAATCCCTCCCATCCAAAACACACACCCAACCCCACTATTCAAACACGACCATTTCCCCCCGTTGCGTGTTATTATCAGACACAGGGAGTGAGAAGTTATCGTCACCCCTGTGAATAAATTTGCTCGGGGGACTACCGCCAACTGGGAAGGTAAGTTCAGAGTCCCGAAGCGTAATAGTCTATCTACTCTCACGAACTCTGCTATCTATCTATCTAAACGTCATGCTTCGATCTATCTAACTTGTATCTAATCTAATCTAACTCTGGATCTATGATACTATCTATCTAACTCATACTAGTATCTATACTATCTTACTTATCAACTCTTGCGCTATCTATCTATCTGAACTCTGCTATCTATCTACCCTATCATCTATCTAATGGGGCCCATAGACGATGGAATGAAATCGTGCGATAGTCGTACGATAGGTCAGATCGTGTATAAATGTAAAGTTAATGTGAATAGATATAGTCTTATGCGATTAAGTTTGGAAGACATGATGTTGTTGTAGGGACCACCCAACAACATTTGTATATTTAGGCTGCAAGTGGAAAAAAACTTCTAACATTGTAGTATAAGTTCGCTATAAACATATGTGCTATACGCACTCTCAAGGCAACCTCAACCTCCTCAATATAACTATATAAAACATGAGAGTACACTACCAACTGGCACTCCCCTCCCCACGTCTTCTCCATTCAAGCCAAAACAACAACACCTGCACATAAATACTATACCCACATGGTGTACACGGTGCAAACGCCAGTTGTAAAAATGCTAGTTCCTAATATAAGTAATAACTGGGAGTAAAATATGGGATTTTGATGTACCCGTAGATCATTACATGGGATTATGTTGACGGTACATCATAACTGGTATCTTATATATGGGGGTATGGCCCAGCACAGAAGAGCCAATTCCTCGGGTCAGGACTCAGCCATGTATCTGCATCTTAAGGATAAAGGACATACCTTTGAAGATTGTAATGTTAACATACTGGCGAAGGAACGTGACTGGTTCAAGAGAGGTGTTAAGGAGGCCATTTATGTGAAAATAAAGAAACCAAGCCTAAATAGAGGTGGGGGGGTTCGACACCAACTGTCTGCCATGTACAATGCTGTTTTAACTCCTTACTCTGGGCGTTCCTATAACACCTCTTAGCCACTATCTAATCACCTACCTAACAGTTGATCCAAGGAGGGCAAAAAAAACCCAGCTAAAAGGGGGAAAAGTCCTTCCTGACTCCAAACGGCATCGGAAAGTTACCCTGGATCAACCAGACTATATGCATTAATACCAGTAATTCTCAATATTTTTTAGTTTTAGAAACTTATCCCAGGCCTTTTTTTAAGGCTATTCAATAACTTGCCATAACCACATCTGCTGGAAGACAGCTCCACAGTTTCAAACACCTTCTCACTGTAAAGAAACCCCTCCTAACCACCTGAAGATGAACTTCTTCTTCCAACCTTAAAGGCTAGCTGTTGTATTCAATTAGATCAACTGGTACTTGAAGTTTTAGTTCTTGAAACGTTTCGCTAGTCATCCGACTGGCTTTCTCAATTCAGATGACTTGTACACAGATCTGTGGCAATTATGTACCTGAAAATCCCAATTAGCATATCAACGCCAGGTGTTAAGGGCGTAAGGGTGTCAAAACAGCATGTACATGCGACAGATGTGCAAAAACCCCCCCACCTCATTTAGCTTGTTTCTTTTTTTCACATAAATGGCCTCCTTAACACCTCTCTTTGAACCGTCACGTTCCTTTGCCAATATGTTAACATTACATCTTCAAAGGTTCTTTATCCTTAAGATGCAGGTACACGGCTGAGTCCTGACCCGGATTGGCTCTTCTGGGCTGGCCATACGTTGATGCAGTTGTTGTTTGTCTCCCCCACATCCAAATCAAGCATTCTTCACTGCACTGCACTGCGTATATGATGTCGCTTTTCTTGTGTTTCGTTATTGGGTCTTTCGGATGTACCAATTGCTGCCTCAGCGTGGTTGCTCGGTTTAAAGCAGACAGGGATACGGTTGTTTTTTGAAAACTCTTCTTAGAGTAGCATAAGCATATTTCAAATCATTTTGGGGAAACACCCTCAACTTGTACGGCAATAAGAAAGGACAGCAAGGAAATTGCAGACTACAGAAACCACCTGCGCTTTAACCTCCGATGCGACAAAAAGGCTATTACCATGCAGCATACGCCTGGATTCCCACAGTTAAAGGCATCAGAGCCAAACAGATACTGCAAAAAGCTCAAACACAGTTTACGGACTGTTACGTTGTAGATATTAATGGGGGGAAGGGGTATCTGTACCTGTTATGGTGTAGATATTGATGGGGGAGAGGTTTCTGTGCTGTTACTGTTAGATATTGATGTGGGAGGAGAAGGGTATCTGTTCCTGTTAGTGTAGAATTAATGGGGAAGGTATCTGTGCTTGTTAGGGTGTAGATATTGATGGGGGATGAATGTATCTTGCCTGTTTTGGTGTAGATATGGATGGGGAGTGGGGTATCTGTGTCTGTTACTGTGTATATTGATGGGGGGAGCGGTGCTGTGCCTGTTACTGTGTTATATATTGGCGGAAAAGAGGGGTGTCCGTCATCTTTGACAGATGGAGTACACACAATCACGATCGTACTCCCCACATAAAGTATAGGGAGGACATACTCTCTACATCGCAGCTGACTCCCTAAACTAAGTATAGAGGGCGACCACAACCGAATTGATTTTCCGTTTGAAACGATAATGGCCCGATGTGGAACGTTCATTGGTGTCAGAAACTATTGCTTTGCCAACACTGATACCTATAAGGGCCAATCTCGTGGATTCCCGACAGGATCGGCCCTTTAACAGGAATGTGTGTACCCAGTTTAACTGTCGTTTGCTAATCCCAATTGCTGTACCTGTATCAATAACCCCATATTAAGAATACCAGTATGATGTACCTGAATCAATATCCATGTATGATCTAACAATCAAAAATCCCATATTTATAATCCCAGTATTACTTAATTAGGAACTAGCAGTTTTACCTGGCGTTGCCCCGTGTACACTGTGGGTATAGTATTTAGTGTCAGGTGTGGTTTTTGGCTGGTGGATGGAAGAGACGGGGGGGGAGTGCCCAGTTGGTAGTGTACTTCATGTATTTAATAGTTGAGTTGAGAGGAGGTGAGGTTGCTTGAGGTGCGTATAGCCAATATGTTTATAGCAAACTTATATACAATGTTAAGAAGTTTTTCCACTTGCAGCCTAATATACAAATGTTGTGGTGGTCCTAATAACAACGATCATGTCTTCCAAACCTAATCGCATAAACTAATCTTTCACATTAACTTTACGATTTATACACGATCTGACCTATCGTACGACTATCGCACGATTTCATTCCATCGTCTATGGGCCCCATTAGAAGATGATAGAGGTATAGATAGGCATAGTTAGATAGATAGATACAGAGTAGATAGATAATAGATATAATAGATAGGTTAGATAGATAGATATAGATATCAGAGTATTGATAGATATAGATAGCAGAGTTAGATAGATAGATAGCAGTTGAAATAGATAGCAAGTTAGAGAGATAGATAGATATACGCTTAGGGGCCTGGAACTTACCTTACCGTGGCGGTACCCCAGCATAATATTATTCACAGGAGGTGAGAATAGCGTTCTCACCTCCCTGTGAATAATAAACACGAATGGCAAATAGTTGTTTTTTTTGAATATGAGAGTTTCAGTCCCTTTAACTGTCAGTTGCCACATCAATATCTACACAGTAACAGGCACAGATACCCCTCTCCCCCATCAATATCTACACCATAACAGGTACAGATACCCCTCTCCCCCCATTAATATCTACACCGTAACAGTCCGTAACTGTGTTTGAGCTTTTTGCAGTATCTGTTTGGCTCTGATGCCTTTAATTTATGTGAAAATAAAGAAACCAAGCCTAAATAGAGGTGGGGGGGTTTGACACCATCTGTCTGCCATGTACAATGCTGTTTTGACACCTTACGCCCTTAACACCTGGCTGTGATATGCTAATTGGGATTTTCCAGGCTACATAATTGCCACAGATTCTTGTACAAGTCATTCTGAATTGAGAAAGCCAGTCGGATGACTAGCGAAACGTCTTCAAGAACTAAACTTCAAGTCCAGTTGATCTAATTGAATACAACAGATATCCTTTAAGGTTGGAAGAAGAAGTTTCATCTTCAGGTTAGGAGGGGTTTCTTTACAGTGAGAACGGTGAAACTGTGGAGCTGTCTTCCAGCAGATGTGGTAATGGCAAGTTCATTGAATAGCTTTAAAAAAGGCCTGGATAAGTTTCTAAAACTAAAAAATATTGAGAATTACTGGTATTAATGCATATAGATCTGGTTGATCCAGGGATACTTTCCGATTGCCGTTTGGAGTCAGGAAGGAACTGTGTTTGAGCTTTTTGCAGTATCTGTTTGGCTCTGATGCCTTTAACTGTGGAATCCAGGCGTATGCTGCATGGTACTAGCCTTTGTTGTCTGCATCGGAGGTTAAATCGCAGGTGGTTTCTGTAGTCTGCCAATTTCCTTGCTGTCTTTTCATATTGCCGTACAAGTTTGAGGGTTTTCTCCCCAAAATGATTTGAAATATGCTTATGCTTACTCTTAAGAAGAGTTTTCAAAAAACACCGTATCCCTGTCTGCTTTAAACCGAGCAACACGCTGAGGCAGCAATTGGTACATCCGAAAGACCCAATACCGAAACACAAGAAAAGCGACATCATATACGCAGTGCAGTGCAGTCCCCATATTAAGAATACCAGTATGATGTACCTGAATCAATAATCCATGTATGATCTAACAATCAAAATCCCATATATAATCCCAGTATACTTATATTAGGAACTAGCAGTTTTACCTGGCGTTGCCCGTGTACACATGTGGGTATAGTATTTATGTGCAGGTGTGTGTTTGGCTTGGATGGAAGAGACGGGGGGGGGGGAGTGCACAGTTGGTAGTGTACTTCATGTATTTAATAGTTATGAGTTGAGGAGGTGAGGTTGCTTGAGGTGCGTATAGCACATATGTTTATAGCAAACTTTATATACAATGTTAGAAGTTTTTCCACTTGCAGCCTAAATATACAAATGTTGTGGTGGTCCTAATAACAACGATCATGTCTTCCAAACCTAATCGCATAAGACTATATCTTTCACATTAACTTTACGATTTATACACGATCTGACCTATCGTACGACTATCGCACGATTTCATTCCATCGTCTATGGGCCCCATTAGATAGATGATAGAGGTAGATAGATAGCAGAGTTAGATAGATAGATAGCAGAGTTAGAAGATGATGATAGATAGATAGAGTTAATAGATAGATTATAGATAGCAGAGTTAGATAGATATAGATAGCAGAGTTAGATAGATAGAGCAGAGTTAGATAGATAGATAGCAGAGTTAGAGAGATAGATAGATATTACGCTTAGGGGACCTGGAACTTACCTTACCGTGGCGGTACCCCGAGCATAATATTATTCACAGGGAGGTGAGAATAAGCGTTCTCACCTCCCTGTGAATAATAAACACGAATGGCAAATAGTTGTTTTTTTGGAATATGAGAGGTTTACAGTCCCTTTAACTGTCAGTTGCTAATCCCAGATTGCTGTACCTGTATCAATAACCCCATATTAAGAATCCCAGTATGATGTACCTGGCAGTTGTTTAGTGCTTCATTATAGCCCAAAGGAGTGACAGAGCCACAGAGGTGAATGGTGGAGATCGCAGTACAGCAGTTCTCCAGCACCAGCAGTAAGTTAGCAAAAGTATGCAAAAAAAGCAGCAGTAAGTAAAGCAAAAGTATGGGGAGAGGAGGGTGAGGAAGAAGGGAGGTTGGAGGAATAGAGTATCTGTGCCTGATACTGTGTAGATATTAATGGGTGGATGGAATAGGGGTATCTGTGTAAATATTAATGGCGGAGGGAGAAGGTTATCTGTGCCTGTTACTGCTGTAGATACATAGTAACATAGTAATTAAGGTTGAATAAAGACATACGTCCATCAAGTCCAACCTATTCACCCCCTTTTTTTTTTTAACCCTACCTAACAGTTGATCCAGAGGAAGGCAAAAAAACCCAGCTAAAAAGGGGGAAAAGTTCCTTCCTGACTCCAAACGGCAATCGGAAAGTATCCCTGGATCAACCAGATCTATATGCATTAATACCAGTAATTCTCAATATTTTTTAGTTTTAGAAACTTATCCAGGCCTTTTTTAAAGCTATTCAATGAACTTGCCATTACCACATCTGCTGGAAGACAGCTCCACAGTATTCACCGTTTCACTGTAAAGAAACCCCTCCTAACCTGAAGATGAAACTTCTTCTTCCAACCTTAAAGGATATCTGTTGTATTCAATTAGATCAACTGGACTTGAAGTTTAGTTCTTGAAGACGTTTCGCTAGTCATCCGACTGGCTTTCTCAATTCAGAATGACTTGTACAAGAATCGTGGCATTATTATGTGCCTGGAAAATCCCAATTAGCATATCACAGCCCAGGTGTTAAGGGCTGTAAGGTGTCAAAACAGCATTGTACATGGCAGACAGATGGTGTCAAACCCCCCACCTCTATTTAGGTTGGTTTCTTATTATTCACATAATGGCCTCCTAACACCTCTCTTGAACCAGTCACGTTCCTTTGCCAATATGTTAACATTACAATCTTCAAAGGTATGTCCTTTATCCTTAAGATGCAGGTACACGGCTGAGTCCTGACCCGAGGAATTGGCTCTTCTGTGCTGGGCCATACGTTGATGCAGTTGTTGTTTGGTCTCCCCCACATACAAATCAGAGCATCTTACCTGCACTGCACTGCGTATATGATGTCGCTTTTCTTGTGTTTCGGTATTGGGTCTTTCGGATGTACCAATTGCTGCCTCAGCGTGTTGCTCGGTTTAGAAGCAGACAGGGATACGGTGTTTTTTGAAAACTCTTCTAAGAGTAAGCATAAGCATATTTCAAATCATTTTGGGGAGAAAACCCTCAAACTTGTACGGCAATATGAAAAGACAGCAAGGAAATTGGCAGACTACAGAAACCACCTGCGATTTAACCTCCGATGCAGACAACAAAGGCTAGTACCATGCAGCATACGCCTGGATTCCACAGTTAAAGGCATCAGAGCCAAACAGATACTGCAAAAAGCTCAAACACAGTTACGGACTGTTACGGTGTAGATATTAATGGGGGGAGAGGGGTATCTGTACCTGTTATGGTGTAGATATTGATGGGGGAGAGGGGTATCTGTGCCTGTTACTGTGTAGATATTGATGTGGGAGGGAGAAGGGTATCTGTGCTGTTAGTGTAGAAATTAATGGGGAGAGGTATCTGTGCTTGTTATTGGTGTAGATATTGATGGGGGAGTGATGTATCTGTGCCTGTTATGGTGTAGATATTGATGGGGGAGTGGGGTATCTGTGTCTGTTACTGTGTAGATATTGATGGGGGGAGACGGGTATCTGTGCCTGTTACTGTGTAGATATTATTGGCGGAAAAGAGGGGTGTCCGTCATCTTTGACAGATGGGAGTACACACAATCACGATCGTACTCCCAACATAAAGTATAGGGAGGACATACTCTCTACAATCGCAGCTGACTCCCTAAACTTAAGTATAGAGGGCGGACCACAACCGAATTGAATTTTCCGTTTGAAACGATAATTGCCGATGGAACGTTCATTGGTGTCAGAAACTATTGCTTTGGCCAAACACTGATACCGATAAAGGGCCAATCTCGTGGATTCCCGACAGGATCGGCCCTTTAACAGGAATGTGTGTACCCAGTTTAACTGTCATTTGCTAATCCCAGATTGCTGTACCTGTATCAATAACCCCATATTAAGAATACCAGTATGATGTACCTGAATCAATAATCCATGTATGATCTAACAATCAAAAATCCCATATTATAATCCCAGATTACTTATATTAGGAACTAGCAGTTTTACCTGGCGTTGCCCGTGTACACATGTGGGTATAGTATTTAGTGCAGGTGTGTGTTTGGCTTGGATGGAAGAGACGGGGGGGGGAGTGCACAGTTGGTAGTGTACTTCATGTATTTAATAGTTATGAGTTGAGGAGGTGAGGTTGCTTGAGGTGCGTATAGCACATATGTTTATAGCAAAACTTTATATACAATGTTAGAAGTTTTTCCACTTGCAGCCTAAATATAAATGTTGTGGTGGTCCTAAAACAACGATCATTGTCTTCCAAACCTATCGCATAAGACTATATCTTTCACATTAACTTTACGATTTATACACGATCTGACCTATCGTACGACTATCGCACGATTACCATCCATCGTCTATGGGCCCCATTAGAAATGATAGATGTAGGTATAGATAGCAGAGTTAGATAGATAGATAGCAGAGTTAGACTAGATAGATAGATAGATATAGATAGATAGATAGATAGATAAGATAGCAGAGTTAGATAGATATAGATAGCAGAGTTAGATAGATAGATAGCAGAGTTAGATAGATAGATAGCAGAGTTAGAGAGATAGATAGATATTACGCTTAGGGGACCTGGAACTTACCTTACCGTGGCGGTACCCCGAGCATAATATTATTCACAGGGAGGTGAGAATAAGCGTTCACCTCCCTGTGAATAATAAACACGAATGGCAAATAGTTGTTTTTTTGGAATATGAGAGTTTACAGTCCCTTTAACTGTCAGTTGCTAATCCCAGATTGCTGTACCTGTATCAATAACCCCATATTAAGAATACCAGTATGATGTACCTGAATCAATAATCCATGTATGATCTAACAATCAAAAATCCCATATTTATAATCCCAGTATTACTTATATAGGAACTAGCAGTTTACCTGGCTTGCCCGTGTACAATGTGGGTATAGTATTTATGGCAGGTGTGTGTTGGCTTGGATGGAAGAGACGGGGGGGGGAGTGCACAGTTGGTAGTGTACATCATTCGTATTTAATAGTTATGAGTTGGAGGATGGAGGTGAGGTTGCTTGAGGTGGTATAGCACTATGTTTATAAGAAAACTTTATATAACATGTTAGAAGTTTTTCCACTTGCAGCCTAAATATACAAATGTTGTGGTGGTCCTAATTGGGAACATGCTACAGTAATGGGCCTTTGGGGAAAAATTGGTTAACTGCAACTGATACCCCAGCACTTGATTGACTGAGGGCTGTGTGTGTGACCATGCTTGATCATACTCCAATATAGGTGTGGAAGTACGCAAAAATGCTTGATCAAGCATGGTCACCACACACCCCAGGTCATTTAATAAAAGGTAATGTTTCTTAGAGTCCCTTTCAAACACATGCATACAGCAAATTCTTCAGTACATAAAACTAATGTGCTCAACTAAGAAGGTTATTGATACAGGTACAGCAATCTGGGATTAGCAACTGACAGTTAAACTGGGTACACACATTCCTGTTAAAGGGCCGATCCTGTCGGGAATCCACGAGATTGGCCCTTTATCGGTATCAGTGTTTGGCCAAAGCAATAGTTTCCGACACCAATGAACGTTCCACATCGGCAATTATCGTTTCAAACGGAAAATTCAATTCGGTTGTGGTCCGCCCTCTATACTTAAGTTTAGGGAGTCAGCTGCGATTGTAGAGAGTATGTCCTCCCTATACTTTATGTTGGGAGTACGATCGTGATTGTGTGTACTCCCATCTGTCAAAGATGACGGACACCCCTCTTTTCCGCCAATAATATCTACACAGTAACAGGCACAGATACCCGTCTCCCCCCATCAATATCTACACAGTAACAGACACAGATACCCCACTCCCCCATCAATATCTACACCATAACAGGCACAGATACATCACTCCCCCATCAATATCTACACCATAACAAGCACAGATACCTCTCCCCCATTAATTTCTACACTAACAGGCACAGATACCCTTCTCCCTCCCACATCAATATCTACACAGTAACAGGCACATATACCCCTCTCCCCCATCAATATCTACACCATAACAGGTACAGATACCCCTCTCCCCCCATTAATATCTACACCGTAACAGGCACAGATATCTCCCCCCCAGAGAGTGGTGGTTAATGGAGCTACATCTATGTGGGCTAAAGTTCTAAGCGGAGTGCCTCAGGGTTCTGTACTGGGGCCGTTTCTGTTTAATCTGTTTATAAATTAATTAGAAGGGGGCATTGAGAGCAAGGTATAGTATAGTATAGTATTTGAGGTTGAATAAAGACATACGTCCATCCAGTCCAACCCATCTAGCAATATCCTCATTTCCTGCCTAACTGTTGATCCAGAGGAAGGCAAAAAAAACCCACCAAATTTATGAAGGGGGAAAAAATTCCTTCCTGACTCCAAGTGGCAATCGGAATTTTCCCTGGATCAACTCTACTTTATGTATCAATACCAGTAACTTGCAACATTCCTTGTTTGCAGAAACTCATCCAGCTTTTTTTTTAAACTGACCAATGAACCTGCCATTACAACGTCCACTGGAAGACAGTTCCATAGGTCTCGGTGTTTGCTGATGACACTAAACTATGCAGAGCTTTGAAAACTACCAATGATGTGCAAGTGCTGCAAGCAGACCTAGATAGATTATCAAAATGGGCAGTAGAATGGCAGATGAGATTCAATGTTGATAAATGTAATGTAATGTTGATGCATTTGGGATTTAATAATCCCTGTGCCACCTACACCATAAATAACTCTGTGTTAAGTGCATCTGTAATGGAAAAAGATTTGGGGGTTCTGGTAGATAACAGACTTAGCTATAGCAAACAATGCCAGGTAGCAACGGCTAGAGCTAGCAAGATATTGTCTTGTATAAAAAGGGGAATAGATTCAAGAGAGAAAAATATTATTCTCCCTCTTTATAAAGCACTGGTAAGGCCTCATTTGGAATATGCGGTGCAGTTTTGGAATCCCATATACAAAAGGGACATCTTGGAAATTGAGGCAGTTCAGAGAAGGGCAACTAAATTAATAAGGGGAATGGAGGGGCTTGAATATGCAGGCAGATTAGACAAGTTAGGGCTCTTTACATTGGAGAAGCGACGTTTGCGTGGGGACATGATAACCTTATACAAATATATTAATGGCCCATACAATGAACTCTCTGGTGCATTGTTTACTAACAGGTCATATCAGAGGACTCGTGGACATCCTTTAAGGTTGCTTATGAAGGTTCTCATTCATCCAGGTCATGGTATATCTGTTGTATTCAATTAGATCAACTGGACTTGAAGTTTAGTTCTTGAAGACGTTTCGCTAGTCATCCGACTGGCTTTCTCAATTCAGAATGACTTGTACAAGAGTCTGTGGCAATTATGTACCCTGGAAAACCCCAATTAGCATATCACAGCCAGGTGTTAAGGGTGTGATTAGATAGTGGCTAAGAGGTGTTATAGGAACGCCCAGAGTAAGGTGTCAAAACAGCATTGTACATGGCAGACAGATGGTGTCGAACCCCCCCACCTCTATTTAGGCTTGGTTTCTTTATTTTACCTGGATGGCCCCAGACCCCCCTATCATTCTTCTTGCATAGAAGATAGTTACACATATAAACAAAACCAGATGTCTAATGCAGTCTTCTGACTCGGGAATATCCATGATACAGAGTTTGGGGTCTAATGGAATGGGACAGGATAATATGTTTGAGATGCTTCTTATGATTTTGTTCCAAAATTGTTTATGGCTTTCTCCCATATAAGATGACAAAAGTCTGCAGGTTCATGTTGGCATTTAGGACAGTTTGAAGTGTTGTTAGAGGACATGCATACTTTTCTAATAGGTGTCATATACCGGTATGCTTGGTGCAAAACATAAAATTGTATGATTTTATTTGGTTCTGATGGTGATACCTTAAAGTATATGTATACTGAACAAATTACTTTGCGTCATCTTAATCTATAAATAAATATGTGTAAGTAGCACTTATGCTGAGCTGTGTGTGTTTCTGCATGCCTTCAATAAAGTACTTTTTTTGCTCAGGCTCTGACCACGGACCTAACTATTTCCCCCCATACCAACTGTCAATACTGCATATAGTATACAGCATACCAACTGTCAAACCATTCCAGCTACAGCAAAACTGCTTATAGAAATGCTGAAATGTACGATGCTTCAGATTGGATATCTAAAGAAATAGGGGGCAGATCAACAAAAAAAATTATACAGTTATGGTTGGGATGAATTATAGTTTCCTCTAATAGGCAATTTAAAGAAACAAATTTGCCAGTTTACATACCCTTTAAGATGCCAGTTCATCCCAGTCATCGTCCCCCAGGGAAAGTATGTGCCATGTCCATTTGCTCATTAAAGTGTTGGTGCCCTCTTCTAGTTTTGCATGTAGTAAGCAAGTATATAGATTGGACTGGGTGTTGCAGATTGGAATTTGGATATTAAACAGAAACAAATTTTTGGAGGTATCTAAATAGTATGATATGTGCAAACATTTTAATGGCCATTTGCTCTAGGGTTCCAGCTATAGGAAGGGAGGCTAGATTTATATAGTGAGGATTATTTGCATTGTTTTAGGAATGATTGCATTTTTTTCCAGGATTTATGTTGTTGTATGTGCAAGCAGGTACCATTATTTGGCAGGGTATTTGTGTTGGAGTCTAGGAAAATTAGTGGATGAGTCAGAAGGTAGTGGTGGAGTAGGCTTTCATAAAGACTTAGTAGGGAAGTATGCTAGTCCATGGTAAGTCCTTTGATATTAGGGTCGGAATCTTAGTTGTATGCTAATATTTCAAATACTATAATGAACAGGTACAGGGATAGGGCTGAATTCGAATTTTGATAGACAGCTCCACGAAAAAGGATATTCTACATAAATGAAAGCCTTTTGTGCGTCCAGGGAGAGTATGACTTGTGTGCCCGAGTTGTCACGGTCTGCTTGGGTATGAACTTGTGTCTTTCTGATGTTTATAGAATTAGACTTGACAGGCATGAAGCCTGTCTGGTCGAGATGTATGATGGTTTGGATTATCTATCAAAGTCTGTTTGCCAGGATTTTGGCTATTGCTTATGAAGGTTCTCATTCATCCAGGTCATGGTATATCTGTTGTATTCAATTAGATCAACTGGACTTGAAGTTTAGTTCTTGAAGACGTTTCGCTAGTCATCCGACTGGCTTTCTCAATTCAGAATGACTTGTACAAGAGTCTGTGGTAATTATGTACCCTGGAAAATCCCAATTAGCATATCACAGCCAGGTATTAAGGGCGTGATTGCATAGTGGCTAAGAGGTGTTATAGGAACGCCCAGAGTAAGGTGTCAAAAAAGCATAGTACATGGCAGACAGTTGGTGTCAAAAACCCCCCCACCTCTATTTAGGCTTGGTTTCTTTATTTTCACATAAATGGCCTCCTTAACACCTCTCTTGAACCAGACAGGTTCCATTGCCAATATGTTAACATTACAATCTTCAAAGGTATGTCCTTTATCCTTAAGATGCAGGTACATGGCTGAGTCCTGACCCGAGGAATTAGCTTTTCTGTGCTGGGCCATACGTTGATGCAGTTGCTGTTTGGTCTCCCCCACATACAAATCGGAGCATTCTTCACTGCACTGCATATATGATGTCGCTTTTCTTGTGTTTCGGTAAAGGGTGTGGGGGGGGGGGTTCGACACCAACTGTCTGCCATGTACAATGCTGTTTTGACACCTTACTCTGGGCGTTCCTATAACACCTCTTAGCCACTATTCAATCACGCCCTTAACACCTGGCTGTTATATGCTAATTGGGATTTTCCAGGGTACATAATTGCCACAGATTCTTGTACAAGTCATTCTGAATTGAGAAAGCCAGTCGGATGACTAGCGAAACGTCTTTAAGAACTAAACTTCAAGTCCAGTTGATCTAATTGAATACAACAGATATACCATGACCTGGATGAATGAGAACCTTCACAAGCAGATATCTGTTAATATTTCTCCAGCAGGGCTTTTCATGGAGAAGATACAAAATGTCATCTATTTCAAGGGCAGAGTATGCAAATTTGGCTTCTCTGTCTGTTTTGACTCTGTATTGTGTATTTCAGGTTTATATGGAGTAATAGAGAGACTCCTCTGGAGTAGGAGGAATATGTGCTGTGTGTTATCCAGCCCAACCATGGCCTGAGTAAGTAGTGTGTATTTGTATGTAATAGGTGTGTTTCATGTAGACACATAATGTCTGGATTGTAACTGGGAGAGGTTTGCTAGACGTTTTCTGGGACTATCGAGTCCCCCAATGTTCCAGGAGATGACTTTAAGGGTCTGACTCATGGAGGATACTGGTGAAACGTGTGATTGTGCCAAGGTGGGAGAGGAGTGACCCAGGGGCAGAGCAAGAAGGCTGGGAAGAGTGCGATATATCTGTTGGTGGTTGGGGAAGTCCATAAGTCTTAATATGCCTCATGGGGTAGGGAATACAGTTATTGACTGAAACATATTCATGAATACAATGCAGAATATTTATTTATTGTAGCTTAGGTAGTGAGGTAACGTAAGGTAACCGTTAAACCAAGTCCTGAAAAATCAGTACTATTTATGGGGATGCACGTAGCGCAGTTTCTGCGTTTGGGATGAATGGGGCCAATGTCCGACTTCTCCCGAAGTGTCCAAAATATTGTTACAAGTATAATAATTTTGTGAAGATACTGTACATTTTATAACAGTTAAACTTTTGTAATAGTTAAACCCTGGACTCTCTATGGAGCAACCTATGTCAATATATTTGCCCATTAGAAACAGGTAGTTGTGGAAGAGGGGGTGAGGGATATAGGATAGAAGAGTGAGGGACAGGAGAAGGAGAAGAGGGGGGCGGGGGTATGAGGAGTATGACAATTTTTTAAATAGATTTAGAAGGTCAACCTTCAATGCCTATATTGTATGTCTTGGGCCATCGATCTCCCAGGGCTGTGTCTCCCCAATGTATAGTGTGGAGTTATAGTATCTAGGTCAGGGTTGACCTCACCATGACCTCCAAAATACATGTGTCTTTATAATGGTTTCACCCCTATCTCACAGACATATCCAGCATTTAAAATAATAAGGGGTGTGTTAGCCAACATCTGGGAGTCACAGCAACTCTCAAATTTATCAAATTACAGTGAGTCCCAGGGACCAGACTTTTTGTAGGTTTTAATACATATATATATATATATATATATATATATATATATATATATATATAAAATACAGATCAGGGATGGATTTACTCCTCAGTAGCCTTCTTTTTGGGGAAGAAGATAGACTGTTTAGGAGGTGAAGGGGTGGTGGGAACTTAAAAGCCGCCCCTCCAACCTCAAGCGCCCCTAGGCACGTGGCTACTGTGCCTTATGGTAAATCCGGGCCTGATACAGATGTTTGTATACATTACAATATGAATGATAATATGGGGTTAAAACCTTTCATTTGCATTCAAAATTATACTTCCTATATATATAGATGTTATAAGGTATATAATGCAGATTGACTGGGAGTTAACCTTTCAATAACATATTTGGTGTAGGTCATTATTTCAAAGCTATTTCAGTTTATGAGTCTTATTTAAAGCTGGAAAGGCCTGCCTATTTACTAGTCATGGGTTTTGGGTGTTTTCAGTCATCTTCCCCCCCCCCCAAAGCAGTGGGTGGATGGAGTACTCATGGGCCAAGTGAGCATAGTCCTTGCAATGTGTCTCAATGTGTCTCAAAATATCCACTTAGTCTTAAAGATGTGTTCTCTTGATCATGGGGTTACCCTTCCCCATCCCACAACGCTGAGGGGTAGAGAAGTGAGGCCACAGGGGAGCACTCCTCAATGTTTCATGAATATGCACTTATTTAGTGTGTCAAAGAATTGTACTCTTCCATCTGCTTGAACTCACATCCTGGCCTGCGAACGTAATTAAATAAGATCGGGCCTAGTGCTTTTTGATATCCAGGAATGTGGCACGTCTCCTCTGCAGTTCAACAGAGTAATCTGGAAAAAGTTTAATTTTCGTACTGCAGATTTTCCGCTATGCGCTGTATTGTAGCTTTTAGCTTTAGCGTCCTGTTCGGCCTATATATTGTTTTCGTCAGGGACATTGTATTACGTAAATTATATTTGTGGAATTGCAGATTATAACATTTTAAAGTTTTCTTTCATACTTTGGCTCTTTAATTCCCTTATTTTTTAGATAGATTAGATTGTTTGGTTGGGTCATAAATATGTATATTTTGCCTCAGTTGTTTAAACGGATTTGGAGGATTTTATCCAACCAGTGTTTTTTGTGACAGTTTTATAAAAAGTAGGAATTGCAATGATTGTGAAGGTTCTCATTCATCCAGGTCATGGTATATCTGTTGTATTCAATTAGATCAACTGGACTTGAAGTTTAGTTCTTGAAGACGTTTCGCTAGTCATCCGACTGGCTTTCTCAATTCAGAATGACTTGTACAAGAATCTGTGGCAATTATGTACCCTGAAATTCCAAATTAGCATATTACAGCCAGGTGTTAGGTACCGCAAGGCGTGATTGCATTGTGGCTAAGAGGAGTTATAGGAACTAGTATAGTATTTGAGGTTGAATAAAGACATACATACATCCAGTCCAAAATTCCTTCCTGACAAGTAGCAATCGGAAATTTCCCTGGGTCAACTCTACTTTATGTATCAATACCAGTAACTTGCAACATTCCTTGTTTGCAGAAACTCATCCAGCTTTTTTTTTAAACTGACCAATGAACCTGCCATAACAACGTCTACTGGAAGACCGTTCCATAGCTTTACCGCTCTCACAGTGAAAAACCCTTTCCGAACTTGAAGCCCAAACCTTTTTTCTTCAAGTCTTAAGGGATGTCCTCATGTCCTCTGACATGTTCTATTGGTGAACAATGCCCCAGATAGTTTATTGTATGGCCCGTTAATGTATTTATACACAGTAATCATATCCCCACGCAAGCACCTTTTCTCCAGCGTACATAATTGTAACTTTTCCAGTCTCTCTTCATATTCAAGCTCCCCCAATCCCCTTATTAATTTAGTTGCCTTCTCTGAACCCTTTCCATTTCAAAGATGTCCTTTTTGTACACAGGATTCCAAAATTGCACTGCATATTCCAAATGAGGCCTTACCAATGCTTTGTAAAGAGGGAGAATTACATTTTCCTCCCTTGAATCCATACCTCTCTTTAAACAAGACAATATTATGCTGGCTCTGGCTGTTGCCGCCTGGCACTGCTTGCTACCTTTAAGTTTATCCACCAAAACTCCAAGATCCCTTTCCAACAGGGATTCACTTAAAAATCCTTGTGCTACTTATACTATAAATGGCTCTGTGTTAAGTCCAAAATGCATCACCTTACATTTATCAACATTGAATCTCATCTGCCACTTAGCAGCCCAATGTGACAATCTATCTAGATCCCCCTGCAACGATTGCACATCCTCTGAAGTTTTTAATGGTCGACAAAGTTTTGTGTCGTCAGCAAACACAGAAACCTTGCTGACAATACCCACTCCCAAATCATCAATAAATAGATTAAATAGAAGCGACCCCAACACAGAACCCTGTGGCACCCCACTTAGCACTTTAGTCCATAATTATGAAGCCCCATTTACAACTACTCTCTGCATCCTATTCATTAACCAATTTTCTATCCATGTACAAATGTGACTCCCCAGACCCACAGACCTCAGCTATACATTTGTCGCCTATGGGGGACTGTATCAAAAGCCTTTGCAAAATCCAAGTAAACTACATCTACTGCTATGCCAGAGTCTAAATTTCTACTTACTTCCCACGGTAAGGTGTCAAAGCAGCATTGTACAACACATGAGGCTTTAACAAGGGATCCCACCAGCCGCTACAAGAAAAAGGTTATAGACTTATTACAACAGCTTCAAAAGGATAAAGCCATTGATCAAGCAATGTATCATAGCCTCTACCCTGGTGAGGCACATCCATGCATATATGGACTCCCAAAGTTACGCAATGAAGGGGCACCACAAAGACCTATAGTCAGCAGCATCAACTCTGTAACATACAAGGTGGCATGCATGGATGTGCCTCACCAGGGTAGAGGCGATGATACATTGCTCGATCAATGGCTTTATCCTTTTGCAGCTGTTGTAGTAAGTCTATGACGCTTTTCTTGTACCGGCTGGTGGGATCCCTTGTTAAAGCCTCATATGTGTTGTTATCCACCAGGAGCATGATCACCTTATCATGGTAGTCTGAGGTGTTGAGTACCACTGTGCATCTTCCCTTGTCTGCCGGTAGAATGGTGATACTAGAATCTTTCTTGAGGGATGTTAAGGCTCTTCTTTCCTGTGTGGTCAGGTTAGATGAAGGAGTTTTAGCACTGGCTAAGGCTGCAGATACCTTAAGGCGAAGTTGTGCCTCACTCTGTGGTACCTTATTATTGTGGATTGAGGCTTCTGTGGCTGCTATAATATCCACCACAGGGATGGCTTTAGGAGTTATGGCAAAATTCAAGCCCTTAGCAAGGACTTCCATTTCTGGCTGGGTCAGAGTCCTGTTAGACAAGTTTCTCACCCATTCCTCCTTGTTAGATGAAGGCACACTTCCCTCCTTTTGTATCCAAGGTAGTTGTTCTCCCTTGGGGGTGTTCTGGGATGACAGTATAGAGAACTTGTTCTGTTGCCTTTGTTTGCCCTTACAGTGCTGAGAAAGCTGTGCTTGTTTGGTGAACTCCATCACTCTTTCCCAGACGGACACAGGTAGCTGTGAGGCCAGGTTCTGTTCTAGTTGACTAATGTTGTGCAATAAAGCATCGACTGTAAAATGTGTCTGTCGTACCTGTTCATTTAGGAGCTGTGTTTGAGCTTTTTGCAGTATCTGTTTGGCTCTGATGCCTTTAACAAGTACGCGCCATATGTCTGCATAATGTGCTTTGCCATTCTTATTCACTTCGCCAAAAAACACATATGTTTTGTGTTCATGAATGGTGATACAAATATATGTGGGGAATGGTCACATTTTGGCCTGATTGTTTTATTACTACTGCATTATCTAACTGTGCTTAGTAATCAAGCACACACTCACGAAAATAACAGAAAATCTTACTCACCTACACAGGGGCCATCTTCCGTCATCGTGCTGCAAGGTTCCTGGTGATGGTCCCGTTGATTGTCTGGTTGTTGACAAGTGTCTTTAATGTGTTGATGTTTCTTTGCATGTCCTACAACGCAAAATACACATAAATACTGTACACCACAATGAACAACTTGTGTTTACAAGCAACAACACACAACAGCAAAACCATGACATATGAAACACTGGCTCTACTTGCGCTCACTAAATATACACGTGTGTATGTAAGATTCCCAATATAGGTACACTGTTGCCACACTTACTCATCCTAGCAGTATATTGGCAGAAGTCAATGCTGTTACTCTCATTTCGCAACACTGTAACATTTTTTTACATCACTTTACATGTCCATTTCCACGTAAACTTGGTTGGACCATTATACAATACGTCATCGGTCATGATCACCGAACGAACGTTCAACGATCTTGGGAATAACTAATTGTTAACTGCCATCATTACCTGAGAAGATCACTTGAGGCACAATGATCAATCTATAATATTAGTTTGTCACATGCAACCATAACAACATGATTCCATTGATCAACTTAACTGTAGTTACTATACTTTACTACTTACGTTTGGCTATAGTCCTATGAATGTAGTTACTATACTTTACTACTTACGTTTGGCTATAGTCCTATGAATTGAGTCTAGTTGGTCCTTTTCCCTCGTTTTTAAATCTGACCATCGTTTCCCCCCCCCCCCCCCCCCCCCCCAAATCCAGGTACACCCACCTACTGACCTACCTTTCCATTCCCATGGAAACCATATTTAACCCTTTCACTGCCAGGAGATTTTCATTTTTTTTTGCGTTAACTGCCAGAAGAATTTTCATGATTTTGCCCTCAATAGCTTTAGACTAATTTTACAGTAGGAAACCTTGCAGTAAATCAGGAATATTATACATTGTTTTTTTCAGCACAAAGTGTACTTTAACATGGTAACAGTATTTTGTAACTTTTCTGGAAATTTTACTGGAATTATGGGTAAAATGTGTAAAAAAAATGAAAAATTAGCAAATTTTCATGGATTTTTCCCATTTTTATTTATAGTTATCTTAAGGTTACACACAAAAATCTTACTGTTTCTAAAAGCTCTGATACTCCCGAGTACAACGATACCAGATATATGTAGGTACCCCACTTTTCCTGTACAGGAGACTCCCCCAAACTAAAACTGCACCATCAAGAATATTACACCAAATTAAAATGTATAACCACTACTGACAGTTAACATAGAATATCTACCAAATTAAAAAAAAAAAGGGGGTGAATAGGTTGGACTTGATGGACGTATGTCTTTATTCAACCTTAATTACTATGTTACTATGTATCTACAGCAGTAACAGGCACAGATAACCTTCTCCCTCCGCCATTAATATTTACACAGATACCCCTATTCCACCCCATTAATATCTACACAGTATCAGGCACAGATACTCTATTCCTCCAACCTCCCTTCTCCCTCACCCTCCTCTCCCCATACTTTTGCTTTACTTACTGCTGGTGCTGGAGAACTGCTGTACTGCGATCTCCACCATTCACCTCTGTGGCTCTGTCACTCCTTTGGGCTATAATGAAGCACTAAACAACTGCCTGCTGCTCTGCACTTTTATTGATTCAGGTACATCATACTGGGATTCTTAATATGGGGTTATTGATACAGGTACAGCAATCTGGGATTAGAGCCACATCATGTGACATCTGCCAGGGGCGGCGGCCCCAGGGGAGAAACATATTCATGTAACATAAAGCCGCTGTAAGGAGGAAAAACCTGGTGGCATATTCATGTAACATAAAGCCGCTGTAAGGAGGAAAAACCTGGTGGAAAAATCACGTTGACAAGTACACACTATTAATGCAGGGGGAGGCTTCTCACATGTATGGAACAAGGAATTGTTCCTGCAGCAATTAACATAGGGGAACCTTTTAAGGAAGAGCTTTTTATTGCCAGACAAATAAAGTTTGGAGCCGCAATCAGAAGGCAAAAAATGTTATAATAACCACACAGAGGTTAGAAATTGCAAATGTCATGTTTTAATTCCAGAATTTTCACATGAAAACCTTGTGCCAAAACAATTTGACACATAAACATATAACACTTGCTAACATGTCACACTTTACAATGTCAGATTATGACTGTACCCTTATTCCTACAGGGGATGCATGTTAGCTGACAATGGGGGCAATACAACTATGAGAAGTGAGGCTGGCATATGTAGCAATATATAAATACTCATGCACATGTTAAGGCTGCTTTACCATACAAATTGCAATGTTACCTTGAGTGATGTTCATTCAAACAAGTGCATACTGTATTTGAGAAACATACTGTTTCAGCTGTGCGTTTGAACACATTACAAGGCTACATCTTTCCATTATGTACACAGCATGTTATCTGGCAATCATATAGAGGTGTACAACATGTTAATGTATTGTGTTTTTTGTGAATACAACGTCATAACAGGAAGCAAAGTGCCAATCATTTCTTTGTAACATACACAGGTGTAACAGGAAGCAAAGTGCCAATCATTTCTTTGTAACATACACAGGTGTTCAATTAGATCAACTGGACTTGAAATGTAGTTCTTGAAGACGTTTCCAAGTACGCGCCATATGTCTGCATAATGTGCTTTGCCATTCTTATTCACTTCGCCAAAAAACACATATGTTTTGTGTTCATGAATGGTGATACAAATATATGTGGGGAATGGTCACATTTTGGCCTGATTGTTTTATTACTACTGCATTATCTAACTGTGCTTAGTAATCAAGCACACACTCACGAAAATAACAGAAAATCTTACTCACCTACACAGGGGCCATCTTCCGTCATCGTGCTGCAAGGTTCCTGGTGATGGTCCCGTTGATTGTCTGGTTGTTGACAAGTGTCTTTAATGTGTTGATGTTTCTTTGCATGTCCTACAACGCAAAATACACATAAATACTGTACACCACAATGAACAACTTGTGTTTACAAGCAACAACACACAACAGCAAAACCATGACATATGAAACACTGGCTCTACTTGCGCTCACTAAATATACACGTGTGTATGTAAGATTCCCAATATAGGTACACTGTTGCCACACTTACTCATCCTAGCAGTATATTGGCAGAAGTCAATGCTGTTACTCTCATTTCGCAACACTGTAACATTTTTTTACATCACTTTACATGTCCATTTCCACGTAAACTTGGTTGGACCATTATACAATACGTCATCGGTCATGATCACCGAACGAACGTTCAACGATCTTGGGAATAACTAATTGTTAACTGCCATCATTACCTGAGAAGATCACTTGAGGCACAATGATCAATCTATAATATTAGTTTGTCACATGCAACCATAACAACATGATTCCATTGATCAACTTAACTGTAGTTACTATACTTTACTACTTACGTTTGGCTATAGTCCTATGAATGTAGTTACTATACTTTACTACTTACGTTTGGCTATAGTCCTATGAATTGAGTCTAGTTGGTCCTTTTCCCTCGTTTTTAAATCTGACCATCGTTTCCCCCCCCCCCCCCCCCCCCCCCAAATCCAGGTACACCCACCTACTGACCTACCTTTCCATTCCCATGGAAACCATATTTAACCCTTTCACTGCCAGGAGATTTTCATTTTTTTTTGCGTTAACTGCCAGAAGAATTTTCATGATTTTGCCCTCAATAGCTTTAGACTAATTTTACAGTAGGAAACCTTGCAGTAAATCAGGAATATTATACATTGTTTTTTTCAGCACAAAGTGTACTTTAACATGGTAACAGTATTTTGTAACTTTTCTGGAAATTTTACTGGAATTATGGGTAAAATGTGTAAAAAAAATGAAAAATTAGCAAATTTTCATGGATTTTTCCCATTTTTATTTATAGTTATCTTAAGGTTACACACAAAAATCTTACTGTTTCTAAAAGCTCTGATACTCCCGAGTACAACGATACCAGATATATGTAGGTACCCCACTTTTCCTGTACAGGAGACTCCCCCAAACTAAAACTGCACCATCAAGAATATTACACCAAATTAAAATGTATAACCACTACTGACAGTTAACATAGAATATCTACCAAATTACGGCTGAGTCCTGACCCGAGGAATTGGCTCTTCTGTGCTGGGCCATATGTTGATGCAGTTGTTGTTTGGTCTCCCCCACATACAAATCAGAGCATTCTTCACTGCACTGCGTATATGATGTCGCTTTTCTTGTGTTTCGGTATTGGGTCTTTCGAATGTACCAATTGCTGCCTCAGCGTGTTGCTCGGTTTAAAGCAGACAGGGATACGGTGTTTTTTTAAAACTCTTCTTAATTTCTCGGAGACCCCTGCTACATATGGGATGACCATGTTCTTTCTCCTGTCTTGCTTTTCCCCTTCACTGTTGGTATTCGTGTTCTTTTCTTTCCTTCTGCTTCTTTTGACAAAGGCCCAGTCTGGATATCCACAAGTTTTCAGGGCTCCTCTGAGATGTTTCATTTCTTTAGCCTTCACCTCTGTGCTAGTGGGGATGTTCTCAGCTCTGTGTTGCAGGGTTCTGATGACCCCCAGCTTGTGATCTAAAGGGTGGAGTCAAACATCAAATACTGATCTGTGTGTGTTGGTTTTCTGTAAACCTCTACTTCCAGTTTACCATTCTCCCTGACTTCTACCAAGTAGTCCAAGAAAGCCAGTTTGTTGTTTTGTACCTCTTCCCTTGTAAATTTGATGTTTTGGTCTACCGCATTAATGTGTTCTGTGAAAGCTTGTACTTCCTTCTGGTGGATTTTAACCCAGGTGTCATCCACATATCTGAACCAGTGGCTGGGTGCTAAGCCCTTAAAGGTATTAAGAGCCAGTTTTTCTACCTCCTCCATGTAAAGGTTGGCTACAATGGGTGAAACTGGAGATCCCATAGCACATCCGTGTTTTTGCTTATAGAACTTATCCCTGTATTTGAAATAGGTGGTATTCAGACACAAGTCCAGTAAGGCACACACCTGTTCTGGGTTGAGATCAGTTCTGCTGGTGAGAGTGCTGTCTTGGCCTAGCCGTTTTCTCACCATGACAACAGCCTCCTTGGTGGGTATACAGGTGAAGAGAGATGTCACATCATAGGACACCATAGTTTCTTCTGCACCGAGTACTATATCTTCAATCTTGTTGGTGAAATCCTGAGAGTTCTGGATGTGATGCTTAGAACTTCCCACCAATGGTCCTAAGATGTTGGCTAGGTATTTTGCCACCTTGTATGTTACAGAGTTGATGCTGCTGACTATAGGTTGTATGCATTCATGAAGCTGTAGCAATATGTTATTGCTGCAAGAATTTGATTGCTATAGTATGCTGTTTATGTTCCCCCTTGTTTGCCTGGCCACACATTGAGCATATTTGCCATATGTGTCTTATGTGCTACAGTTATTGCCTACCCTGTTTGAAGGAGTACAACACATCTACATGTCCAAAATAAGCTACTTTTAGATAGCATGTCACAGTTTCATGGCTCAGGACTGAATAGTCAATATGTGCTTCATACTAAGTAAAATGGATCAGGCATTAGTGATCTGTGGCAAAAGGAAAAGTGGATGTTGCACATGCACTTACTTGTATGGACACTAATAAATGTCATGTACAATTGTAAGTAACATGTACTATGACATAACGAAATGTCCAACAATTTTGGTACACAAAGGTGATAAAGGACTACTTCAAAACATGCTTGCACATGGTATTGTCAGTATTCATTATTGACAGTCTGAGTGACAGTCTTCATTAATTACAGTCTGATTGCACATGTCCTTGCCACTCCATGCCTAATGTTCAAAGTCACTTAGCATTGTTGCTCCTATGTACCTTTGGAGATTGTATGACTGACACTCATGTACTAGTTTCTATTTTCTTCTATGATGGAATATGTACTAATCACATTGCAGAAGTATTAGGCAGGAAATTTCCATCACTCCTAACACTTAAGACATTATCAGTGTTATACCATAAAACCTCTTATTGTTAACAATGGGGCTCATTTGGCCACAACCAATCAGATGTTACCTTTCAAATGCAAACTAAAATCTGATTGGTTGGGGCAAAAATAGGAAATTTTACAACAATAACAATTAGTATTAATTCTCCCTGCTTGTTTTCCCCCAAACACTTAATGCTTCTCAGATGGGTTTGTACAGGCAAGCAAACCTCAGAGGCAATGTCTTCTTGAAGGGGATATATTTGTCGGCACATTAGTGCACACGCCACATTCTTGAATTAAGTGCTTGGTGACACATTATGGTGACACAATTATGTAGTGTACAAGTCATTGGATACTGTTTTAGTTTACACCATGGCTGAATCGTATTCATGTTATGCTCGTTTGCTAAAATGCTGCATAATGGGAATTAGTTATCATTGTGCTAGCCACTAACCTGTGGTGCTGGAGAAGTGTCCACCTAATTTATGTACAATAATGACATAGTCCGTCAAAGTATATATCTGACAGTACCAAATGATATATATCAATTTTCCCACTCCAATGGCAAAAAAGACATGCTGCTGACATGTATTTGGACCTATACCACTATTCACCTGAATGACAGATGGTCACTCTAGAAATTCAGTGAATGACGGCAATGTTTGCTCTGGCAACCAGCAAAAGTATTAGCAACTGCAACTATGGTTTGTTGCTGTAGTGCATGATCATGCTTCCGTGTGCATGCTCTGGAAACTCCTAGGAAAACACTCATGACATACATACATGTTTGTGTTGCTATTGAGCCTAGGTAAGGTAAGGGCATTGAGGATCAAATCTTCATGTGTTAATAACTAAGATACAATGGGAGTAACATATAAGGTCTCACTGTAGCATGCACATTAAATGGGCACATGTTTGGGCAACCGTACAAATTACCCACAAAACTCGCATAACACCCTTGTAAACACATTCAATATCTTCGACAGTTATGCACGTTTGTATGCTTTGTGTCTGCTTTCATTGCAGAACTTGCAATTCAAATTGCCAAATAAATCCTGTGCATAATCCTACACAAGCCTCACTATTGCAGATTTCTGTTGCTAGTAACAGGTGTTGGTCATGCGCAGGTGTTTGGTTGGTTTTCTTCAAGACATATGCAGCTGTGTCACAAGTTGAACAGAAAGAAACATAACATGTCCAGCTATGGTCACTATGCTGCTGCTTTTACACTGTTTCAAATTATGTGTATTAGGTTGTCCATTTTGAGTGCTATATACATATGTGAGATTTGCTAGGCTGTCTATATGTTAAGCAACATTAGGTTCTACTGACACCATGGTTACACACTGACATTTTACTACTAACACTGTACGAATACCCAAATGTGGTCCTGTTGCTCATGGTGTATCATGTTGGGTTTATCAGTTTTAGGCAACTGTGTTTGGTGCAAGTATTATCCCTGAGTGGTATCCAAAATATTGAATGTAAACATTAACGCAGTATTGGTAACATCTGTAAGGAATTTAGAATTTTAAAAACAGTGATTTTTGAATCAACAATTAAACCTGATAAAAGTTATTAAAATGTAACTTGAAACACGCTGCACTTCACTCCAGTGATTTTCTTATTACATCCATTTCACATTCCAATGTTGTAATCTGGTGTTTAAGCATTTTGACATCTTCTACACACTTTAGAATTCTTGTTTTCAGTTGACTCTTCCATGTGCTTTGATCTTTATCAATGTTTATGTCTGTAATTAAGTAATAGCAAATAAACATTTGGTATTGGCAGCTATTACCACATTACTTACATTGTCATGCAATCCACTCGGAGTTAAGAATCCATTTGTGCTCTTCAGGCACACACATTCATATGCACAATGAGATACATAGTAACATGTACATGTTTGCCATAATGACTATAAAGCACTGTGTTCAGTAACAATGGCATGTCACTCAATGCCATCCAAGTACGCGCCATATGTCTGCATAATGTGCTTTGCCATTCTTATTCACCTCGCCAAAAAACACATATGTTTTGTGTTCATGAATGGTGATACAAATATATGTGGGGAATGGTCACATTTTGGCCTGATTGTTTTATTACTACTGCATTATCTAACTGTGCTTAGTAATCAAGCACACACTCACGAAAATAACAGAAAATCTTACTCACCTACACAGGGGCCATCTTCCGTCATCGTGCTGCAAGGTTCCTGGTGATGGTCCCGTTGATTGTCTGGTTGTTGACAAGTGTCTTTAATGTGTTGATGTTTCTTTGCATGTCCTACAACGCAAAATACACATAAATACTGTACACCACAATGAACAACTTGTGTTTACAAGCAACAACACACAACAGCAAAACCATGACATATGAAACACTGGCTCTACTTGCGCTCACTAAATATACACGTGTGTATGTAAGATTCCCAATATAGGTACACTGTTGCCACACTTACTCATCCTAGCAGTATATTGGCAGAAGTCAATGCTGTTACTCTCATTTCGCAACACTGTAACATTTTTTTACATCACTTTACATGTCCATTTCCACGTAAACTTGGTTGGACCATTATACAATACGTCATCGGTCATGATCACCGAACGAACGTTCAACGATCTTGGGAATAACTAATTGTTAACTGCCATCATTACCTGAGAAGATCACTTGAGGCACAATGATCAATCTATAATATTAGTTTGTCACATGCAACCATAACAACATGATTCCATTGATCAACTTAACTGTAGTTACTATACTTTACTACTTACGTTTGGCTATAGTCCTATGAATTGAGTCTAGTTGGTCCTTTTCCCTCGTTTTTAAACCTGACCATCGTTTTCGAAGCTGATCTTTAGATCTGATGACACCAAAACGATTGTTAATGCCTTTGATAATTCTTTGCAGCACTTTGTCCTTATGTACTTTCTGGTGATGGTATTTCTTTTGTACACAATCATAATCCAGCTTTTTTATGAGTTGCACCATATAAATCATCTCCTCCCTCGACATTGCTGATGCTCTGTATTGGAAATTGGAAATTTTTAAAGCTTTCCCCTTTTTTTTTTTTTTCCTTCCACAGACCTTGGATCCATGTAACTTGGAACTGGATGGCTGGTCTTGGTGTACTAAAATGTGTGGCCTTTGCTCTTCTGGAGTTTGCACTTGCAGATGGTCAGATCTGTAGACGCTCTCCTCAATCCTCTCCATGTTGGTGGATATGCAAAATGGCCGCTCCTATACTTTGGCGCCAGGTTGAAGCTCTGCAAGGGCGTACTCCCGCGTGATGTCATCAGTGGTGCGCTGATGCGGACGAAATAGCCATCGGACATTACATTCGTAACAACTACACGAACGATCGTTACTATATTCGTGTAACACGGTTGTGTGAATTAAGTCATTAAGGTTATCCCAAAGTAAATCCTGCGCATGCTTAATGTTGCAGGGAAAATGCAAATGACTGATCTTTGTATTTCTTAGAGTTCCTGTGTTTTGTATTCTTGCCTTTTATTCTTCCACTTTCTTTGACCGTAGCTCCTCCCACATTTTTGGACCTACAGACATGAAAATCGGTACAGACGTGCACGGCATTTTCTAGCTAAGGAATCCGCGGAAGCGTTACGGCGTTATCATTGAAGTTCCCAACATTTGTGTCCAAAAACTATAAGATTAACAATCCTCCACTCTGGATCTTTCAAAACCGTGTTGTTCATGGTCATAAATACAAATGGTGATACCCCCAACCCCCCCCCCCCCAAATCCAGGTACACCCACCTATGACCTACCTTTCCATTCCATGGAAACCATATTAACCTTTCACTGCCAGGAGATTTTCATTTTTTTGCGTTAACTGCCAGAAGAGAATTTTCATGATTTTGCCCTCAATAGCTTTAGACTAATTTTACAGTAGGAAACCTTGCAGTAAATCAGGAATATTAATAATTGTTTTTTCAGCACAAAGTGTACTTTAACATGGTAACAGTATTTTGTAACTTTTCTGGAAATTTTACTGGTTATGGGTAAAATGTGTAAAAAAAATGAAAAATTAGCAAATTTTCATGGATTTTTCCCATTTTATTTATAGTTATCTAAAGGTTACACACAAAAATCTTACTGTTTCTAAAAGCTTGATACTCCCGAGTACAAACGATACCAGATATATGTAGGTACCCCACTTTTCCTGTACCGAGACTCCCCCAAACTAAAACTGCACCATCAAGAATATTACACCAAATTAAAATGTATAACCACTACTGACAGTTAACATAGAAATCTACAAATTAACTAAAATATCCCCACAAGTGAGATATTTTTAGAACTACACACCCGAAGGATTTTATGAGTGAGGTAAGTTTGATCAAAATGCAGATACCCGGACGCAGCTCTTCGTCCAATTGTAAGTTGTTTTCTCACATTTTCCTTTTTTTCCTCAACTGTAAAATCAGAGACAAATCAAATGCGAATTTCAGCTAAAAACTGTGAGGAAAGTTCAAACGCATCTCAAATATCAAAGCCTAACCCTCCCCGAATAAAACGTTATGCCACATTCATGGGTGTACCCAGAGCATGGCTACCAACTAACCCAGAGCGTGACCAGTGCCAAATGTCAGTAGCAGCAAAAAAAAAATTAAGCCAGTTTTGTATTTGAACAGTCTGCAGTTTTTCCAAAAATCACCCCCCAACTCAGAAAACCCCCCACAAACTATATATTCCTGAAATCTACACACCATCAGCTATGTAAAGCTGTAGTTCGGTCATTGATACATCAATGGTGTGGGCGCAGTTCTTCGTAGAAGTTTGCACTTTTACCAGATTTTCAAAAAAAATGAACATCAAACAACATTCCAAAAGGTAGAAATCATGCCCAAACACCATGGAATGTAAAAAAAAGTTACCAAATATCAATCTCCCAAATGTCCTGAATCAAAACGGTATGCCATATGTGTGGTTACACACGGGACGTGGAAGCGAAAAGCCACAAAGTGAGACAATGCAGGATGGCTCAGAAACGGCAAAAATATTTAGCCAACTGAATTTGGACAGTCTGCAGTTTTTTCAACAAAACACCCCGTAACTTAGAAATAACCCCCACAAAACTATATATTCTGAAATAAACACCTTCAGCTATTGTAACACGTAGTTTGTTCATTCATACCATCAATGGCGTGGGAGCAATTCTTCGTAGAAGTTTGCATTTGTCTGTGAAAAGAACAAAAAAAACTTCAAAAGGTAGAATTCATGCCAAAACCTCATGGAATGTAAAAAAAAAGTTACTAATATCAATCTCCCAAATGTCCTGAATCAAACGGTATGCCATAGTGTGGTTACCACGCGGGACGTGGGAGCGAAAAGCCACAAAGTGAGACAATGCAGATTGGCTCAGAAAAGCGAAAATTTTAGCAATTCCGAATTTGACAGTCTGCAGTTTTTTTCCACAAAACACCCCGTAACTTAGAAAATAACCCCACAACTATAATTCCTGAAATCTACACACCTTCAGCTATGTAACACTGTAGTTTGTTCATTCATACCATCAATGGTGTGGGCGCAGTTCTTCATAGAAGTTCGCATTTGTCTGAAAAAATGAACAAAAACCAACTTCAAAAGGTAGAAATCATGCCAAAACCTCATGGAATGTAAAAAAAAGCTACTAAATATCAATCTCCCAAATGTCCTGAATCAAACGGTATGCCATATGTGTGGTTACACACGTGGACGTGGAAGCCAAAAGCCACAAAGTGAAACAATGCACAATGGCTCAGAAACGGCAAAAATATTCAGCCAAATCTGAATTTGAACAGTCTGCAATTTTTCCCCACAAAACAACCCCCACAAACCATATATTTCTCAAATCCACACACCTTTATCTACGAAATTCTGTAGTTTGTTCATTCGTACCATCAATGGTGTGGGCGCAGTTCTTCGTAGAAGTTCACAGTTTTAGCAGATTTTCTAAAAAATTTGGAAAAAAACACTCTCGAAGGTAGAAATCATGCCAAAATTACAAGTAATGTAAAAAAAAGTTACCAAATATCAATCTTCCAAATGTCCCGAATCAAACGGTATGCCCTATGTATGGTTACACACGCAAACGTGGAATCAACTAGCCACAAAGTGAGCCAATGAACAATGGCCCAATTACAGCAACTTTTCAGATTTGTCAGACTAAACACCCCTCTATATTAGAAATACCCCCCCAAACTATATATTTTTGGAATCTACACATCTTCAGCTACACAATGGTGTGATTCTTTTATGCATACCACCAATGGTATGAGCGCAGTTTCATGTAAAATTTCGCTTTTTTACCAGATTTTCAGGAAAAATGTATAAAAATACAATTCAAAGTTAAAAATCATGGCAAATTTCCATGTCATGTAAAAAAAACTTGTCAATTATCAATCTTCCAAATGCCCTGAATCAAACGGTATGCCATATGCGTGGATGTACACAGGGACATGGCCACCAACTAGCTCAAATGGGACACATGCACAAGTGTAATTACAAGAAAAAATCAAAGTGCTCTGTAATTTCAAACAGCCCCAAAACTTGGAAATGCCCCCCACAAATAAAATCCCCCACTAAATATCAATCTCCCACATGTTCTGAATCAAACGTTATGCCATATGCGTGGATGCACACAGAGACGTGGCCACCAACTAGCTCAAATGGGACGCATGCACAAATGCAATTACAAGAAAGAATCAAAGTGCTCTGTAATTTGAACAGCCTACACTTTTTCTAAGGAAACAGTCCCGAAACATGGAAATTCTCCCCACAAACTATATATTTTTGGAATCTACACACCTTCAGCTATGTTACAATGCCATGCTTTCATACATACATGAAGAATTCCAGACCCACTGATCCAAAGAAGTCCGTGTTTTTACGAGGTTTTGTGAAAAATAAAATAAGATGATTCAAGGGTTGAAATCCTACCTAAACCCTTTTGACAAGCAAAAAAACCTACTAAATGTCAATCTCCCACATATCCTGCATCAAACGGTATGCCATAAGGGTGGGTGCAAACAGAGACGGGGCCACCAACTAGCTCAAATTGGACGCATGCACAAGTCCAATTACAAGAAAAAAATCAAAGTGTTCTGTAATTTGAACAGCCTAATCAACTTGGAAATTCCCCCCACAAACTATATATTTTTGGAAGCTACACACCTTCAGCTACGTGATGGTATCATGCTTTCGTATATACATGAAAAATTCCAGGCGCTGTTATCCATAGAACTCCGTGCTTTTAGGAGATTTTGTGAAAAAATAAAATAAGAGGACTCAATGGTTGAAATCCTACCTAAACCCACTCGGCAAGTAAAAAACCCACTAAACGGCAATCTCCCACATGTCCTGAATCAAACGGTATGCAATAAGGGTGGGTGCAAACAGAGACGGGGCCACCAACTAGCTCAAATGGGATCCATGCGCAATTGCAATTACAAGAAAAAATTAAAAAACGCCACAACCCACCCCCCACCCCTATCTCCACTCCCCCTTTTAGTGGAAAACCAGTTAGTACGGAGAGTCACACAAGTTTTTGCACACTTTACTGATCCTAATAAATCAATACGGTCTTTTTTTGGTACCTCTGCAAAATTTCCTACTAAAATAGGCTTAGTTTCCCTTGAAATCCAACAAATAAATGATCTGCGTTTACTTTACCGATATCACCTGGGACATTGGGAAGCTTGGAGAAGACAAAGTTTTTTGCTTATTTATAGTTTTAGGGTAAAAAAAAAAAAAAGGTGTGTGTATCACTTTAAGATTTTTTTTGTGTGCATTTCCCCTTTTTTTTGGGGATCATTCCCAAAGATGATCATCAAATCATCTTAGGGAATGATACCGAACTTGGAATACGGGCATAAATGCCCGTTTTCCCATTCGAAATCCGATCGGAAAAATCACTTCCCGGAAATCATTTTCCAGGAAGTGATTTTTCATTCATTGCCAAAGATCAATAATTTGGTGATCAGAAGTGATCACCAAATTTTGATCTCTGTCCCCATTTTTTTTCTAAGTCTTCGCTAAGTAGCAAAGACTTAGAAAAAATCCTATTTGTGAATGGAACTTTGAGTTCCATTCACAAAATGTATAGAAAAGCTGGCAGCTTGACAGCTTTTGCTATACCAGGGAGTGCAGCATAATCTAAATGCAGTACCTCCACTAGACCACTAGGTGTCAGTCTTGCACCACTCTATGGGAAGACCCCGGTGAAGGAGGAAGTTCTGTGAGTCACCGGGGTCTCCCTTTCAGTCTTTGAAGAGCTCCTCCTCACTTCCTCCTCGTGGGACCGGCTGACTCAGGAAAAGGTAGGGATATCTCCTGATCCCCCCCTCGAATTTGCACCAAACTGAGGGGGGGTCGAGGGGGCTAGGGGGGCAGTTGAATGCTGCCCCCCGATCGGCCCTAGCAGGGGGGGAAAAAATTTTGGGAGGGGGGAAGCCACAGATCGTATATTCACGATCTGTGGCAGTTTGAGCATTCACTGCACAGATCGTGAATATACGATCTGTGGCAGGGAAAGGGTTAAAGGGTAAGTAAAGTCAACTAAACAAATGTAAAATCTATTGCCAACAAGAAATAATGTTAGAGTTGTAAACAAACAAAAATACATACCCCCTCAACCAGACCCAGCTACACACGCCTACTAATATCCTTATCCATAACTGTGAAAGCCATACTTTACAGGGTCATTAAAGTCCAACAAGCAAATGTTGAACATTAATGAAATCACATGCTTGTAACCACCAACATCATACAGGTATACACACCTACTGACCTACCCCTCCATTCCAGTTGCAGCCATAGTTAACAGGGAACTAAAGTGCAAACCAAAAATTAGGACCAATCATCCCCAACATGTTTTTAGTCACTCTGAACAAGACACGGGTACACCCACCTACAGATCAACTTATCCATTACTAAGGCAGCCATACGTAAAGGGTAAGTAAAGCAAAAAAAATCATCCCAATAGTTAGTATTTTGGCCCCCAATCTGATATCAATACACACACCACCAACTGAGGTACCTTTAATGCATGTGACATTTTGAAAGGGTAAGTATAAACCAACAATGTCCTGTTCATTGACATTATTGTGTTTCAGAATCTGCAGCACAAACACACAAATTCCATTCCATATGCAGTCTTTCAAGGCAACTTTAACGTGTATACTTAAACATTACCCCTCTAGTTGACTATGCACTTGTATGAGTCATCTAACTTATACCGTTCGTTCACAGATGTGCAAAACTTGATTACTGACTACTCCATTGCTCCTGGTTACTATGCAGCCTTGGACTGTTACAAACACATTGTCAGTTGGCTTACCAGTGATCCCTTGCAGTATTGACGCCGTGAGCTTGATGACACCCTTGGCCACATCTGTCAGTAGTTACCATGTTCTCCCGGTGCTTGCGTGGGTTTCCTCCAGACACTCCCCTTTTCCCCACAATCATAACCACATACTGATAGGTTGTATGTGTTGAATAAATGTGTTTAGAATGTAATGTCTTTGGGGCAGCCCCTGATGTCAAGTGAGTAATTATCAAGTGCTGCGGAACATGTGGCCCTATATAAGGAAGACAATAAATACATACATACATACACACACAGTCTGTGTCAGGGCAATAATTCATTGCACCAGGATGGTCTGCATGCAGGGATATGTGTAATGCAGTCGTACATACTATCCTCAATCTTTACTCTGAACACATAGTTCAGCTTCCTACCAATATGCATTCAACAGAAGCATCAGCTTTACATATAGTTAACATATAAATGTTCCTACGTGTTTACATTGGTCATGGAAGTTCAAGTATGTATGCTAATAGTAGCAATCATGTCCATTACATGGGTGCAAAATGTACATGACACAGCAAAAACCTTGGCTATCCTCTGTCCCTCTCACTATAGCAATGTGATATGCTTTTTCAAATGGCCATATTCCAATAATAGCATACGTAAGTAGGTACTGCATTCTTTTGTGTTGTAGGTGTGTCATTGTGCCACAACAAGAGGCGGAAAACACCACATGTAACAAGAATGCATTGATATTGATGTTAGTACTCTTTTGGTGGTGCATGCTCATGTTGGACACATACAGTTCAGGGTCAAGGTTTATGCGTGAAACATACCGATACGAATGTTTAAGGTTCGACATAAACATTGCCACTGACCTGCATTTGTCCAACATGAGCATGATCCACGAAAAGAGTACTAACAGCAATATTTGCATATGATTGCATGCCATTGTTGCTCTATCTCATTGCATGCCATTGTTACTTGTTACAACTTGTAATTTGTGAAATGTGTACTGATGTGTCATTACATCGGCGTTTCAACGGTACAATGTGCTGAAGTATGGGAAACCACTCAAGCATGCAGTACAGAGCCACAGTACTGTGTTCTGGAATCAAGCTACATGACCAAGGAACAAACCTACAAATAGCAAAAAGGCAGCTAATGTTCCTCATTCATTCATGAGGTATGTGTTGCCACACTTGTGTCATGTGATTTTTGGAGCAGCCCGTGCAAGACAGTAAGCCACATACAAATGATTTTGCACGTCAGTGCCAACACAAAACAATATTTTTACCCACTTCCTTGTTTACAAATAAACTAACATAATAAAGATCCATTGCCATAAAATCCAATCTATTTGGGGACATTAATCAATGCTTCCTTAATGTTCAATGTGTGTGCATTTCAATATAAAACTTCAGTATGCGGCTCTGCAATTGCTGCCTATGTTATTGAGAACACTCCTTGGTATACATATCAGAATGTTCACCATGTATAATTTATGGTGATCATTAATTAGATAGGGGATAATGCACCCCCTACTGTAAAATTATAC
Source organism: Hymenochirus boettgeri (assembly GCA_019447015.1). Taxonomy (NCBI): domain Eukaryota; kingdom Metazoa; phylum Chordata; class Amphibia; order Anura; family Pipidae; genus Hymenochirus; species Hymenochirus boettgeri. The sequence goes on from CM033470.1 coordinate 126,253,572, forward strand.
GCATATTAGAAGTCAGCAAGGAGTCCCATGGGCATATAAAAGAATCAGGCCACAGGACTAGTTCCTTTTACACAGGCCACCACAGTCCAACCTCCCTTGTAATATCACTTTAATGTACAGTTGGGGGGGCATTATTTATTATAACCTACACCTTTCAGGCTTCTGGTTTCTGGCTCCTCTGCAAAATAAGATTGTAAGGCTATCATCTTACATTTCCTCCCATACAAATCCACTACAGGGATAGCTTATTCCAAGTTTGTATGATAGAACACTATAAGTCATTCCTTCATACATGGGTAGCATGAAGCTGGGTATGTAAAGACTTGAGCGTTTTATAAAATGCTAGCATGTCTTGTACACTGAGTGATTAAAACATGCTTGCTCTACTTGCCATCAATATACGCGTATTGATAGAAACATTCTCCAGGTGAACGGTTCTGTGCTGCATAGAAAACATTCACAACTGTTAGAAAAAATGAACAATGAAATATGACACAACTGTACACCATGCACCTGAAACTAGGTAATTAAACACAGTGTGGCAAGAGTCATCTAGATGTGTGTCTACATTCTACATCACTATGTCCAGATTGTGATTCTTGGTACATAATATTGATATGGGGCTAGCATGTAGCCTAATGTACGCATGTAATGACAGGTTTACCTACTTACTGCAAGGGTCATGGTTAGCAACAATAAAAAACTTTTAGCAACATTGCAAATTGTAAACCACCAGATATGGACTCTCAAACCAGTTGGAATAAGGGATTTCATCCTCACAGAGAAATCTTTCCAGCTAACACTTCCACAGATTGTTAAAGTCAAAACTGTTTGCCACACCATTTACAGGCCAAATGTGCCAATAACAGAGTTATACGGCAATACAAATCAAACGGTGCTGTAAACTTCTACGTTTAATGTTTCTAAGCAAGATTAATACTAGAGGAGTAGCCTTATGTATTAACCAGCTAATTAATAGATCACTGTTCATGCAAAGTATTTTTGAACTGTGTCTCTCTTTCTCTATATATGTATACATGACACGCGGACTTGGGTGATGATTAGTAGAATTTTTGCCCAAATGTTAACATGCAACATGGGGGGAGTCACAGTTCCTTCTCTCTTGTATACATGAGGATTCAACCTGTGACATGACAAACCATGTATGCTAGGTTTCTCCATGAAATAAACAATTCCAACATCCAAAGTACTGAGCTCCTCTACTCGTAACCTTGCTTGGATTGGACAGCCATGCAAGTTGAGGGCTGTCAGCATGTGCAGCTAATCACTTGTCTGGAGAAATAGCCTACAACAGTCTGGCAAAGGAGAGTGTAAAAATTAAGTGAACACAAATGGATTCTATGATCTTAAAATTAGTGGGTTTCTATGTGGCCTGCATTACAGTGGTTTAAGTAAGTGGCATGTGTAATACTGGTCACATGTTCAAACAAATGGCCACAGCATGGGGCTAAAAAAGAAGTACCAACCTGATATTGATATGTGGTAGTCTGCTATGCTGATATGTTGTTTACTTCTGCTCATATGATGTTTTTAATCTGTCCGTGTTTCTTTGGAGTACAGTTGATCTCTTACATGTCCTACATACAGAACGAAAGGGCAACGCATAACTCCATATATGTTGCAACATATTTGCACACAAAATATGCATGGATACTAAACATAGTCAAATACCACTGTAGTGGATTAATGTAGGACGGACAAGCGTGAAGTGCTCCCATTGTTCTATGTTGGCAGTAGGAGAAGGAATACAAAAGTGGACAAGGTAAAAGTAACAAGACATAATGTATGTTGATTTTTTTCAGGATGGCAGCTTCAAATAACATTTGGGTTGTATGTACTGATGACTACTCCCTTGCCTTTTAATGTTATATCGCTAGTGAAATGTGTGGTGCCCGGTCATTTAGATGCAATTCACCGCATGGTGTACATTCCACATAGGACACAATATGTTCAAACGCTAATGTCTATGTGACCACCTTAAGTATCAATATGTGCTGCCCATAGCTTGATACATACCATCCCCATTATCAGCGTAATTCTGACAATCCTTATAAAGTAGGATGGACCCCATAGCATGTCATATTGTTTTGTCACATTTATAGATGTTGTTGGTTACTTACAGCAATGTCAGATTTTGTAATGGTAAGGGGGATGTGTACACAGGTGCTTGTCTCAAACCTCATCAACATTTGTAAGCTGCACTCATGTACCTTTGCAGTACACAAATAATACTAATACATATGAAGTGTAGCTTTCACCTTTTACATAGTGTCAACGTATTCTTCATTTTATTAAGTAGCTATATATGTAGAGGGGATTCTATCCTCTGCAATATGTGATAATCACTACTGTGTTTACGTTTTTGTGGAGCCGTCTATCATGCTTGCTTCCTGATACTGTGTGGTCGCACCATCTGTGGTACACTTGCTGTGGACATGTGTGCAGTCCATAGTTTTAAACAATGGCATCACTATGTAGTTGACAAATGTAGTGGTTAAGAAACTGATGTAAAAAGTATAATTGCATGTTTACACGACATTCTGTTTCCAATACCTGCAAATCTGGCCAGCATGTAATAATTTGTCACGAATATGGCTTCCTATTCCTAATATTCTACTTTACCTACCTTATTAATTGTGCTGGGTTCGGTAGTTGATTCGTTGCTTTAATGAGCCTCCGGATATTGTGCTGTACAAATCCATACACAAACCTTAACTGTTTACAAACACACAATTATTGTGGCAGCCCCTGCACATATTTGCAAACACTCAGATACTATGATATACCGCTGCAAGTTCATACACTGACAAAATGTCGGACAACCCAATGGCCTATGACGTTGTTGCTCTGCGTGGGCGTGGTGATCCTGAGGTTAGAATGTTTGTTCGGGTGTCAGAGTACGAACCTAGTTGGGAACGTTCGTACGGATGTCGGAGTAGGAACGTGGTTGTGAGCTATCGTCATTCGTTCGTAACTGTGGAGAAACTTAAACGGTAAGCGACATTTCTTTCTGAAAAACTTGTGAAGAAATATATGAAATGAGATGTCATTGCACATAATAACTCAAGTCAAATGAAAATGATATATTCACCAATGCTCACCACATACATGCACCCTTGCTATTGATAGCTTGCACCATGCTATAGTGTATTGCGTTTGCAGCTCCTTGCAGCAGGCGTAGATGACACCCTTTCTCTCAATGTTGAGGTACACAAACTGGCCCCCTAAAAGTAAGACAATTATAGCATTCATATTAATGTCAGTACTATATATGTAAAGAATGTATTTCATGTGAAAATATATGTACAATGTAAACTGTGTGCCATATATGTTGGGCAAATGTACATACACTGCTCCAATCATTACGGTGGTCACAATTACTACATATGAAGGCTCAGTATGTTGGAAACATTTACTACTACAAATGTGTTCAATGGGTAAGGCAACAGAATACATCTCTTCATTTGGCAAATTCACACACGTGAACTGTGGTGTCATGTACATACCCAAAAATTTGCTAAGAATTTGGGACCTACTGTAACCACATACTTATATTGTAATACTTCACAAGTAACATCAATGCATTCGTGCACAATGATAACAGTGTGTGGGTGATGCTTTCACTATGCATTTTAAACATACATCATCTATCTCATGAGCACAATTGGTTCCTTTCATGACCATAACTGGTACTCATACATAAGCACAATGAATTGTGCCATACTTCTTCTGCACTTACTGGTGATACTATGTGTGACATGGATTTTTATGTTACTGACAATCCATGACTAATGTATGTCCTTATATAGAGTTAGAACATTAGCATGTAAATGCATGTAATGCTAGCACTATGATCAGCATATTTAGATTGCTGACAAAGGTGCACACATATATTTAATGGCAATGCTGTAGTGTCATCTGACAATGACTATATATGTGCCACCATGCATATCTGTATTGAGTGTCAAGTACGCGTGTTTAATCCACATAGAGAAGTGCACTCCATATGTGGCTTTGAATTGCTACAACAAACTTGAGAAATTTTCTCTTGACAATGCAGTTCACAGGGAGGAATGCTTACATGATCCAGTGTCATGGTGTATTTCAAATGTAATGTTGTAACTGGCCATACTGGCATACGTTGGAGTACAAACGTATACAGTGTCCCCCACCACAACATTACCAAGTACTGTGCTTGCCATAAACATAAATGAGTACACAATTTATGGATGAGTATTAATAATGTTAAAGGACCAATGTGTCCTCAAAGTGTCTTAGTCATTTTGCAACACTGCAGCTTGAAAATGGAAAAAATAATATCTGCATCCCAAATAGTAGGTATGGAACTATAAAATGACTATACATGCAGTGTATGTATCTGTGTTAAATTACTGTAGTGTTACACATTGTTCATTTGATTTTTCGCCCACCTACTGCCATCATGTTGAAAAAGGTCATGTTTTGTTTTTTCTCCCAAGGTGGATAATGGCTGACAAATTTTTTAGTCCAGATTTTCTCCGCTTGTTCATTCAGCAATACAGAGATCTGCCATGCCTATGGAAGGTGAAGAGCAAGCAATATTCGAATAGGCATAGAAGGGCAGATGCCTATGGAAAATTGGTAGAACTATGCAAAACAGTCAACCCCACAGCCACCGTTGACTTTGTCAAAACAAAAATTGCCAATATCCGTACAGTGTATAAAAAAGAATACAAAAAGGTTCAAGATTCAAAGAAATCTGGAGCGGGAGCAGATGACATTTATGTACCCAGACTCTGGTACTTTGAATTACTTGCATTTACCATGGACCAGGATGCGCCCAGACCATCAACATCATCCTTGGAAGACATCAATTTGGAACGGTCTTGTACAATGCAAACTGAAAGTTGTTACACTGCAATGGAAAGTAGCGTAAGTATACTGTCATCCGTGTGTATTTTACCAAACAAGTCGCAACTATCTGGATTGTTGAAATGCATCCTGCCATAAGACACGATTATGCACTGCATGTATGAAGTAGTTTGTTTTCATCTTGCTACAACACACTTCATGCTGGCACCAATCAACACCTAATAGTAAATTACTCATCAGATTGCACACGTTGGGAACGGTTGCATGTATAATGTGCATGAGCCTGTAAATGTGGCAAAAGACCATGTATGTTGTTAGCAGTCATGTTTACACCAAGGCGCATAGGTTGACTTTATAATGCTACAGTTAATATGCTACTTTACGGACACGTTAGCTTGCCATCAGCATCACTAACATCAACTAGTGAATATAGAAACTTGCAACGGATATAGTTCTTTATACACACGTCCAGCACTGAACCAACTGTTTGTGGCTGTTGTTGAGTTGACCGCGTGTTGCCATGGGATAATCGTTTCTCCATCCAACTGCACTTTTCTGTATTTTTCTCCAAGTGGCGCCTGCAGATGAAAGCATCAGTCCAGGATCATATTGGCTGAATTGGTATTGTTTTTTGTCATGCAAATGATTCACACGCCCATGCAAACACTTATGCCCACATCAATGGGAATATGCTGAGGGTTATGGGACAGTTACAATGAAGTGACATGCAGGGGGGAATAAAAGTAAAAAAGTCAAGGAACATAATATATTTAGAAGTAGTAGGCGTGAAATCACACATTTGTAAGTTTTCTATTTAGACTAACATGACATACATCCTCACTTTATATATGTAAATAATTATCCTGGGAAGTCAGCTGCAATTGATGTAAATCAATTGTACACCTGTTCAAATGTCAAGTGCAAGAGTGAATGCACGCTGTTTTGGTCAGAAAACTAATGCTGTTTTTTTCCTTTCAGAGCTTGTCAACAACATCTAGTCCATGTTTGAGCAACCAGCAACAGGCCAGTGAAGTACATGAAGAGCCCACTATTTGCATGCCATGCCACAGCCCCACAACCACACTTAGTAACACCCAGACCCAACATGAGCAATCACAACACACACAACCTGAAACCAGCAATAGTGGCCCATCTCAAGGCAGCCATGATCAGCAACCCACCATTCAACACACTTCACTTCCACCTAGGCGCCGTGAAAAGGGCACGGCAAAATTCTGCTGCAATGTTATGGACTATGCAGCCACAGTCCTCACGCGGGGAGAGGATGAATTTGATGCAATAGCTGCAGTAGTGGCACATAAACTCCGTCGCATGGATGGTAATCAACGCTACCTATGTGAACCATTGTTAACGGAGCTGTTAAACACCGGTCTCCAGGGGAAGATAACTCCCAACACCCGCCTAGCCTATGAACCCATAGCTGGTAATTATCAGCCACAGTGGAACACCCCTCATACCCATCTCCCACATGCAGCGCAGCTTTCACCCTACCCAAATACCCAGTACCAACCAACCAGTTACTCCTATGCTAGACCCAGTATTTCTGAGCATGGTGAATATACCAATTTATAAGAAATACTAATGCTGGCAGATGATTTAAGACGTCTGTACGCGTACCACTGTTCTATGTAAACATTTCCCTGTTTCTTGAGTTACATGGATCAGCCATACAGCATGAACATAGTACACATGTTTGAATGTGAAAGTAATGTTTGCCGAAGTTGGTGTTTATATTGTTGTTATATATAAACTTTATTAGTAGAAAGAAGATGGTTGCACTTCAATTCTTTCTGAGCATACAAATTACACACGTGTTGTGAACTACATTTTATTCAAATCATAACATCCTGCCAGTCAACTTTCCCCACCCCATTAAAGTATTCCACATATTTCTCTCTAATCATTTTAGCCTCATTGGTGGGGTTATGCTGTGTGCTCCTTTGCAACTGATCCAGGGTAAGTTCATTGCGCCATTCGCCCGGAACACTGCTTCCAGTCTGAATGTCTTCCTGATCCATCATGCTTGCAGGAGCATATCCATTCATATTGTTGCGCCTTAAATAGTTGTGAAGAATGCAGCATGAGACAACCACAATGTCAACTTTTGCTGGCTTTAAATTTATCGCAGTATGGAAGATCCTAAAGCGACTGGCCATAATTCCAAACGCATTCTCAACCACACGCCTTGTAATTAAAGATTTTTCGGCTGTAATTTAGGGATTTCTGGGGGAAAGGCTTTAGAAGATTGGGGTGGAGGCTGAAAGCCTCGTCTGCTATGAATACAAAATTTAGGCCTTCTTTGGTAACACTGCTGTTTGGTAAATGTAACTTGTCGCCTTGCAGCAACTTGTTGAATGTGGTGTCATCGATGACTCCACCGTCTGAAATGCGTCCATTCTTCCCAACATCTACCATGATGAACTCGTACTTTGCATTCACGATAGCTAGTAGAATTATGCTGAAATAGCCTTTATAGTTAAAAAAATATGACCCCGAATTGGGTGGAGGGTTTATTCTTATGTGTTTGCCGTCTATGGCACCACCACAATTGGGGAAATTCCAGTAGTCGAAAAATTGCTGTCCTATTGAGGTCCATTCCTGCGGAGTAGTAGGGAACTGTAGAAACACAAAAAACAAAAGGTACTTAAGTAGTAGCCACAATACAATGGCAATGCTATGTTAATTATGTAACACATTGTAACAGAGGAATGTTTGCTGTAACATGCATGTGGAACAATGTACAAACACATGTCCAGTACACTGAGTCTGTTGCCGTGGAAACATGACATCCATGTAATGTAAAGCAACATGTAGTATGTGCTCATTCTAGAATTACATACATTCATACTGATATATTGTCTACTAATCAATCCTATGGCTTCAGAAACAACACATTGAAAGCTACATCAATTACGCTGTATTATGCAATATCACCATATGCACATACATGTCCTAGTTACCCGAGTATGGAACGAATAACTTTTCACAAACACTGTAAGTAGAATTCCTTGGCAGGAAACATAGAATATTTAGGTCTATAGGAAGATTGTTGCACAAATGCATATTTCTACTGATTAAATAATACATTATAGGGATTAACACTTCAGTATTCCATTGTGAAGTATTTTATTTCTTAAGGAAATGTTGTATGGCAGCAATTATTGCAGAGTATGCTGTAACTTCACTGGAGTGTAGCTAGAGACATACATTACACACAGTTCCTATTTCTAATGACATAGGGTGATTTTTCTAGCCAGACTTAACATGCATGTTACAGGTATCCCTGTACAGTCATATGGTAGATTAGATTGGAATACTGGGGCTGCTAACCAGATGAATGCAAACATTGGTGTCACATTGTGCACTGGCAAGCGTTCATGGAGGGTAAACCACAACTACTGAACATACTGATTAGTTCTTATACAGCATTCCCACTACAAGATGTATCTAGGCATTACGTAGAGGGATGGTGGAACCACATACACAATGTGTAGCAGGATGCAAAGGTAATTATATATAAGTTACCACAATTATTCATTTGCCATTTGGCATAGGCAACAAAGCATGTGTACACGTTTTTGCCCAATGTCACTATTGCTCACTGATGTATTGTCAGTACCTAATAGACCAATGATTACACTTTAATATTCATAGGGTGATGTCATTCATATTTCTATACCAACATATAAGCACCACCTCCAACTGCATTCCCATGGTTATGTCCATATTATGGGACAAAGGGGATCAACAGACACATTAATGTTGTCATAGGCAGCTTAAGGACATGCAGGAAAACACAGACCATATACAAATGATACTGAAATGTGAGTTTCACCATCTAACAAATCCAACATGAACACTGCTAATGGAGATGACTCCCCACATATAGCAAAGTAAGAGTTACAAACATTGAATGGCTTTACATCACACTTACATCACATACTAGCGCAGATCTGCAGTGGCACAGTTAGCGCAAACATTTATATTAGCAACGATTTGGTACTATCGTTGACATGAGTTCTGCATGCACTGCGTAATAAAGGAGCAATACAGGCATTTTCAATAATAATATTGACCAAGAAATGTACTGCCATATCAAAACATGTTGAATACAAAACAAGGCATATGCTGTATGTGCCGCTGAAATGGCAAACATGATCAAACATTATTGGTGGCTAAGTTCCCTAATGTAGGCAAAGTTTTGGATACACCAGATATGCAATCCTAGTCATGTACAGCATCGAATGGTTTATGTTAAAAAGTACTATTCAGGCGATATGCTTCAAGCTCATACATGTGGCACATCCTTTACAGCTAATTCCAATGCACATCTGAAAAACACAGAAACATTGAAGACTGCTGCACTACCCAACATGAAGATGGTTACCCAACCCACATTTACATATGGACAATAATCACAAAGTTGTTTGAAACAACAAAAGCCTCACAGGTGTATAGCTTTACAACATTAAACAAGCTTAATGTAACATATACATCTAGCTACTGGACATAGCATGCATGTGGCTTCAAATTTGTAGCATTCCTTAGTTGATGAAGCATCACTTTAATAATCTATACTGTATCATTTGGATGGTGGCTACACAAAGTAGTGTATGTGTTGTGGAGAGACAAATGGTGCATTTACATATACTTCACAGGCTATAACATTTGTTAGATTAATTTACACAATCTTAAATAATTACACATACTGCAATGAAGCTATGTTTATATTTTCAATATAAATTAAAAGTACATTTGACCACAGCTGCAATTTGTTTTGGGGCCTCTCAATATTCATGACATAATGTGAAAAATCCATTCACGGGAACACAAGCAGATGACAGAAGTGACACTGTCTGATTATAAACATGACTATCCTGAGAGCAAATAATATTCCAGCAAACAGCTAGATTCATATATAGTGTATTATACATACACATACATGCAGAATGTCACACTAACCGGAACCAATATGTTACAAAAGTAGTTCAACAATAACACTATCCTAAAGCTTTTCTAATTTCAACACACATGCAAATTATATACCTTCATGTATTCATCATTCAGAACATCCACTAATGCCTGGCAAGTTTCCGGAATAATGGATCCAAGGGCCTGCGCAGAGATGCCAGTTGAAAATTTCAGATCTTCTAATGAACGCCCAGTTGCCAAGAATCGCAACGTAGCCACCAAAAGTTGCTCAGCCGGAATACTTGGTCTCATCAAGGTATCCTGTTTTTGTATAAGAGGAGATACCAGGGATAGCAGATGTTCAAAACATTCCTGTGACATACGCAAGTAGTTACGGTAGTCATCCGGATTATTCTCCTTCAACTCAGTTAACAGCTGCAAGTGAGAGAAATTATCTCTTTTCAATAGCCATTTCTTGGACCAGCAAGACCGCCGTCTCTTTCTTCTGGTCTCTGACAAGCCCATAACCGAGCAACAGAAACCCGGTGGGTGCCCAGAAGACAAAGCACAGGCCCTGTACTATAGGGTTTCTGTTGCTCGGGGGTGTAGGAAGTCATTATTGAGTTTATGCTATGTTTGCCCTGGAGGCACCCTTATATTAAAAGGAGTCACCAATAACAGTATTAATTAGGGAGGAGCACTATACCGCAATTTTTTCATTGATTAACCTGCCTGAGGTGGGTGTTTTTTTTTTCTTGTTTTTTTTTCTGGTATATGTGGCAGACCCCTAGACGTCATTTGACTATTTTGGCTCCGAGACGTGTCCTGCGGATACACCATGGCTTACTCTCTTAATAGTCTGAACTGGGATTCAGATGTGGCAGAAGTGTTCTCGGGTAGTGAAAATTCAGAGGGGATAGAGAATGAGGATAGTAATAAATCTAAATGTAAGGTATACAAAAAATTGATACTATCACAGTTACGGCTAAAATGGGAGATAGCTAGTTTGGACAATTACTCTAAAAGCAATATGGTTCCTAGAGGTCTAAGAGTGTTTGTTAACCCAGGTCAAAATCTAATTAAGGGAGACAAAGGGGATTTTGTTAAAGAATGGGAAGAAGCCCTAGCGGAATGTTCTATGAAGTTGGTTAAGATGGTGTTAAAACAAGGTCGAGTCATATTGGAGGATGTATCTGGTAAGATAGGAGCATTACAGCAAGAACTGGAGGAGTTTAAAGAGGATAGTGAGTTCATAAAATTTAATGAGGTCTTGAAGAAAGATGTAGATAAAATACAGCAAGAGATAAAAGAGAGGAAGAAAAAGAAGTTTTCACGTGACTGTTTAGATTATAAACAAGGGAAGGTGTTTTCTAACAAACTCTTGAGCTCCTCTAGGAATGATTTTACGAAGGAAGGATCCCCTTTAGGAGAAGGAGGGTCAGGAGAGGGCCCAGGAAAAAACAAAAAATCTCCATTAAAGCTCCGAGATCGGAAGAAGTGGGGTTACCAAAACAGAATGAAATAAAGGTAGCACATGACAAATTACAAGTAGTCAATTTAACAGGTGAAAATTTGGAGGAGGATGTGGTTCGAGTATTGTCCAGGGGTTTGTCTTTTACTCCTACAAGTAAAATTGATAAATTTGAATTAATAAAAGATATCCATTTGTTTGCGAGAAAGTGCATTTTGGCTAAGATATTTGATGGCAAAGTGAGGGAGGTAGAGTTGACCAAACAAGATTTGGCAACTCTTGAAGTTTTGAAAGAGTTGGGGAATGATGAATATGAGGGCAATACCTCGATAACTGATCCCAACCCCGTCAGATATTCAACTCTTAAAAATAAATCTACGTGGTTTCCATCGATTCAGGGTTTCCCCAATGTCTCACGTTTTGTCACCAATGTGGTGGAGGACATTGAGAATTTGGGGGAACCTATGCTATTAAAAAGCAATTTAACCAAAAAGGAAAGAAAGGCCATTGAATATGTAAAATCTAGAAAAGATTGGATTGTTAGGAATGCCGACAAGGGGGGGAATGTGGTTGTCATGACCAAGGATATGTATTACAATGAGATTATGCATCAATTGAGAGATAAATCTCAATACGAAAAGTTATCCCATAACCCATTGCCGGCATTGCAGACCCAATTGTTAAAAATTTTGGACAAAGGAGTACAGGACGGAGTTCTGGACAGGAAAGAACGAGAATTCTTGCATAACTCGACCTCTAGGTGTCCCACATTTTACACCATTCCTAAAATACATAAGAGTGTTTCCAGGCCTCCGGGTAGGCCTATCGTCTCAGGGATGGATGGGCCTACTGAGAGAGTGAGTCAATATGTGGATCAGGTGTTGCGACCTTTTTTGTACTCTTTATCATCTTATGTGCAGGACACTGGTGATGTATTATGTCAACTGGAAGGAATAGTGGTAGATGATGATGTTCTCCTGGTTACGTTAGATGTAGAAAGCTTATACTCATCCATCCCTCATGAGGTAGGCCTAGAGGCTTGTGAACACTTTTTGAAATCCAGGGGAAATCAGCATGACGCTCACAGTAATTTTACAATACAGTTGTTGAAATTTATACTTGAGAACAATGTATTTTTGTTTGATGGGTGGCACTATAGGCAACTCAGAGGTACAGCAATGGGGGCGACTTGCGCCCCGACATATGCATGTCTCCACTTAGGAAGGTGGGAACAAACCACAGTGTTGGAGGCCATTGATGAAGGTGGTTGGGGACATAATGTCCTGCTATGGCTTAGATATGTAGACGACATATTGATGCTTTGGAAGGGGAGTGTGGTAGAGTTACAAAAATTTGTGAATAGCCTTAATGATAATTTGAGTAATATCAGGTTAACCTTGGATTGGAGCCCGGAAAGGATTAGCTTTCTAGATATTGATATATGTAAGAAAGCAGGGAAATTAATCACTAAGGGCTATAGAAAAACTACATCAGTAAATGCGGTCTTACATGCAGATAGTCATCATCCCTCTGATCAGATAAAAGCCATCCCAGTGGGAGAATTTTTGAGACTGCGTAGAAATTGTAGCCTTGATTGTGATTTTCTAAATCAAGCAGAAGAAATGTGTGAGAGATTTAGGGAAAGAGGGTACTCGAATTCTATTATTAAAAAAGGATTTAAGAGAGCGTGGCATACCCCCAGACAAGGATTACTTATACATAAAAATAAGGTCACAAGAAACTCTAAATTAAGAGTGATCACAAGATATAACCAACAATGGCAGGAAGTACGAAATATCTTAAATAAACACTGGCACTGGTTGACAAATGATAAAACTCTGAAAACAAAAGTAGGGTACTATCCCAGTATGACTGCTAGAAAGGCGAAGAGCCTAAAAGACAATCTGAGTCCTAGTCATTATGTGCGCAATAATAATTCGTTGGAAAAATGGCTGGGAGTCAGCGACCAAGGCAGAAATAAAGTGAAAAATGGGAGCAGAGCATGTGGTAGATGCAGTATGTGCTCCTATATGTTAGATACAAAATCCATAATGTTACCGAATGGAAAAATGTGGTCTTTGAGTAGTGCTATGAATTGTCAAACATGGGGGGTGATATATCTAGCCATCTGTCATTGTGGAACCCGTTATGTAGGGAAAACGATCAGGAAATTGACTACCAGGATAGGAGAACACATTAGAGCATGTGTAAAAGGCCAGATTCTGCGCAGTTCTATTGCTAAACATGTGTATGAAAAACACCAGGGAGATTTTAAAGGGTTAAAATTTGTGGGAATTGAGACTGTTAGAATGGGGGAAAGAGGAGGTAATATAAATAAAAGGCTGCTTCAGGTGGAAACCAAATGGATAACAAATTTAAAAACACTGACCCCGTTGAGACTAAATGATGATATACAGTTTTCATGTTTTTTGTAGATAATGATAATGTGATCGTGGGAGAGTAAGCCATGGTGTGATAAGCCATTGTATATAGGAATGGGAACAGGATTATACTGATGTATAACTAGAAAGATGGTATCTCTTTAAGAAAGTGATTCAAAAGGGAGGTACTGGACGTGTGACGTGATACCCTGACGAAGCGTCCGGAAAGGGCGCGAAACGCGCGTCGGTGTTCTTTGGCTGGGTGGAAGGGCGAACGGAGGAGTGGAGCTCGCTACACGGAACACCGGAGACCATTGTGTTCAGGATAATCAGCATAAAGGTCGTGAGTATGAGAGGATTATACCGAATATTTCACACGGAGAGAATGCATAATGCGGGCTAGATAATATGCTTATGGAGGTGGGATGGGTGAAGATTGATGTTTGTGTCAAGTTTGGAGTGCAATGAAAGCTCATATGGGAGCTGATTAAGACCTGATACCAGCACTGAGCTTAAGTGTTTGGGACAGGCGAAGGTGTTACTGTATACCTAGTGCTAAAGGTGGCGTACTTATTGTATCTGCTGAAAAGACAACAGGAAATCTCGTGTTGAGGTGTAAGTCCCGATACCCCTCCAGATCCGATGCCCGCTTTAGGAGAATTAAGCCCAATATTGTTCATAAAATCGGTATGAGACATTTGAACTTTGTGTGACTTTTGACTCTCTGCACCACATGTACATAGTAGCGAGTGAGGAGCCTACTGATACCATCATGCTTTGTTGCCCTTCCGCCCAGCCTTTTGTTTTGTTTGTTTATTAATGTGATACATTGTATTATACAGGGTGGTTCCCTTGTTGAATGATGTGGTTTTAATATATGTGTATGACACGTTTCGGAGCCAATAAAGGGACATTGTATTGATCTTTGAACCTTGTCAGACGTTTATTATAGAAATGGTGATAGTGCCTATAGTACAGGGCCTGTGCTTTGTCTTCTGGGCACCCACCGGGTTTATGTTGCTCGGGGGTGTAGGAAGTCATTATTGAGTTTATGCTATGTTTGCCCTGGAGGCACCCTTATATTAAAAGGAGTCACCAATAACAGTATTAATTAGGGAGGAGCACTATACCGCAAAATTTTTTCACCCGAATGTTTTAACGTAGATACGCCACTGTATCTATCTATCTATCTATCTAACTATCTATCTATCTAACTCTGCTATCTATCTAACTCTGCTATCTATATCTATCTATCTAACTCTGCCATCTATCTATCATCTATCTACCTATCTATCTAACTCTGATATCTATCTATCTAACTCTGCTATCTATCTATATAACTCTGCTATCTATCTATCTATCTAACTGCTATTTATCTATCTGTGTCTCTCTATCTAACTCTGCTATCTATCTATCTAACTCTGCTATCTATCTATCTAACTCCATCTATCTATCTCTCTATCTAGCTCTGCTATCTATCTATCTATCTATCTATCTAACTCTGCTATCTATCTATCTCTCTATCTAGCTCTGCTATCTATCTATCTACCGGTATCTATCTATCTATCTATCTAACTCTGCTATCTATATCTATCTAACTCTGCTATCTATCTATCATCTATCTATCTATCTATCTAACTCTGCTATCTATATCTATCTATCTAACTCTGTTATCTATCTATCTATCTATCTATCTAACTCTGCTATCTATCTATCTAACTGCTATCTATCTATCTCTATCTATCTATCATCTATCTATCTAACTCTGCTATCTATCTAACTGCTATCTATATCTATCTAACTCTGCTATCTATCTCTGCTAGCGAAGTCAGTGTAGTGTAGGGGGAGGCCGGGAGCGCAGAGGCTGCCAGTAATGCTCTGCACCGGCGCGCGCGTGATGTCTGGAATTCCGGAACTAGAAGGTTCGGGGCACATCTAAAAGGCACAAGCAGTAAAACATTCGGGGCACTTTGCCAAATATCCGGGGCGCGTGCCCCGAATGTTTTAACGTAGATACACCACTGTATCTATCTATCTAACTCTGCTATCTATCTATCTAACCCTGCTATCTATATCTATCTAACTCTGCTATCTATATCTATCTAACTCTGCCATCTATCTATCTATCATCTATCTACCTATCTATCTATCTCTGCTATCTATCTATCTATCTATCTAACTCTGCTATCTATCTATCTAACTCTGCTATCTATCTATCTATCTATCTATCTATCTAACTCTGCTATCTATCTATCTATCAAACTCCGCTATCTATCTATCTAACTCTGCTATCTATCTATCTATCTATCTATCTATCTATCTATCTAACTCTGCTATCTATCTATCTAACTCTGCTATCTATCTATCTTACTCTATCCAT
Organism: Hymenochirus boettgeri; assembly: GCA_019447015.1. Lineage (NCBI taxonomy): Eukaryota > Metazoa > Chordata > Amphibia > Anura > Pipidae > Hymenochirus > Hymenochirus boettgeri. The sequence goes on from CM033470.1 coordinate 126,269,608, forward strand.
ATCTATCTAACTCTGCTATCTATATCTATCTAACTCTGCCATCTATCTATCTATCATCTATCTACCTATCTATCTAACTCTGCTATCTATCTAACTCTTCTATCTATCTATCTATCTATCTAACTCTGCTATCGATCTATCTATCTATCTATCTATCTATCTTACTCTGCTATCTATCTATCTATCTATCTAACTCTGCTATCTATCTAACTCTGCTATCTATCTAACCCTGCTATCTATCTATCTAACTCTGCTATCTATCTAACTCTGCTATCTACTCTATCTATCTATCTATCTAACTCTGCTATCTATCTATCTAACTCTGCTATCTATCTATCTTACTCTGCTATCTATCTATTATCTATCTATCATCTATCTATCTAACTCTGCTATCTATCTATTATCTATCTATCTATCTATCTAACTCTGCTATCTATCTATCTAACTCTGCTATCTATATCTATCTAACTCTGCTATCTATCTATCTATCTATCTATCTATCTATCTATCTATTATCTATCTATCTATCTAACTCTGCTATCTATATCTATCTATCTCTGCTATCTATCTACCTCTATCATCTATCTATCATCTAATTAACTCTGCTATCTATATCTATCTAACTGCTATCTATCTATCTCTAACTATCTATCATCTATCTATCTAACTCTGTTATCTATCTAACTGCTATCTATATTTATCTAACTCTGCTATCTATATCTATCTATCTAACTCTGCTATCTATCTATCTATCTATCTCTGCTAGCGAAGTCAGTGTAGTGTAGGGGGAGGCCGGGAGCGCAGAGGCTGCCAGTAATGCTCTGCACCGGCGTGCGCGTGATGTCTGGAACTCCGGAACTAGAAGGTTCGGGGCACATCTAAAAGGCACAAGCAGTAAAACATTCGGGGCACTTTGCCAAATATCCGGGGCACGTGCCCCGAATGTTTTAACGTAGATACGCCACTGTATCTATCTATCTAACTTTTCTATCTATCTATCTAACTCTGCTATCTATATCTATCTATCTAACTCTGCCATCTATCTATCTATCATCTATCTACCTATCTATATAACTCTGCTGTCTATCTATCTAACTCTGCTATCTATCTATCTATATAACTCTGCTATCTATCTATCTAACTGCTATTTATCTATCTGTGTCTCTCTATCTAACTCTGCTATCTATCTATCTAACTCTGCTATCTATCTATCTATCTATCTAACTCTGCTATCTATCTATCTAACTCTGCTATCTATCTCTCTATCTAGCTCTGCTATCTATCTATCTATCTATCTAACTCTGCTATCTATCTATCTCTCTATCTAGCTCTGCTATCTATCTATCTATCTATCTAACTCTGCTATCTATATCTATCTAACTCTGCTATCTATCTATCTATCATCTATCTATCTATCTAACTCTGCTATCTATATCTATCTATCTATCTATCTATCTATCTAACTCTGCTATCAAATCAAAAAGAGCTTTATTGGCAGGATCAATTTACATTTTGACATTGCCAAAGCAAATAATAAAATAATAAAACATGTTAGTATTAGAGGTTCACGGTAGGGGGACATGGGTATCAATGGATAATTAATATATGGACAGTACTATAAAGGGTATGTTGGGTTTTAGTCTTTAAGTCGATTGGGGAAGGATAAAGGGATAATATGGCAAGTAATCCTTGGACATTGATTTCGTTTATGCTCCTCTCAGTCTGTGACATGCCGTTACATAGTGTGCCCCAATATTTACTGTGGCTTCATCCTCTCCCAGCAGGATATAGAGTTTTCTCTCTCCATCTAAGCAGTTGAAGTCTGGGATAAAGTCCGACAGCATCTTGAAATGGGGGTCCCGTATTGTTTTGTATTTGGGGCAGTGTAGAAGGAAGTGGGTTTCATCTTCTAAGGTTCCCTGGTCACAGTGCTTGCACAGTCTGTTCTCTCTTGGATTATATGTCTGTCTGTGTCGGCCAGATTCTATTTCTAGGCTGTGTGCACTCAATCTGTAGAGACTCAGGAATTGTCTCTCTTTAGGGTTTGTGATATTCTCCAGGTAGGGGGCCAGTTTGTAGTCTCTGTCCAGTGCCTGGTATATAGTTAGTTTCTGGGACTTTTTTATTTCTTTCTTCCATTCATCCTCGTAATCCAATTGGCTCTTGGTTATGGCGGCTGTGATTTGAGGTTTAGACAGGTTCTGTGAGTGTGGGTTTGATGTTAGTAGGGAGCTGATGAGTTGTTTCAGTGCACATGGCTTTTTCTGGTCTTTGTTGTGTATTGAGGCTTTATAATGGTAAGAGTTGGGGCTACTGTTCTGTAGGTGAGCCCAGAATGATAGGGCCCTTTTTTGCATCTCAAGCAGTAATGGGAATCTGCCAAGCTCTGCCTGACAAGCGCTGTTTGATGTACTGCGATGGACCTGGAGGAGGTGCTTACAGAATTCGAGATGGAGTATTTCTGGTGGGCCAGATTCCCATTTTGATTGGTCTGAATAGGAGACAGGGCCCCATACTTCACTGCCATAGAGTAGGATTGGGGAAATGACACTGTCAAAGATTTTAAGCCAGACTTTTACCGGTGGTTTGAAGTGATACAGTTGTTTTCTTATTGCATAGAAGGTTCGGCTGGCTTTTGCTTTCAAAGTCTCTATAGCTGCCCTAAAGCTCCCAGAATGGTTGATCTCCAGGCCGAGATAAGTATATTTCTCTGTTCTGCTGAGTATCTCGTTATTCAAAGTGAATGAAGGGTCGTGTGTTGATTTTTTGTTTTTCTTCTGGAACATCAGAATTTTCGTTTTATTTGGATTTATGGGAAGTGCCCAGGTTGCGCTGAATTTCTCCAGGATGGCTAGACTGTCTTGTAGGCCACTCTCTGTTGGTGATAGCAGTAAGAGGTCATCTGCATAGAGCAGGAACTTTACATTGGTGTCATGTAGAGTAAGTCCTGGTGCTGATGAGGTTTCTAGAGCTGCTGCCAGTTGGTTGATGTAGATGTTAAAGAGAGTTGGACTCAGGCTACATCCTTGTCTGACTCCCCGACCTTGCAGGAAGTATGAAGTTCTTTTCCCATTCACTTTTACACTGCATTTATTACCAGTATAAAGGCTCTTGATGACATCATATGTTTTTCCACCTATTCCACTCTCCAGAAGCTTTAGGAATAGGCCTGCGTGCCACACTGCATCAAACGCCTTTTTAAAGTCCACAAAGCAGGCAAATATTTTCCCATTCCTTGTGTTGTGGACATGATGATTTATGAGGCTGTGCAAAGTATAGATGTGATCAGTGGTACGATGGTTTGGTAAGAACCCAGCTTGGCTTTTACTGAGAATGTTATGTTGTGTGAGGAAAGTAATGATTCTCTTATTTAGAATGCTGTTATACAGTTTTCCCAGTACACTGCTCACACAGATGCCTCTGTAGTTTGCTGGATCATAACGGTCTCCACTTTTGTGGATTGGTGTTATCAGACCTTGATTCCAGACTTCAGGAAAGTGCCCAACATATAGGACTAGGTTAAATAGTTTGGATATTGCAGTATGTATTTCAGGGGAGTTGTATTTGATCATTTCGGGTAGAATTCCATCCGTACCACTGGCTTTTTTACTTTGTAAGAGTTTAATTTTGTCAGCTACTTCCTGCAGTGTTATAGGTGTATCTAATGGGTTTTGGAAGTCCTTGATCTTCTCCTATATATTCTTTAGTTTGTTGATGATCTGGTTTTGTTCTGGAGTGAGATCTTGTGTAGGGATTCCTTTGTACAGATCTTTAAAGTAGTGAAACCAGATATATCTGTTGTATTCAAATAGATCAACTGGACTTGAAATGTAGTTCTTGAAGACGTTTTGCTAGTCATCCGACTGGTTTTCTCAATTCAGAATGACTTGTACAAGAATCTGTGGCAATTATGTACCCTGGAAAATCCCAATTAGCATATCACAGCCAGGTGTTAAGGGTGTGATTGGATAGTGGTTAAGAGGTGTTATAGGAACGCCCAGAGTAAGGTGTTAAAACAGCATTGTACATGGAGCAGACAGTTGGTGTCGAACCCCCCCCCACCTCTATTTAGGCTTGGTTTCTTTATTTTCACATAAATGGCCTCCTTAACACCTCTCTTGACCAGTCACGTTCCTTCGCCAGTATGTTAACATTACAATCTTCAAAGGTATGTTCCTTTATCCTTAAGATGCAGATACACGGCTGAGTCCTGACCCGAGAATTGGCTCTTCTGTGCTGGGCCATACTTTGATGCAGTTGCTGTTTGGTCTCCCCACATACAAATCAGCATTCTTCACTGCACTGCACCGCATATTGATGTCGCTTTCTGTGTTTAGGTATTGGGTCTTTCGGATGTACCAATTGCTGCCCTCAGTGTGTTGTTCGGTTTAAAGCAGACAGGGATACGATGTTTTTTGAAAATTCTCTTAATTTCTCGGAGACTCCTGCTACATATGGAATGACCATGTTTTCTTCCTCCTGTCTTACTTTTCCCCTTCACTGTTGGTATTTGTGTTCTTTTCTTTCCTTCTACTTCTTTTGACAAAGGCCCAGTCTGGATATCCACAAGTTTTAAGGGCTCCTCTGATGTTTCATTTCTTTAGCCTTCGCCTCTGTGCTCAGGGCCACTCTACCATTAGGCAGAGTGAGACATTTGTCTCAGCGGCACCCTGCACTTAAGAAGAAAGGCAGCAGACAGGCAGTGGTGGAAAAAACATTTTTACCCTTGACCGGTCAAGAAAAAAAGGGATTTTCCTTAGAAACATATTGATGTTATTAAATCATTTTAATATTTAGGTTAGCATATATTTTGTTAGGGAAGGTGAGACTATTTGGGTTAGTTAGGGCCCTGCTGAAAGAGTCACGCCTGGAAATAATCAAGGGCGGCTTGAAAGTTTGGCTCAGGCAGCAGAAGCTCTAGAAGTGCCCCTGTCTGTGCTAGTGGGGATGTTCTCGGCTCTGTGTTGCAGGTTCTGATGACACCCAGCTTGTGATCTAAAGGGTGGTGGGATGTACTTCCTTCTGGTGGATTTTAACCCAGGTGTCATCAACATATCTAAACCAGTGGCTGGGTGCTATGCCCTTAAAGGTATTAAGCGCCTGTGGAGATCCCATAGCACATCCATGTTTTTGCTTATAGAACTTATCCCCTGTGCATCTTCCTTTATCTGCCGGTAGAATGGTGATACTGGAATCTATCTTGAGGGATGTTAAGGCTCTTCTTTCCTGTGTAGTCAGGTTAGATGAAGGAGTTTTAGCACTGGCTAAGGCTGCAGATACCTTAAGGCGAAGTTGTTCTGCCTCACTCTGTGAAACCTTATTACTGTGGATAGAGGCTTCTGTGGCTGCTATAATATCCACTTTAACCGTGGAATCCAGACGTATACTGCATGGTACTAGCCTTTGTTATGAGTATGGAACAAACCATTCTCTAGATAGGTATATAGACATACATATGAGTATGGAACAAACCATTCTCTAGATAGGTATATAGACATACAGAAGGGAGTCAGTAATAAGTACTTTCGTACCGGTGCTAGAGGTATGTAAAATACATTAATATAAATATAAATATATGTACCCCAAAAGGCAGGGTAATACAGTACCACCTCCACCGCACCGAGAAGGGGGCGGGCACCTCACTCTGACATAGATTCCACAAAATAAATAGAACAGGGTATAAAACCCTAATAATTACTGCATGGTAATCCAAATACAAATCCACTTTATTTTCACATAAACTCTTAGCATATATAGAATAAAAAACATGTGTATCAAAAGAGTGCACTAATAAAATCCCAGAAAGGGAACCGAGAGTATAGGTAGCATGTAATATCAAATTCATATAAACCCCTATAGTACACGGCCATAATCATAATTAAAACAATAATCCCGAGGTTTGGACAATCCACATACAATATAACCAAGTCCAAAGTCCAGTGTGGATGTCCTTGGTATCCTTAGGCAACAGTAGCAAAAATAGATGCAATGATACTGTGAATGATGGGAAATGTAGGCAACTCAACGATGTGTAAATATGATGGAATGTCAAAGTTCCCAGTTCACAAATGTATACAAATAATGCGAGTAAATGGAGCAATCTCACCCATCCAGGGGTAGGGTCCCTCCGCACTCCCACAGTAGTTGCACCTGCGGGAGCTCCAATATCGGCGTCAAAAAATCAGTAATTAGTCTGATGGTCCCATCAGACACACAGGGTTTATCCTTTAATACCAGATTACCCCTTTTTGTAGCTTTAGCCTTGTTATATGCTTTACGACACCAAGTTTTAGGATATCCCCGTTCACAGAATCTTTCATTAAGGTAGGGACATAGGCAATAATAATGAAAAAAGCTCGGTAGCAAGACATTTTAAGGATTTCCACAATAGTAACCCCAAAGGCATATTAATATGGGGTATACAGAAAATTGAGAAACCAAAAAGGGGTGGAAATTGGGACAAAACCATCCTGCGTCATGAAGCAAGATGGATTTATGTGCTCAATTCTAGAAACCCCATTGGTCTCAATGAAGAATTGAATTTTAATATGTTTCTTTAAGGTTTACTGTGTTAAAATAGGCCATGTTTATGTGTTGTACATATTATATATACACCTTTTGTACTTATTTATTTGACCTCATTTGCTGTCCTAGAAATATAGGGTAATTGGTGCTATTCCGCTGGGAACTATATTTCTTAAGGTTCTGTTTCCCACCGGTAACATCATTGGAAGAGCACTACCGCTAAGTAGAGTACTTAAGTGCACATGTGGGAATAGTCATGTGACCCGGAAGAAGGGACGAAGTTGTCCCGAAACGCGCGTCGGTCTAACTTACCGTTACCAGAGGGGAACCGGACCATACACACGGCCTTTCCATTTACCCGTGGAATCCATTGGCAACATTGGAACTTCTTTATAGGCAACTTTTGGGGGTCTTTTTTATCTAATTGAATACAACAGATATACCATGACCTGGATGAATGAGAACCTTCAAAAGCATAGTGAAACCAGACTTTGCCATTTTGGATGTGTTGTTTGTTTTGTTTGGATTTTGTGCCAATGTGATTCCAAGTCTCCCAGAATGAGTTGTCTTGGAGAGATTGTTCGAGTTCTTTAAGTTTACTTTGAATGTAGTTTTGTTTCTTCTTTCTGAGGGTAAATTTATATTGACGTTGAGTGACGTCATAAGCTAATTTTAGTTCATCGTCACTGGGGCATCTGTGTTTTTTATTTGACATCACCCGCAGATTTTTTCTGAGTTTTTTGCACTCACTGTCAAACCATTTATTAGATTGTTTGTTTGATGGCTTTTTGTGATTGGTCCTTTTCACTCCTGACATTTCTGTAATGGTGAATAAGATTTTGTTGAGATCTTTTGCTGCTTGCTGAACTCCTTGTTCGCTGAATTTATAAGCTTTTCTATCATAGTTTAGAAGCATTTCTTTCACCTCCGGTCTGTTGGGGACCTCCTTATAGGTTGTGGTTGACTGTGTAGTCCATTTGTAGGAGGATGGCAGGTTATAAAGACCAATTGAACTGTTGTGTTTGAGTGATTTATTTGAAGAGTTGATATATATTAGAATTTGGTTGTGGTCTGACAGGTGTGATTGGGGAGCGACTATGAAGGCACTTATATTTGAAACGTCCATGTCTGTAATGGCGTAGTCTACCACACTACTGCCCACGTGGGAATTTAGGGTGTATCTCCCAAAGAGTCTCCCTTGGTTCTTCCATTTAGTATGTGAAGTCCTAGGCTTCTACATAAGTTCAGCAGTAGTTTCCCACTTTTATTTATTGTGCTGTTATAGCTGTTTCTGTCACTTTGTATGTCATGGCAGTGAGTCTCTGCTCCAAAAATATAACAATTGCCATCTGAGGTGAGGTAATCCTTCTCTCTGCCCGTTCTGGCATTCATGTCCCCATAGATTAGTACTTTTCTAGGGTTTGGAAGTGTGCTGCCTCCTTTTGCAGTATCTCATAGCCATCAGGATTATAGTATGGGGATTCTGACGGGGCAAAGTATACTGCACATAAGTATATATCAGTTTGAGTGGAGGTGATGGAGCTGCTTATTTTCAGCCAGATATGGCTTCTCCCTCTCTTGATTGGTTGTATGTGTTCATGGAGGTTTTCTTTAAACCAAATTATTATCCCTCCTGAACAGCGCCCATGCTTGGTATGTTTGTTCTTTTGGGCTGCAACAGAGAGTTCCCTATAATCAATAGGAACCGAGACTGAGCTATCCTCTGATCGGGTCCATGTCTCTAAGAGGATCTGGATGTCCACTTTGCTCAGACATTCTTTGAAATCTGGGTCATTTGTTTTTGTTCCAAAAGCTGAAGCATTCAGACCCTGAATGTTCCAGCTACTAATAACAAGAGATGTCATTGTGTGAGTCTATACCTTGTAATGAGCTGACTATTTAGGACGTTCTGGTCAGTTATGCTATTTTGTTAAATAAGGTGATCAGCATGTTCTTAATGTCTGTAATGTCACTGCTTTCGGGTGTTCTGTTTGGTTTCCTCCATTCCTGCCATCGATGTGGCATCACATTTGGGTTAGACGGTTTGATAGTATGATGTCTTTTTGATGGGTTTTTCTGGCCTGGGCTGTGTGGTATGGGAGCTGTGTGGGGGTTGAGTCCCAGGGGCCTGTTAAGAACCAGGTCTTTTAGTTGTTTTGCTAGGAGGCTCATCCCTTGTTTGTTAAGATGTTTGTTATCATATAGGTGCTGGTGTGTTACAGAGGAGTACTGTATCAGTTGGATATTTGGAGTGGAATTGATTTTTGTTGTCAGCTCCTTATTAATGGCCTGAATGTAATGGAGGGGAATGTCCTTCCTTGGGAGCAGGGATGATAGTATAATTTTGGAGCCAGGAAATTGATGTCCAGTGGTCTTTGCTAGAACACAGAGTTTATCTGCAATATCCTCTGATGGGTTGTCTAGATTATTCATGCCTGTATGTAGGATGATGTGTTCTGGGGCAGTGAAATATAGATTGCGGATCACCTCTGCTGCTTTTTCAATAGTCCCACAGTGGATTTTTGTGACTCTTTTCCCTGGAAAAAGGCGTTTTGTGTCCAGGTATTTCCCGTTTGAGTCCATTATTAGCACAATATTATGGCTTGGTGTTATGTTAGGCATATTTGTTTGTTGTTTTGGTGAAGTTTCCGCAGTGTTATTGCTGTTTTGTGGTTGTGAATTTATGTTGGCGGTGGCATTTTCTGCTTTTTTACATGTTTCATCCTTGATGTCTTGGCTGTTTTTCTCCTTTATTGTGTGATGTTCCTTATGGGGGATATGTGTGGTGTTGTCCAGGACAGTTTCTTTATCTGTTTGTTTTCTGAGGTTTGTTGACCTTTCTGGATATTGAGGCTCATTGCTTCTTTTGATCTTGAGTATTTCTTCTCTGAGCAGGGCATTTTCTTGATGAAGTTGCTGTAAAGTTGATCGTATTTCCTGCAGAGCTGATTTGTGATAATTTTTTAGTCTGCTTATCTCATCCTTTAGTAGGTCAATTGCATTTTTCTCACCTTGTGTTTTTTGAAGATCTTCTTTGAATTGGTGAAAGTCCCTCTTTAATTGGGATAAACAGTCTCTGAGGAGGTGGGGTGAGGGGTGAGATGTCATGAGACATGGTACTGTGGTGTCTCTGGGGACTGTCTCAGCAGGATGTTTCTCCTCACCAACACTGATAGCTGTGGTCTGCTGATCTCTACATTTCCTTGCTTCTTCCTTGATAGTAGGAAATAATTGTTCGTTCAAATTCCTCCATTTTGTCTCTGTGCCCTGTACCATGTGGGGTTGCCATTATTATATACATTACGGTTAGTATGAAGTCTCTAAATTTTCCTTGTCCTTTAGTCTGATCTGTGACCTTGGTTGATCCCCCCTTTGTGAAGTTGTTATATTGCTGCAGACAGAGTGCCAGGCAAGGGGTGTTCAGTGTAACAATAAGTTGGTTTTTATCCTGTGTTCATCCATAGAGGAGAAATCAGCAAACAAGTCTCTGGGTTTTGTTAATTGTCAGCTTTTTACAGCTTTCTTGGCTGCAATGCTTTTATCTTTATCACAGTATTTGTTCCAAGGTGTCAGACCCCCTGCTGTCTGGACTGGCTGTGTTGGAGTCATTACTAAGCTTTTAATCTTTGGAAGTTTCCATTTTAAAGTTCTTTAGTCTACTTTCTTTACTTCTCTGTTGATCTATATAATATACAGTATAATGCAGAATTGAGTAATATTAGAAAAAAGCAATGTCTTTACCTTGGGAGGACTCTTGTCAGCTTTGGATTTGTGAGCTTTGGCGATGTCAGTTACTGTTGGTCTTTGTGATGCTCTGTGCTGCCTGTTGGTTTGATTCCAGGTAAACTTCTTTTTCTTTTTTCCTATTTTCTTTCAAGTAAATTTCTTATAAATCCTTTATTTGCTTCTCTCTTCCATGTGATTCCTTGTTGTCTATATTAAATCAGATATGTCCTTTTTAGTTGCTCATTAACAAGGTATAATGCTGGAAACTCAGGAGCTCATGTTAAGTGCTGCTTCTCAGTCAAAGGCTCAAGGCTATATCTATCTATCCTCTATCACTATCTATCTATCTATCTATCTATCTTCTATCATCTACTCTATCTACTATCATTATCATACTATAACTCGCTATCTATCTATCTATCTTCTATCTATCTATCTATCTATCTTTATCTATCTTTATAACTCTGCTATCTATATCTGTCTATCTAACTCTAACTCTGCTGTCTATCTATCTATCTAACTAGCGTCAGTGTAGTGTAGGGGGAGTCCGGGAGCGCAGAGGCTGCCAGTAATGCTCAGCACCGGCGCTGCGTGATGTCCAGAACTCCAGAACTAGAAGGTTCGGGGCACATCTAAAAGGCACAAGCAGTAAAACATTGGGGCACTTTGCCAAATATCCGGGGCACGTGCCCCGAATGTTTTAACGTAGATACGTCACTGTATCTATCTATCTACTCGCTATCTATCTATCTCTGCTCTATCTATCATATCAACAATCGCTATCTATCTATCTACTATCTAACTCTGCTATCGATCTATCTAACTCTGCTATCATCGATCTATCTAGCTCTGTACTATCTATCTGCTCTGCTATCTATCTACTCTGCTATCTATCTATCTACTTCTATCTATCTAATCTGCTATCTATCTATCTAACTCTGCTATCTATATATCTAACTCTGCTATCTATCTATCTAACTCTGCTATCTATCGATCTATCTAGCTCTGCTATCTATCTAACTCTGCTATCTATCTATCTATCTATCTATCTATCTATCTATCTAATCTATCTATCTAACTCTGCTATCCTATCTATCTAACTCTGCTATACTATGATATCCTAACCTCGCTATCTATCTATCTATCTATCTATCTATCTATCTATCTATCTATCTATCTAACTCTATCTATCTATTATCTATCTATCTATCTATCTAACTCCTGCTATCTATCTATCTAACTCTGCTATCTATCTATCTATACTAACTCTGCTATTTATCTATCTATCTATCTATCTACCTGCTATCTATCTGTGTCCTCTTTATCTAACTCTGCTATCTATCTATCTAACTCTGTTATCTATCTATCTATCTAACTCTGCTATCTCTCTATCTAACTCTGCTATCTATCGATCTATCTAGCTCTGCTATCTTCTATCTAACTCGCTTCTATCTACTCTGCTATCATCTATCTATCTATCTATCTATCTATCTATCTATCGATCTATCTTATCTATCTAATCTAACTCTGCTATCTATCTATCTAACTCTGCTATCATAAATACTAACTCTGCTATCTATCTATCTACTCACTCTGCTATCTATCGATCTATCTAGCTCTGCTATCTATCTAACTCTGCTATCTATCTATCTATCTATCTATCTATCTATCTAACTCTGCTATCTATCTATCTAACTCTGCTATCTATATATCTAACTCTGCTATCTATCTATCTATCTATCTATTATCTAACTCTATCTACTATTATCTATCTATCTATCTAATCTAAACTCTGCTATCTATCTAGCTATCTGCTATCTACTCTCTTATACTCGCTATCTCATCTATCTATTAACTGCTACTTCTTCTTATCTAACTCTGCTATCTATCTACTAATCTCTTTATCTATCTATCTATCTAACTCTGCTCTATCTCTCTATCTAACTCTGTATCTATCGATCTACTAGCTCTGCCATCTATCTATAACTTGCTATCTATCTAAACTCTCTGCTATCTATCTATCTATCTATCTCTATCTATCTAACTCTGCTATCTATCTATCTAACTCTGCTATCTATATATCTAACCTGTCTATCTATCTATCTATACTAGACTCTATCTATCTATTATCTATCTATCTATCTATCTATCTATCTAACTCTGCTATCTATCATCTAACTCTGCTATCTATATCTATCTAACTCTGCTATCTATCTATCTATCTATCTATCTATCTATCATCTATCTATCTAACTCTGCTATCTATATTCTAATCTATCTATCTATCTACTCTGCTATCTATCTATCTATCATTTATCTAACTCTGTATCTATATCTATCTATCTAACTCTGCTATCTATCTAACTATGCTATCTATATCTATCTAACTATCTATCTATCATCTATCTATCTATCTAACTCTGCTATCTATATCTATCTATCTATCTATCTATCTATCTATCTATCATCTATCTATATCTATCTATCATCTATCTATTATCTATCATCTATCTATTTCTATCTATCTAACTCTGCTATCTATATCTGCTATCTAACTCTGCTATCTATCATCTATCTATCTATCTATCTATCTATCTAACTCTGCTATCTATCTCTATTTATCTATCATCTATCTATCTACTTGTATCTAATATCTGTCTATCTAACTCTGCTATCTATATCTATCTATCTATCTAACTCTGCTAGCGAAGTTAGTGTAGTGTAGGGGAGGCATGGGCGCAGAGCTGGCAGTAATGCTCTGCACCGGCGCGTGCATGACGTCATCGGTTCGGGGCACATCTAAAAGGCACAAGCAGTAAAACATTTGGGGCACTTTGCCAAATATCCGGGGCACGTGCCCCGATGTTTTAACGTAGATACGCCACTGCACGACACTATATTCAGTTCTTAACAGCTTTGATTTACTTTAACAAAGTTTACTAAAGTGGCATTTTATAGTTTATGTTTATGTTTTAGGGGGGTGTTTTCAGATTCTGGAGTATAAAAAATTGGGTTTAGTTCTCCTTTAAGTTTGGAAGTCGGCTGCGATTGTAGGTCCTCCCTATACTTATGTAGGAGTACGATCGTGACTGTGTACTCCCTCTGTCAAAGATGACAGACACCCCTATTTCCCGCCAATACTATCACACAGTAACAGGCAACAGATACCCCTCTCCCCTCCATCAATATCTACACTGTAACAGGCACAGATACCCCACTCCCCATCAAAATCTACACCGTAACAGGCACAGATACCCCTCTCCCCCCATAAATATATAACACCCTCATTATCTACACAGTAAGAGGTACAGACACCTCTCTCCCGCATCAATACTCTACACCGTAAACAGGCACAGATACCACTCTCCCCCCCACAATCATCTCTACACATAACAGGCACAGATACCCCACTCCCCCATCATTATCCACCATAACAGGTACAAGATACATCACTCCCCCATCAATATCTATACCACAACAAGCACATATGCCTCTCCCCCCATTAATTCTTACACTGTAACAGGCACAGATACCCTTCTCCCTCCCACATCAATATCTACACAGTAACAGGCACAGATACCCCTCTCCCCCCCATCAATTCTACACAGTAACAGGCACGCATACCCCCTCCCCCATCAATATTTACACAGTAACAGGCACGATACCCTCCCCCTACATTCATTTCTACACAGTAACAGGCACAGATACCATTCTCCCTCCCACATCAATATCTACACAGTAACAGGCACAGATACCCCTCTTCCCCCCATTAATATCTACACAGTAACAGGCACAGATACCACTCTCCCACCCACATCAAAATCTACACTGTAACAGGCACAGATACCCCTCTCCCCCATAAATAGCTACACAGTAACAGGCACAGATACCACTCTCCCACCCACATCAATATCTACACAGTAACAGTGGCTCTGTCACTCCTTTGGGCTATAATGAAGCACTAAACAACTGACTGCTGCGCCTGCTCTGCACTTTTACAGTCAGAGCAGGAGTTTGAATCTCCTGCTCTCTCTGCACACTCCCGATTAGGTAAGAGGGAGCCTCCTGCTTTGACTGTAAATCACTGTTCTGCACTATGCGATTGCAAGTAGAGTAGCAGGCAGTTGTTAAGTGCTTTACTATGGAACAAAGTGACAAGTGAATGGAGGAGGTGGGGATCGCAGCAAATCAGTTTCTCTAGCACCATCGTGACAGCAGTGAACCAGCGTACCTTATCAGCCTCTCAAAGGTAGTGTGCACCTGTACACTTTCAGGGAACACTGCTGACTGCCACTGCTTCCTGCTTCCTCTGTTCCCGCTTTGCGTTAAAAAAAAAAGAATCTGCCAGAGGTGCGTGCCATGAGCACTTTTTTCAGAATGCTTCATGGAAGGAGCGGCCCTGGGGCTGACCTAACAGGGTCTGGGGAACTGGAGGGCTGACTACCAAGGGTCTGGGGAACTGGAGGCTGACCGAACAGTGCATGCTGAACTGGAGGGCTGTCCTAACTGGCTGCTGAACTGGAGGGCTTACACCTAACAGTGGCTGCTGACCTAACAGTGTCTGCAGAAATGTAGGGCTGACCTAACAGTGTCTGCTAAACTGAGGTCTGGAGGGTTCAGCAGCCACTGTTGGCCACCCCCAGTTCACCAGACACTGTCTGTTAGTCTACCATGCCCATCTACAGACCATGCCTACTTACATAGGCCACGCCACTTATTTTTTGGCAGGAAATGTAGGGGCGGCTTGAAAAGTTTGGCTCAGGTGCCAAAAGATCTAGGCCCTGATGATATGGGACTATGCTGTGGTACAAAGCTTAATATACCTGCACCTTTTGTGCATAGATGTTTTGGTGTGAGGAAGAACTTACTTGTTTGAAAGTCTACTGAGAAGGCATATCTCTATTGAGATCATTTGGATTCTACCAAGTTCTTTTTTTTTTTCAACAAAAAAAATAAATAAAACAAAATAAAAAGACTCCCCTGGGCCCTCGGGAAAAAGTTAAAGGACATTCTATTAACAAGGATCTATTATTCTGTAGTCACTCGCAAGGAGTAAGTACAAAGACTTCTATACATACCTGATGACCAAAATATGCAGCATCAGTTTTTAAGCATTTTGCTAAGATGAGTTTGGAAATAACATGTTGCCCCTGGGCCTTAATTTCATTTGACAGGAATTGCTTTCCTGAGTATTTTTGGCTTTACTTTCATTGTTTTTTTTACACATAGTTTTGAAATATTAACATTTTTATGTTTGATATGGTAGCAGCATCACCAGATCCCTGCACTCCCAGCTTCCTGCTTTAAACCATGTGACAGTCCTTCTTCCTGTGTCTCCTCCTCCTGTAGGCCCTATGGCCCCTCCCTTGCAGCCCCCTTGAACACCTCCCACTCCTCCTTCAGTCACTGCAGCTCATCTCTTCCTCTTCTGCTTCTCTGCTTTCTCCTGCACTGAGCATGTGCCAACCACAGATTAAAAGGACAAACTAGTATTTGTGACCGCAGATTCAGAACCTCCCTTGAGCTGTGCAGCATGTAGAGAGGTGGTTGGTGGCTCATTTTAAAGGTAGGAAATGGCTTTTCATTTAAAGGATATCTCCACTGCTTAAACAAATGTTTTGTTTTCAGTTTCATTGAAGAATTGGAGGTTAAGGAGCTGTGTTCTTACCTCCTGTACTGCAATAAAAACTTCAGAGCAGAAAAGATATGGAACTTACCAGATTACAGGTATTTGATGAGTTCCCAAAACTGTGGTGTAAAGAGAAAGTCTCACCTCCACTACAATTGTACATGTGTTGAATTGATGTGGGGGAGAAATTAAGGGCACCAAAAGTTTCCATATTTAAGATGGAGACTCTCATCCTTACTGGCTTGGGACAGGGAACAAAGCTGACTAAAATCTTTAAAATTAATGAATATAAATTATCAGATGTCGGAAGAGGTAAAAAATTTTGGCCAAATATTTTTGTTACTTTTTATATATCGGGAGATGCAATAGTAGTGGTGTTCAGCCCCGCTACTTACCCGACATGATCCCATGATTCAATAACGTTGTGCATGTCACTGCGTGACATTATTGCATCACGGGAGCGTGCACGAGTAAGTAGTGGGGACTGAACACCTTCAAGAAAAGTTAGATATTGCCCAAAAGAGGCGCAATCTTTTTTTAGTCATCATAAAAGCTGCGCTACTTCCAAAAAGATTTGAAAGTGGCGCAGCCACCGCAAAACGAGCATTACACCCAATGCTACCTAACCGTATGGCATTGGGTAAGCGTGGGTTTTAAGCTTGTTTTATGGGGAAAAGGTGGTTATTGTATTTCTCTGTATGTTTATACCCATTTTATAACAGAAAATTTCATGATGCCTGAGGGACCATTCATAAAATGATAATTTAGAATCATTTATTGTAAACTTAATACTAAGGAATCAAAGATAGTGAGAGTAAAAAGACAATTATGCTCAACTCAACTCTCATGGTCAGTTGTACCCAGTGTGAGGACATTAAGCACTGAGTCCTCACCCCTGGGTTTAGCCTGTATAAATAGAAACAAAGCATTAAAACTTATCATGGTAGCCCTTAAAGCAGAACTAAACTTGTTTTTTTTTTTAAATCTTAACTTGAAAGCTTGTCTCCCCAGAACACCTATACAGTGTACGATTCTTCTCTAGTAAGTTGCATTTAAGTACTAATAGATTTCTGTAACAAAGAAGGTCTTCTGATTTTGCCAATACAACTCACAGCTCATGTAGGCTTCAGGCCGTCCTGACGCCGTATTCACTGTCTTTATGCACAGAGTTTCTAGATTCCATTAGTGAAAAAAAAACACGGAGATTCAATAAAAGTTATTTTTGTTAAAAATGGTGCTAATTTTGCCCCACACCAATCAGATGTTAACTTTCAAATTATAAATAAGATCTGATTGGTTGGTCAAAATAAGCACCATTTTAATAATGATAAGAACTTTTATTGAATCTCCATGATAGTTTCTACATGTACCTGTACTCATTGTTCTCTCTCTGCTGGCACAACATATAAATGCCATGTTTTTAGAAACAGCCCAAGAAGTAACAGGTTTCAAATCCCCTGGCTATAAAGGTATATTTATATATATATATATATATATTATATATATATATATATATATATATCTCATGGTAGATTGCATTGAGTTTTTAGGAGCTACCAATGAGGTGGGGGTATAGGATATTACATATAGGAATGGTGTATATGTATGTGTGTACTCACTATTACCATCTAAATAACCATCAGTAAATGTATATAAAGTATAGCACTGACTTATATTAGGTACAACACAGAATATACAAAATACATAAACTTACTTACAACAGAGCTGAGATTCCTTTTTCAAAATGGTATGGTCAAAATGGGAGTTTAAAACCACACCCCTGTGTCTGCTCTGCCCATGTGAATACTAAAGGAAGTGTAATCCAAAAAAGTTTCTGCCTGCTACACAGGATGTGATGTGTATTGTAATGGACATATACACCAAGGCTCCTTATATAGCACCTCCATCCTGCAGGTGGCATCAGTGAGTAATAAAAGACAAGACATCCCTGCTCTCCATGGGTAGGAGAGAGAAAGTGAAAGTAGATTGTGGTGTGTGCTTTGGAGTGATATTGAATGCAACACAAGATCCTGTATATAGATCCTTACAACGACACACAATATCACAGCATGGTCATATTCAAAGTGGTGCACCATAGACAGGGACACCCCTGATTACTGCATATGTTATGTAGGAACCTGTTTATGTGCACTGTCTGCTTTGTGCCAGACCACCAGAGTAACACACTGGTGCCATGCTACCCATAATCATTCCATAAAGCAGTGATCTGGTACAAATTGGTGGCAGCGGTGCTGGTAATACCATTTATTCTCCGTCTTCTTTGTATGTTTGTTCTCTGTATTAAGCTATGGAGGTTGCTACTGATGTACCTGCAGATGAAATGCCCCCAATTAGACTCAGTTAGCTCTACCAGGTCCAATTGCCAACCTATTTTTAAACTTGATCCTTTGAAGGGTAACTAGGGAGTGGACTAATTGGCTAGAACAATTTGAATTGGCAGCCACTATTAATGGTTGGGATGAAGGGGCTTGCTTGCAAGTCCTTAGCCTTTTGCTTGTGGTAAAGCCAGGCAGGTACACACATGGATTTACCGTACCGTATATACTCGAGTATAAGCTGAGGTTTTTAGGTTAAAAATCAACCTAAAAACCTTGCCTCGGCTTATACTCGAGTCAAGAGCAAACTTACCTTAATTCCAGATGCAGCCGCGAAGTCACGAAGGAAAGCCGGCAGTTCCAGTAGTTCTTCACGGGTGCGCGATGATGTCATCGCGCCACGCTGGCGGGATGCGTCATCGCTCACCGCGATGACTGCTGACTGCTGCAGAAGTTGAAAATCCTTAACATCTTATTCCACTTGGAGTATTTAAACAAGAAGAAGGAGGAGTAAGAGGTGTTGAACACGCTACTAGGTGCTGGAAAAAAACTGCTCGTCTTCAGCTTGCAGTATAGAACACAGCCAGCTCCTACAGCTGCATCAGTATTGATGAAGTAAGTCAGGATGCAGCACAGCAAGAATGTCAAACACTCTGTCCCCTCCCATCTCTGATCCTTCTATCTAGTGTCCTGGGCCAATGAAGACTGGCCAGGTACGGCTGGGGGACAGTATGTAATGGGCAGTAATCTTGTAACTCTTCTTAGTGGTTGAAACTGACAAATGTATCTGACTTATAGATGTGCGTGCACATCATGCTTGACTAGCTCCAAAATGTTTTTATATTTACAAAATAATGTAAAATCCCATCTTATATAATTATTAAAACAATTTAAGGTAGGGTGGGGCAGTGGGCATTGGCGCGAATCAACTGTCTGCATTATTTTTAATTAAAAACATACTTGGCTTTTGCAATGTAAGATTTGGGGGGGTGACTCACCAGTCACCAGTTTACCGTTTGAAGCTCTACTAAATACAATACAATAGGTATAGGAGGAAGAGCTGTCAGCTGCAAATCAGAATAATTATATAGAATGTGTTTTACAGAGATAGAGATTTAGCCTATACATACAGACATGACTCCTTTCTACTATAGGTGGTTGGAAACTACAACTCCCAGCAACTAAAGCATGCTGGAGTGTAGTTTTCCAAACATCTACAGTGGAAAGGTATTAGGGTTACTGATACCCTCGGTTTAACTCGATCAATCATGTTTTCTGATTTTGGAGGCAAAAATGGGTACCTCGGCTTATACTCTGCGATCGGCTTATACTCGAGTATAACGGTAATACTGAAATAAAGCAGTTATTAAAAATGCTCTGAAGCTATTTTTTTCAATTAGATCAGTATATAAAGGATAATCCATTTCTTTAGGTAACCTTGGAATCAAAAATGTTTGTTTTGTATGTTAAGAGTATTAGGGCAATGCTATTATAACATGACGCAGTGATTTCTTTCTGTTATAATATATAGGTACCATCACCACTTGACGTGGTGAATACTAATAAGTATTAACCTAGCATGTTTAGTTTCACAACCACAGAGTGTGGCAGATTGCATAAGTCTAGTCTCAGACCTGTGTAAAGATTCTATAGCCAAACACAAAGCAAAACATACATATAATTTCCATTGTGCACCACTGGGCACATTTTGCTACTATCCTAAAAGATGATATTAGCACGCACCAGAGTGCCGGAAAAGCTGAAAGATCTTATTGATCTGTTGTCCTAATTTGATCGGCGGCTAAGGAAAGGAGGTTAGAAAGAATGGGTGCTTCTCGTCCTTCGTGTGATGTATTTTCTACCTCTTCCACTTAGGCCTCCCGCCCCCTGATTGCCTCAGGGGGTGCCACCCACATCCCTGCGTCATAGAAGACACGTGGACGCACGGACGGGCGTCCGAGTAAGAAGCACGTCCTCTCGCGTGACCGCCGCATGCGTCCACCGCGCTCGGCGGAGTAAGTATCTACGTTTGCCCCCCCCCACCCCCACGGGCAACTTTGGGTGCCTTCGACTTAGTTTGTCAGGATGTCTGGAGTGAAAGGTCTTGACCAACGAGGAGCATATCTGTTCTGCGCCGTTCCTAGGAGTTTTCTTCGGGACCGAATCCCTTCCTTTGATCATACCTTAGCTTCCAGCAGATATCTGGCATCTAAAATAGTCTCCACCTCGTACTCGTCAGCCCCATCAACCAAACAGGCAGCGGAGGAGGATCCAGTGCCGAATTGTTAACATATCTATAAAAACAGGATACATGAAAAACTGGATGTATTTTTAATGAACTAGGAAGCTGCAGTTCAAAAGCGACTGTATTGATGGCTTTCTTAAGAAATGTCCAATGAAATGAGGACTTACCTTAAATAACGAAGAATCCTTTCTTAACATGTTGGCTGATTTACGGGCTTGCTCTTGGGCTTCAGAGATGAAGGCCTTTAGCTCTAGAGTCTTCTCTTTCATGAGATTGTATTCTGGTTTGAAATAAGGATGTGATAGGACCATGGAAGGAACACCGGTAAGAAAAGTTGGATTAAAACCATAATTTGCATAAAAAGGAGAACATTGATGGAAGAATGAACAGCATTATTGTAGGCAAACTCAGCAGTGATAACAGAGAAGACCAATCATCTTGTGAAGCAGTGTGAGTAACAACGAAGATACTGCTCAAGTGTCTGGTTTGTCCTTTCCATCTGTGCGTTAGATGTGGATGGTATCCAGAAGAAAGAATTATGGATATGCAAAGACTTACACAACTCCTTCCAAAATTTTGAAGTGAATTGTACCCCTCTATCTAATACGATATCATCAGGAACTCCATGAAGACGGACAACCTCTTTAATGAATACATCCGCTGTAATGGCAGCTGAGGGAATTCCCTTTAATGGAACAAGTGAGCCATTTTAGTTAACCGTCAACAACCACAAAGATTGTATCAAAGCCCCTGAAACGAGGTAACTCCACAATGAAGTCCATGGTATCATGCCCCTAGGGCGATCAGGGATAGGCAGAGGACACAGCGACCCGTTGGTCTCTGTCTAGATGTCTTGAATCTTGCACAAGTAAAACAAGAAGCCACAAAACGTTTACAATCCTTACTATTCGGCCAGGAAACTAGATCAAAAGTCTTGTGAAAACCAAATGACCGGCCAACGCATGAGAATGGCAACATTGAAGTACAGCAGATTTGGCAGAGTCCGGAACAAATATTTTATTATTTGGTAGATAAATCCATCTTGGGAAAGAGAGGAAGACTGGAGAATGCCTCTTTAATTGTTTTGGCTATATTTGTATGCAACACGCAGAAAATTTGATTTGGAAAGAACCATATTAGGTTTGTCTGACTTATTGATTTCAGAAAATTGTCTGAAAGGGTGTCGGCCTTGCCGTTTTTGATCCTGGACGAAAAGTTATATGAAAGTTAAATCTTTTAAAGAAAAGAGCCCATCTAGCTTGACAAGGTTTTAATCTTTTAGCAGTCTGTAAGTATTCCAGGTTCTTATGACCGTGAAGATGATAATGGGATGATTGGCACCCTCGAGTAGATACCGCCACTCCTCAAGGGCCGATTTTATGCCAATAATTCGCGGTCTCCTACATCATAATTCTTCTCAGAGTCAGAATGTTTTCTCGAAAAAAAGGTAACTGGATGTAGTAAAGCCTTGGGACCATTACGTTGAGAGAGTATGGCTCCTAGAGCAACTTCAGATGCATCAACCTCCTAATATAAAAGGACAGCTGGATGCTGGGTGAATTAGGATGAAGGCTGACATAAAGCAGACTTCAGACCTCAAGGCCGTTTGAGCGGAATCCGTCCAACAGATGCAACATGAGTTCTGGTCAGAAGAGTTTAACGGCAGAATAATAGTAGAAAAAACTGAACCTGCGGTAGAAGTTAGCAAATCTGATGAATTTTTGAATTGCTTACGGGTAGATGGAGTAGGTCAATCCTGGTGCGGACACCTTTTGAGGATCCATGATTAGTCTTGTGATGAGATGATAAACCTCAAGAATGGTATAGAAGACTTTTCGAATTCACATTTCTCTCCAGTTTAGCGTATAACCCATGAACTCTAAGACGCAGATAGGACTTTCTTGACTTGTCTACGATGTTCCTCCAGGTTAGAGAAAAGATCAGTATATCAACCAGATAAACGGCCAAGAAAGTCATCCACAAAGTCACGGAAAATGTTGTTGACAAAATGTTGGAACGTGGCAATGGCGTACATAGACCGAAAGGCATAACTGAATATTAAAATGACCGTATCTGAAGTGGAAAGCCGTTTTCCATTCATCCCCTTCTTTTATTCTGATCAGGTTATAGGCTCTTCGAAGATCCAACTTGGTAAAAACTTTACCGTTCTCAACCAATGGAATAATAATTCAGGAAATAATGGAAGAGGATGTCTATTCTTAACCGTGACATATTGAGAGCTTGGTAATCCACACACAAGGCCGAGGAGAGCCGTCCTTTTCTCAACGAAAAATATACCGCTCCCGCCAAGATGTGGAATGACGTATGAAGCCCTTCTGTAGATTTTCCTCTATATATCCTTAAGAACCTTTTTGTTCTGGCTCTGACAAAGGATACACACGACCAAAAGGACTCTTCACCAGGTAGCAGCTCAACTGGACAATCATAAATGCGATTGTGGTGGTAGACTATTGGCAGCTTTCCTGTCAAGACGTCTGTAAGTTATGATAAATGTTGGGTAGAAGGGTTTCAGTTTGAGATTGATTAATGCTCATCAGTGAAGAAAAAGAAAACATGAGTCGACAATGCGATGAAAAGAAAAGAGATCTCTCCAGAGATCCAATTTATTGAAGATTATGTGTCTTCAACCATTACATGCCTAAAATAAGAGAAATAGAAAAGGCAGTATATCAAACAATTCAGAATTATGATTGTTCTGATTAACACTGGGACTGTTTCCCGAAGAACAGGACCAGACGAGATCTTAGACCCATCTGCCAGATGGAGAACATTTGGGAAGAGTAGGAATCTTCCAATCCTTGGTAAGGGACTCCAAATAAAGCAGCTACAGCGCCAGAATCAAGGACGGCTTGGGGTGATGACATCGGGCCTGTTCCTTGTAACAAAACATCAATAGAGAGTAAGGTACTGGAGTCGGATACAGAGGAGCAGAAGGCAACAAAGGAACCTTACTCGTAGGTCTGATTGGCACTATGAAGCAATGACCAGACTCCCCGCAGTAGAGACACTGATTTAACAGCGTCTTCGGGTTCATTCCTCAGGGAAAGAGAAGGGCGAGTCAGACCTAATTGCATAGAAAAGCTTCCGGGAGGCCTGAAGTGGAAGAGGTTGGAAATACATCACACGAAGGACGAGAAGCACCCATCTTTCTAACCTCCTTTCCCTTAGCCGCCGACAATTAGGACCAACGATCAATAAGATCTTTCAGCTTTTCCGGCACTCTGTGCGTGCTAATTCATCTTTTAGGATTTCCAACAGTCCAATTCTGAACTGATGTATAAAAGCCGCTTCATTACATTGGGTCTCAACACTGACCTAACGGAAATCTTCCATAATCTTCCACCGTCTTCGTCCTTGGGACAGATTACGAAGCGTAGCCTCAGATGAAACAGCTCTTCGTGGCATCGTAAATCTCTCCCAGAGCTGAAAAAAAGAGTCTATGGAGGCTATTGTAGGACTGCTTTGATCCAACAGACGAAGGGCCCAAGCCTGGGGCTCATCCTGATGAAGTGAAATGACGAAACCTATTTTTACTCTTTCTTCAGTAAAGCTTTTCGGTGCGCTAGGGAGAAATACAAATTACAGGAACTTTTAAACTGGCCAAATTTGGAGCGGTCTCTGGAAAACCGGTCAGGAAGCGGGATCATAGGCTCAACAACGGATGGATTATGGGAGAGTCCAGGAACATGGCGTTTAACCTAGCGTCCAATTGACAGTATCCCTTTCTAGCCTCTTGAAGGGCTCCCGAAGTTCGGCGACTTGCTGATTTATAGATCCTTGGCTGGACTGACGTCTCCAGTGGGATTCATCTGGCTGCCATTACTGTTATAATTTCTTCAGGAGAAGGCCTCTATGAGACCCCCTCTGGACCGGAGTCTAAGCACCTGCCGCGGTCTTCACCAGAGCCTCTGATGGTGAGGATGTTTCACGGCGAGCAGGCACCAGGTCCGGCTCCAGAGGAGGGAACCACAAAGGCCCCCAAATGGGAGAAGCAATCGGGATGAAGATCGGAGTATAAACAGGAGGTAGAGCTGAAGGGGATAAGGACATCAGAGGTACCTGAAGGCAGGAGCTGTAGTAGATATGGAGACTGGAGGTGAGCTGTGTAGAGCTGGAGACTGGAGGTGGAGCTGTAGTAGATATGGAGACCGGAGGTAACGGGTAGGAGCTGTAGTAGATATGGAGACTGGAGGTAACTGGAGGTAGGAGCTGTAGTAGATATGGAGACCGGAGGTAACTGGAGGTAGGAGCTGTAGTAGATCTGGAGACCGGAGGTAACTGGAGGTAGGAGCTGTATAGTAATGTGTAGACTGGAGGTAGGATTTGTAGTAATCATAGGACTTAGTTAAGCTAGAAAAAGGGAGCTAGGGTTCAGAGTCCAAACACACCTGAACTGGCAGCAGATGCCGGCTGCCAGGAGGGGCCTAAATAGGCCCAGAGGACGTCATCACCGATGGACGCGCGTGCGCGCCGGAAGAGGATTGCATCAGGGGGTGCCGCCACATCCCTGCTTCATAGAGACGCGTGGACACACGGACGGGCAGTCCGAGTAGAAGCGTTGATCCTGCGCGTGACCGCCGGCGCCGTCCCGCGCTCGGGCGAGGTAAGTATCTTACACTTCCTAGCAATTACACTATTGGTTTAGGGAAGGTCCCTGTAGGCAGTAGGAGTCACACATCCAACCACCTATCTGACAGCTATAATCCATAGAATGTCAATAGAATAAACCTGCAGGTCTGAGAAAGACCCAGGCAATTCTTTCACATTGTGCAGTTCTAACCAAAACAGCACCACTGGGGAACCTGAGACCCCTCTCATCATATATAGATATAACATACTGTCTAGCAAACAGCAGCTCTCCTTTTTTTCTATTGAGAGGGGTGGGGTAAGGTGAGGGGACTGTCACATGTTTTACAAAGGAAGTGACGTATACCGTATATACTCGAGTATAAACCACCCGAGTATAAACCGAGGTACCCAATTTCAGCTAAAAATCCTAATAAAGTTATTGACCCGAGTATAAAACCGAGGGGAAAAAACTTGGCATTCAAGATGTTTGGAAACTAAACTCCCAGCTAATAAGCATGCTGGGAGTTGTGTAGTTTCCAAACATCTTGAATGCCAATTGAGGGTGGCATCAAGATGTTTGGAAACTACACTCCCAGCATGCTTTATTAGCTGGGAGTTGTAGTTTCCAAACATCTTGAATGCCACCCTCACTTGGCATTCAAGATGTTTGGAAACTACAACTCCCAGCTAATAAGCATGCTGGGAGTTGTAGTTCCAAACATCTTCAATGCCCCCCTCCCCCTCAGTTCAGTTTGTACCTGTGGGCTCTCCTCTGTGGACTCTTCTCCCTGTGGACTCCTGTGGACTCTTCTCCTGGTGGACTCTTCTCCCTGTGGACTCTCCCTGTGGACTCTTCTCCCTGTGGACTCTTCCCCTGTGGACTTCTCTCCCTGTGGACTCTTCTCCTGGACTCTTCTCCTGTGGACTCTTCTCCTGGACTTCTCCCTGTGGACTCTTCTTCTTCTATCTGTGGGCTCTTCCTCCATCCATCCTGGCAGGTACGGTATCGGCATTCCGGCAGCCGCGCGGCCATTCCTGTACCGGCGCGCCAGCTGACGTCACTGCCCGGCACCGGGCTTGGCGCCGGGCAGTGACGTCAGGCCGGCGCGCCAGTGCAGAAAAGGATCGCGCGGCTGCCGGAATGCCAGGTAAGTGGTTGACTCGGATAAACCGAGCCCGAGTTTTCAGGCTGAAAAATCAGCCTGAAAAACTCGGTTATACTCGAGTATATACGGTATTCTTGCAACATCCTACTAACATTCAGAAAATGTTTTTATAATTGGCTAACACTGCTATCAATCTAATATTAAGCACACCATTGGATACAACACTAAAAGGAAAGTGATAAATATGTTCCTTTTTAAGCTTACATTGCCTCCATTAAAACTTGGTGGTTGGCTAAACACTCCATTTTGAAGAGTGGGGACCATGCAAGTACTTTTATTTATTAGTATATTTTGACTTATTTAAATTTCTATATACTTTAATGTCATTTCTACTTATTTGTTATAATTGAATAACTTTTAGTGCTTAAACAACACATAAACACTGTCCCTATGTATATTACTTTTACCTACCCCCACCAACATAGTACCTCTGAAAAAACCCAATGTATTGCCCATAAATGTATTTATATAATGTATGGGATTAAATATATATATTTGTCTCAGGGGGTAGACTCGTTGGAACTGTTAGCTCCATTAGTAAGGACACTAAATCTTATATCAGAGACACATCTGATTTTTTGCAGAAGTTGTGGTCCATAAATGTGAATGATTGGAGGGACATTATACTGGTCACTATGATGTGGCCAGTCTATATACCTCATCCCCCACATTGAGGACCTTAAAGCTACCCGAACATTGCTGGAAAAGATTGCCTCATATATGAGACAAATGTAAAATTCTTGAAATCCTTAGAATTGATCTTAGCTATAAACTATTTCTCCTTTGATGAAAAGTTTTATCTGCAGTTCCGTGGGACTGCGATGGGGGACGATTGTCGCCCTGTCATATGCCAATGCCTTTATGGCAGGCTTTGAGGTGGAGCACATCTATCGAATGATCTCTTCCAGCCCATTGTTTAGCTGGTGGAGATTTATCAATGATGTGTTCCTCCTATGGCGGGGTGACATAACTACCCTATCGTGGTTCCACGAACGGGTCAATCAGTTCCTCCCTCCATAAAACATTAAAAAAAAAAATACTATGGAGGGAATGAAATGGAACTATATGCTAAACCCACAGATAAAAATCAACTGTTACATTATCAGAGTTATCATCTGAGCCATTTAAAGATCTCTATCTCTTACAGTCAACTCTGTTAGGTCAATAGGTTGGTGACTAATCCAGACAAAAAATGTGAACAAATGAATGAGATGTGCAAGAAATTTGAGGTCAGGGGATACCCCAATAAGATTCAAGGAAGTGAATGATCTGTGTGCTGTATATTCTACTCGGATTGTGTACAGGGGATAGGGGATCCCTTTTTACTGCACCAGGCAATTTTAAATGGTGGTGTGCTAACTGTTTCAGTTATTTATATATATTCTGGAGCAATACAAACTAGTCAACTTATTTTACTGACATATTTTCCTGCATAAGATAAAGATTCTAAATGTTCCATTTCTTCGGCATGTGCATACGCTCCCAGCAGCACCTTGGTATCAGCATACAGTTCCCAGCAGCATCTTGGTATCCAGCCTACAGTTCCCAACAGCCATTCTGCTCCAGTCACCAGCCTTCTGTTCCCATTCCCCTTTATTACTCCAGAATCCAAACCTACAGACTTGGTCTCCTCCTGAAGCATACCAGTGAGTACCTAGGCTGTCTTTCGGTACAGTACAATCAGGCCTGGAGCCTGAGGAGCCATGGCGGGTTTGGGTACCCTACTGACATGTCTTCCATGGTGACTCCTCTCTAAACGCATGAGAGGATTGGACCACCAACCACCCCCTGCAAGCAATCAAGGGCTTGGCCCATACAGGGACTCTCTCTGCCCGGCTTCCCCTGGTTCCAGCTCCTCTCCTAACCAGCTCTGCAGCTGCTTGGTTCAGCCGACCCTGCACTTGTGGAGAACCCCACATACCTTTACCTTGCCGTTTTTATGGTAATGCCCAAGCCTGCCGGGATTCTTAAATCAGTGTAGGATTCAATTTGAACTTCAGCCATATCATTTTGTCTCTGACCGGGCCAAGGGTAGACATTGCCTTGCTTGAAGGCAAGGCTCTGCCTGGGCCTCCCCTTATAGGAAAAAGACGATCCCTTTGCCAACAATATTACTGCCATCTTAGATATACCGCAAGGTCTTTGATGCCCAGAATATCTTTGGCTGCCTCATACCGGTTGATGCAAACTCCGCCAGGGCTCTTGTTCTTGGACAGTAACGTCATTGAATTCCGTACACTAGCTGCGTTATAGACCTGGAATAACACACCTTCTGCAGCTTTTTGCAGGGGACTCTCAGACTGCCTCAAGATGCTCTAGTATCTAGGGAATTGCCCTGTCCCTTTGGGAAGAGCTGGTCACCCTCTGTAGCCAGATGACACCCGCTTCCGTGAGCGACAAGCAGAAAGATCTGGCTTGCTCAACTTTCCTAAAACCTTTACTCATGCTGTCCGACCTCTCCCCCATAGCCCCTTCTGCAGAAGAGCCTATGCAGATTGGAGGCACCCTTCTTCTCCCGAAGAAAAACCACAAAGACGCGAAATGAACTCCTGGACCTAGAAGCTAAGGAGGAGCTCCTTCTAGGTACCTTACCTAGAAGAGGAACATTTGTCCCGGTGATTCATTGACCCCTCCCTTCCCCTGCTGGAGTCTGGGGGGTTTTTGTTGAAAAGAGGATGGAGGTCTACGTCCCTGCACCGACTACCGGGGTCTAAATAAGATCACTATTTAAAAATTATTATCCTCTTCCTCTCATCTGTTCGATCAGATACAACCTAATCTGCATAGGAATATCTTGTAATGCCCTTCGGCCTTTGTAACGCTCCAGCCATGTTCCAAGAATTTGTAAATTACATTTTTGAGACATTGTTAGGTTATCTCAGTAGTCGTATATTTGTGACATTTTAGTCTTCTCACAAGATAACCTTCACAATCGCCTTCATGTTTAACAAGTGTTACTGTGACTAAGTGAAATAATTTATATACCACTGGAAAAGTGCCTCTTTGGACTTTCTCAAGTATCCTTTCTTGGCTTTATTGTGCCCCGCCCAAGGTTTCCAGATGGATTACCTGTTAAAGTTTCGGCCATTCAGAGTGGTCTCTTCCAATGGGAACCAAAGCCATTCATTCCATTATTTTTCTAAAAAGTTCCTTCCCAAAAGCAGAATTATGATGTGGGTAATTGGGAACTTCTTTAGACCTCTTCAGTATCTGGTCCACTGGAAAGGTTTTGGTCTAGATTAAAACACTCGGACCTGCATGCTCCTCGTCTGGGCAAGCGTTTCACAGGAGCTTTCCAGATAAACCTGGTCCGTTGGCCCCCTGTAGAGGGGGGTGTACTGTCACAAACGTACCTGCCTTTCCGGTCCCGTGTCGTCTGCACTTCCGGGTGGCAACATCGGAGACCAGACGAAGCGTTGTGACTCGCTTGGCGCGAGGATTCAAATGCCGGAGACCTCCTGGACCCAGCGCCCAATGGTAGCTTTTGCTCCCCGGCTTCTTTGTTACTAACCTTTCTTTCCAAGCAACCAGTTCTACCTTGCCTGTTCCAGCATACAGTTCCGCAGCTCCTTGGTATCCAGAATCAGTTCCCAGCAGCACCTTGGTATCCAGTCATACAGTTCCCCAGCATTCATGGTATCAGCTATTCCCATCAGCATCCTGGTATCCAGCAGACAGTTCCCAGCAGAGACATTGAATCCAGCATACAGTTCCCAGCAGCATCTTGGTATCCAGCCTACAGTTCCCAACAGCCCTTCTGTTCCAGTCACCAGCCTTCTGTTCCCATCCGCCTATACTGCTCCGAATCCAAACCTACAGACTGAAACTCCAGTGAGTACCACAGTCATCAGCTTTTATTTATTACACCAACTTCTCTATTAGTGACGTTTCGGAACCTAACTGGTTCCTTCTTCAGACAAACTGTTATTTGATAATAGAGTGCAACATGCTCTTTATAGACAATTTCAAACAAAGTTAAGATGGCCATCTAGTGGTCAAAATCAACCACTTATAATTTAATAATAATAATAAAGTCACAATAATGATCGGTGCTAATATTAAAAAGTGCACTGTGCTATGATAAAATATTTTTAATCATAGAACGTGCACAGGTCATCATACTTTGTTTGAAATTGTCTATATAGAGCATGTTGCACTCTATTATTACATACGGTAATTGTTTGTCTGAAGAAGGAACCAGTTAGGTTCCGAAACGTCACTAATATAGAAGGTTGTTTGTCAACTGGTGCGCCCCGGCTTTATCTATCCTCAGATTACAACACAGCATGGTATATTCACCAACATTGTGAAACATTCTTTTATGCTAGAAAGTGCTGGTCTTAGAAACCCACAGTAAAGAACTGAGTCACAGGTTCAAATCCCCAGACTTTCTTTTTTTTTTCTGTTTCTAGCAAAAGATAAAGATTCCACCTAGAAGCTCTAGTGGGATACAAGCACAAGCCTTTTAGCAAGACATAGTAACAAAGGTTGCAGTTTGGTTTAATAGATTTACTTTTATTTTTACTTAAATATTAATATTCTGTTTCTCCCATCCATACTAGCTAAGAAATAAACTGCAAAGATTATTTTTTTCTTTTTTTATGAAAGCAAAAAAACTTAGCACTGTTAGGGACAGGAGCAGACAACAGCATTGGTAGTTAATGGCTCTTTCTATTGGGGCAATGTTGTTTGGAGATTTATTCCCTTTAAGGAAATACAATACCTTCTAAGTTGCTTTCACAGCATTCATGACTAATGCAGAACCAGAGAACCAGTTACAGACCAGTTTCAGCATTTTAGCCATCATCAGTGCAATGTAAGCCCCTGCTCTACAAATATTTCTGAAGGGCTGGCCTTTTTGCAGATAGTAGAAACAGTTTAAAATTCAGGCAAGTGCTCAACCTCTCCTTTGTGCTTCAGTGAGTATTAGCTTGCCAGTCAAATTCACAAGTATTGTTCCAGCTTATTCGTTGTCAGTTTTCAAGCTAATTTCAGTCAGTTTATCTATCCTATCATTCTGTCTTAAAGGTGCCCATACACTACTTAAATATTAGATTAGACTTTCATCTGTGGATCTATACTCTATTAAGAATCCAATGTGCATGGTTTAGATGGGGCCGGGAAAGGGGCCTTGGACTAAAATTATTCACACCATGCATGCTGTTTATACACACCAGGGGCTGTAGTAGGTTTAAATTCCAGCCTCCAAAAAACATCTTGGTTTCAGCCATTGGTCGTGATGTCACTGTCGCGGCCATGACTGGACAGACATTACCAGGAAGCAAAGAGGAGATTGGGAGTTCTAATTCCTAAGCATAGAAGTGTCGGGGGAAGATAGGAATGTAACAAAGCTGAGGTATGGGGGTGATACTTAGAACTATGTAACTTTTTGGGGGGGTAGTTTCCATAAACCACCACTGCATTTGCCAGTATCAATATATACATCAGCATATATACATAATGCTTTCAAATAGTTTTGTTATGACTTATTGTCAAATATCATATTTCATAAATAATAATAATCTTCTAAGGGGGGTCTAAATGTAGGTCTAATGTAGCAGTAGTTTTGGGGTTTACAAATAGTCGTCCTTTAACAGTTTTGTAAGCCCAAATTAAACTGATTCAGAAGCATAGCTTCCTGGCTTTCCCCCATTTCCATATTTGAATTTTCTTAATAATGAATAATAATTCCATAGAAAGGTGAAATGTAGCTAGCTGCTACAGTGCACTTTATTAAAAATAATGAAAACCTGTTTCGGCTATTTGGCAACAGACCCAATATCTTTATTAGCTGGCACTAAAATGTGTTTTTTTCCAAGCATAAATTTGTGTTCCATTATTTTAAGT
This sequence comes from Hymenochirus boettgeri, assembly GCA_019447015.1. NCBI lineage: Eukaryota > Metazoa > Chordata > Amphibia > Anura > Pipidae > Hymenochirus > Hymenochirus boettgeri. The sequence continues at coordinate 126,301,672 of CM033470.1, forward strand.
ACTTTGTCTTGGAGCAATTTTTTTTTTATATTTAGCTTTCGTGGATTTTTATATCCCTACAGAAAGTTGTGTGCTATTTACAATATTACCACAAAATAACATTGACTTTATGCTTTCCAATATTTTGTTCTTAGTAGATTTGCGGTCTGTTGTCTTTTGCATATTACATATCTGAGATATATGTCACAGCTAGAAATAACCATTATAGAAAAAAAAAGAGAAGGGAAGAGAAACTAAGAAACAGTAAATGATAAGTTGGGGCAAGGAAAGTACAGTGCAATGTTTCAGCAATTCACAGGACAGGTGCCGCTGATAGGTTTAAAGCAAAAAAAAAAGATTGGATTAGGGCACTGAGTGCAGTATACAACTATACAGTATAGTGCAGGTGCAAGTCTGTAAAAAACTATAAATATACAAAAGGAAGAAAAAGAGACAGACTGCAACACTCTTATAGTGAAAAATATAAAACTGTCCTTTATTAAATGATATTTAGACATAGGGACACAATTAAAAGCATAGTAAATTCCTCACACATATACAAATGAACAGTGTCATGTACAACTCTATATAGTAGGGTTAACCAATATGCTACTGCTACAAATATATAATAAAGTCAGGCATAATGACGATGTGTGGGAAGCACAGGCAAGGGCATTCACCACAACACGTCTCACTCCCGCACGCGGGGCATGGAGCTTCCTCAAGTGTGCTCCGCTGATGGTTTAAGGCTGAGGGAACGAAGGCTGGTAGTAGGATTAGCAGCAGCTTTGAGCATGAACAACCTCATGGAGGTTGATTTTGAGGGGCAATTAGCCTAATCCTAAAAGTTTGTTTGAGGGTGGACATACCCTTAAGATGCCGATTTCACAGCTAAGTCCCGACCCAAGGAATTTGCTCTTCTCTACTGGGCCATAGGTTGATGCAGCTGCTGTTTGGTTTTCCCCACATACAAAATAAGCACTCTTCAATGAATATATTATGTTGCTCTCTTACGTTTCGACATTGGGTCTTTCAGATGCACCAGTTGCTGTCTCAGTGTGCAGTTTTTTTAAAGCAGACACAGATATGGTGTTTATTGAAAATACTTCTTAATTCTTAGAGACCTTGCTACATCCATGTTTTTGCTGTTAGAACTTATCCTTGTTTATGGGTATTCAGGCATAAATCCGTAGAGACACACTGTTATTGCTTAAAGGATAAGTACACCATCTACCCAACTTGATGTTAGTGGGTAGCTATATCTTTATGAAAAAATGTGGTGGTGTTTATTTCGTCTAACACCCCCACCCCCCCCCTACCACGATGGTTTAAACTATTCTTCGCTTTCTGTCGCTGAAAATTCCATGAGCAACCCAGTTAAGTTGGGCAGCTGCCGGGGACGCCATCAGGCGCACCAACGTAATCGGGCGCATGGCTAAATGAGCAAATAGTCCAACATGTAAAAATCTCAAATATGAAACCCTGAAAAAAATTACACAGTCTGCAATTTTCCCCAAAACAACTCCCTAACTCAGAAATACCCCCCACAGACTATATATCCTGAAATCTTACACACCAGCATGTAACAACTGTAGTATCGTTCATTCATACCACCAATGGTGTGGTGGCACAGTATTCCTAGAAGTTTGCCTTTTGAAAAAATTAACAAAAAAACAACTTCAAACAGTAGAAATTATGCTCAGAAACAGAAAATATTTTAGACACTCTGAATTTGAAACAGTCTGCGCAGTTTTCCACACAACAACCCCCTAACTCAGTAATAACCTCCTACAAACTATATATTCCTGAATCTACATACCTTCAGCTACAGAACGCTGTAGTTTGTTCATTATAGCATCAAAGGTGTGGAGCGCAGTTCTTCGTAGAAGTTTGCATCTTTTCGCAGATTTTCTAAAAAAATTAACAAAATAACTTCGAAGGTGAAATCATGCCAAAACCCCATGGAATGTAAAAAAAAGTTACCAAATATCAATCTCCCAAATGTCCTGAATCAAGCAGTATGCCATATGCATGGTTACACAGCAGATGTGGAATCAACTAGCCACAAAGTGAGCCAATTCACAGTGGCCCAATTGCAGCAACTTTTCAGATTTGTCAGACTAAACACCCCCCTATATTAAAAAACCCACCAAAACATATATCTTGTAATCTACACACCTTCAAGCTATGCAACGGTGTCATTCTTTTACCCTTTTTCAAAGGAACACCCCCGAAACTTGGAATACAAGTTTTACACAGTGTCACACAGTGACAGTTACTATATCTTGTACTGTACTGCTATCAGACCACCAGGGGCAGCATCCACCACTCTAAAAGAAGACTTTGCTGAAGCAGGAAATCCTGTGACATCACCAGGGGGTCTCCTTAGCGCATGGACCTATCTTCCTGCTGCTCCTGGCTGCTAAAAAAAACAGGTATGTTATCTCCGATCTCCCATCCTAGCACCCACATTTTTTTTAAAGGGACAAGCACAGACGGTATATATACGTTCTGTGGCAGTTTAGTACTTCGCAGAAAGTAAATAAATTCTGTGGCACTTAAAGGTTTAAATCTCTCCCCCTTGTGCACAAATTTACACTGGGCCAATGTAGGCACGGGTACATGCCCACTCTGTGTTGCCACCCCCTTCTTGCATCATAGATTAGAATGGTTAAGCATTTACCAGTGGGTAAACTACTGTCCTCCCATCACCCCCCGCGGAGGGGGGGAAGCTGCGGATGGTAAGAGGGCCACAACCCTCACCAATCACTGTTTTTAAATGGTGGAAACACCGGGAAAAGAACCGCATTTGTATAAAAGATCAAAGTAAAGGTGCCCATCATACACTACTAAAAGACTAGAGATGGGATCCGGGTCCAACTCAAACCTGGATATGACACCGAACCCCTCGGTTCTGAAATCTGGAAAGATCCGTCCGATCTGACATTTTTCTTATGAGAGATTGGACATCTGTCTAATGTCTACGTAGTGTATGGCCACCACACTGCGTAAGACATTAGACAGATGGTTCCAATCTCTCATAAGAAAAATGTTCAAATCTATCTAGAACCAGCCGCTAGCCCGTTTTTTATACAATCAATTTGAGATCACAAAATGAATGAGTCAGATAGGAGCATCTAAAGATAAAAAAGCTGCTTGTAAAATGTAGTCTTTAGACATATTCGATAGATACTCTAAATCATCTAACGTCTGCCTAGTGTATGATGTCCATCTCTCATAAGACAAATGTCAATCTATCTAAGAACAGCCGTAGCCAGTCTTCATGCAATAAATTCTCTTATTGAAACTTCTTCAACGGGTTGTTATCAGGATATACTTAATTCTCACACACCACAACAACACCCCTCATGAACAATCCCAAGTGGTCATATATACATTAACAAATCATAAAAGCAAACCAAATCATACATTTAAAGATATTTCCCACATCTGTTCTTAGTCCAAAAAATGGAATTTGATGCATGTCAATTATCATACAATCTTTTTGTAAAAAAATTCTAAACAAAACAATACACAAATGTAAAGGACACAGATGTCATTTAATGTTTTTACAGGAAACATGTAATGAAAATTGCTCATTAATACCATTAGGGAATTGAGTCTGTAGCCGATGTTATCCATCTTGCCTCTTTTGTTAACAGCTACCTATACTTATCAATGGACGACTTAAGCTTGTACTTAATAGGCCATCAATAATCATACATTTTCCATACAGGCCATATGGAAAAAGTTTCCTAAAATGTCTCGCTATAGACAAATCACCAAATTTTTATATCAAAGACTTCAATTCATTGCCTGTAGTGCACTTTTGAACATCCAAAGACAGGTGAACAGATAGATAACAGAGGAAAATACACTTCACGGTATGTGATATACGTGATAGTTGCTGGTGTGTCTCTCTATGTAGGGGAGACCACAGAGAAAGGAGATCACGTTATATCAGAAAATAATTCTTTCGGTAATGCAAAATGTTAAATTTTGCCCGTCCAAACATTTAGTGGACCAGGGACATAAGGAGGGGATATGAGATTTATGTCCTGGAAGGGATTCCATATTAATTTTCAGGGCAATAGAGAACATCGAATTAAAAGTCGGGAAACTTGGTGTGGATAAAAAGATTGGGATCGTTAGCACCGATGGTCTAAAAGGATTATAACATATTGTTTTAATGATTTAATGTATTTTTCTGAACAGTGGGGGGGTGACAGGCGACTCTGGATCTCACTTATGCTTGGAACTCACCAAGGGTTAAAGGGTGTAGCTTCATTGGGATGTCACTTCCTGGGAGAGGTTAAAAGGTGTGTGTAGTATCTATATGTATAAAAGTTAATCTGGAGACAGGTTATACTTGATAAAGGGCGATGTGTGATGCCTGAAACGTTGAAAATATGTAATGTTATTGGATGATGTGAACCAAATACAAGTTTGTCTAAAGGAAAAAGGTGTGCTGCCTCATATATATATAACAAACATAATCTCTCCAAGGACTCCAATGTCACTTCTGGGGTCTTCACTGTCTCAGTAGCCACCCATATCTCTCTGGTCCTCATAATCCAATTAGTACTTTGCAATTTCGTCTCTTCAGTAGATCGGTCTTAGACATTACATGTGTATTGTATTTCAATAAGATTTCACTGTTTTCCTCGAGTAACTTTTCGTGTCATTTTTCAAATGTGACCAGTTTCTTTGCAGCCTGTCCAAACTCTCTGACCATCTTCCCTACCACTATTATCATTAAGTCCAGTGAACCCGCGGTTTAACACCCCAGTCCATTGCCGCAAAGTTCAATGTTTTGTTCTATGTGGTAATATTCTAATTTGGAAGCCACTATGTACTCTGTTTATTGCGATAATAATCTTGAGAGGAACAGTCTGTGCAAGTCAAGTCTAATATTCGTTTTTAGGCAGAGCTTTTTTGCCATTACATGTTTAATATTGGTGGTTGCAACAAAATCTGCATTTGACTTTCTCCAAAAAACACACGACTTGGCATCATCGTCTGCAACATGCCAGGTGGTCTGCATAATTCACTGCACTGATTCATTTCATCCTTATTGGCTTGGGTCTATGTGCTAGTGGTTGTGATGCCGGGATCCCCCGAGTATACCTTCAGCGCTATACCCGAATACAGCTGCTTCTTCACCTATAGCCAAGCCTAATTGTCTGGAGGCTTGTTGCTCCTCTCGCTGTACACGGTACCCCCAGGTCTTAAAGTGCAAGTATAGACGCTGAGGCCGGTTACTCTGATAAACGGAACACCAATGGAGCTGAACAGTAACTGGAAGACAAGAAAAGGACAAATGCAAGGAAACAATGAACAATGATAATATTTGGGACCCAACTTGGAACAGGGTGACGAAGAAGAGGTACGAGTGGAGACCCTACGGGATCACTAGGAGAGAAGTCTGTCTCCTTGATTTTGACAGGAAGAGGCCTTTTTTAGATTTAGTTGTACTGGCGCCAGATGTGGACATTGGTTGTTAAAACAAATTTTCCAGAAGAGGAAAGTCAGAAGTGGTCCGTTAAAGAAGATGCTTTGGGATGATGACCATAAATGCAGTAGAAAGGAGAAGTATGAATAGTTAATATTGTATGCAAACTCAGCAAGGTTGTAGAAACTCTGCGCAGGATTCCTGACAATCTGAAATAAAAACAACACAGGTATTGCTCTATGATTGTACACATGTTCTCCATCAATATCTACACAGTAACAGGCACAGATACCCCTCCCCCCATCAATATTTACACAGTAACAGGCACAGATACCCCTCCCCCCTACATTCATTTCTACACAGTAACAGGCACAGATACCATTCTCCCTCCCACATCAATATCTACACAGTAACAGGCACAGATACCCCTCTTCCCCCCATTAATATCTACACAGTAACAGGCACAGATACCACTCTCCCACCCACATCAAAATCTACACTGTAACAGGCACAGATACCCCTCTCCCCCCATAAATAGCTACACAGTAACAGGCACAGATACCACTCTCCCACCCACATCAATATCTACACATATGAATGAGAACCTTCAAAAGCATAGGTGAAACCAGACTTTGCCATTTGGTGTTGTGTTGTTTTGTTTGGATTTTGTGCCAATGTGATTCCAAAGTCTCCCGAATGAGTTGTCTTGGAGAGATTGTTCGAGTTCTTTAAGTTTACTTGAATGTAGTTTTGTTTCTTTCTTTGAGGGTAAATTTATATTGACGTTGAGAGTGACGTCATAAGCTAATTTTGTTCATCGTCACTGGGGCATCTGTTGTTGTTTTATTTGACATCACCCGCAGATTTTTCTGAGTTTTTTGCACTCACTGTCAAACCATTTATTAGATGTTTGTTTGATGGCTTTTTGTGATTGTCCTTTTCACTCTGACATTTCTGTAATGGTGAATAAGATTTTGTTGAGATCTTTTGCTGCTTGCTGAACTCCTTGTTCGCTGAATTATAAGCTTTTCTATCATAGTTTAGAAGCATTTCTTTCACCTCCGGTCTGTTGGGGACCTCTTATAGGTTGTGGTTGACTGTGTAGTCCATTTGTAGGAGGATGGCAGGTTAAAAGACATGAACTGTGTGTTTGAGTGATTTATTGAAGAGTTGATATATATTAGAATTTGGTTGTGGTCTGACAGGTGTGATTGGGGACGCGACTATGAAGGCACTTTATTTGAAACGTCCATGTCTGTAATGGCGTAGTCTACCACACTACTGCCCACGTGGGAATTTAGGGTATCTCCAAAGAGTTCCTTGGTTCTTCCATTAGTATTTGAAGTCCTAGGCTTCTACATAAGTTCAGCAGTAGTTTCCCACTTTATTATGTGCTGTTATAGCTGTTTCTGTCACTTGTATGTATGGCAGTGAGTCTCTGCTCCAAAAATATAACAATTGCCATCTGAGGTGAGGTAATCCTTCTCTCTGCCCGTTCTGGATTCAGTCCCCATAGATTAGTACTTTTCGAGGTTTGGAAGTGTGCTGCCTCCTTTTGCAGTATCTCATAGCCATCAGGATTATAGTATGGGGATTCTGACGGGGCAAAGTATACTGCACATAAGTATTATCAGTTTGAGTGGAGGTGATGGAGCTGCTTATTTTCAGCCAGATATGGCTTCTCCCTCTCTTGATTGGTTGTTGTGTTCATGGAGTTTTCTTTAAACCCATTATTATCCCTCCTGAACAGCGCCCATGCTTGGTATGTTGTTCTTTGGGCGCAACAGAGAGTTCCCTATAATCAATAGGAACCGAGACTGAGTATCCTCGATCGGGTCCATGTCTCTAAGAGGATCTGGATGTCACTTTGCTCAGACATCTTGAAATCGGGTCATTTGTTTTTGTTCCAAAAGTGAAGCATTCAGACCCTGATGTTCCAGCTACTAATAACAAGAGATGTCATTGTGTGAGTCTATACTTTGTAATGAGCTGACTATTTAGGACGTTCTGGTCGTTATGCTTTTTGTTAAATAAGGTGATCAGCATGTTCTTAATGTCTGTAATGTCACTGCTTTCGGGTGTTTCTGTTGGGTTCCTCCATTCCTGCCATCGATGTGGATCACATTGTGGTTAGACGGTTGATAGTAGATGTCTTTTTGATGGGTTTTCGGCCTGGGCTGTGTGGTATGGGAGCGTGTGGGGGTTGAGTCCAGGGGCCTGTAGAACCAGGTCTTTTAGTTGTTTTGCTAGGAGTATCCCTGTTTTTAAGATGTTGTTATCATATAGGTGTGGTGTGTTACAGAGGAGTACTGTATCAGTTGGATATTTGGAGTGGGAATGATTTTTGTTGTCAGTCCTTATAATGGCCTGAAGGTAATGGAGGGGAAGTCCTTCCTTGGGAGCAGGGATGATAGGATAATTTGGGGACCAGGAAATTGATGTCCAGTGGTCTTTGCTAGAACACAGGTTATCTGCATATCCTCTGATGGGTGTCTAGATTATCTGCCTGTATGTAGGATGATGTGTTCTGGGGCAGTAAATATAGATTGCGGATCACCTTGCTGCTTTTTCAATAGTCCACAGTGGATTTTTGTGACTTTTCCCTGGAAAAAGGCGTTTGTGTCCAGGTATTTCCCGTTTGAGTCCATATAGCACAATATTATGGCTTGGTGTTATGTTAGGCATATTTGTTTGTTGTTTTGGTGAATTTCGCAGTGTTATTGCTGTTTGTGGTGTGAATTTATGTTGGCGGTGGCATTTTCTGCTTTTTTACATGTTTCATCCTTGATGTTTGGCTGTTTTTCTCCTTATTGTGTGATGTTCCTATGGGGGTATGTGTGGTGTTGTCCAGGACAGTTTCTTATATGTTTGTTTTCTGAGGTTTGTTGACCTTTGGATATTGAGGCTCATTGCTTCTTTTGATCTTGAGTATTTCTTCTCTGAGCAGGGCATTTTCTTGATGAAGTTGCTGTAAAGTTGATCGTATTTCCTGCAAGCTGATTTGTGTAATTTTTAGTCTGCTTATCTCATCCTTAGTAGGTCAATTGCATTTTTCTCACCTTGTGTTTTTGAAGATCTTCTTTGAATATGTGTGAAAGTCCCTCTTTAATTGGGATAAACAGTCTCTGAGGAGGTGGGGTGAGGGGTGAGATGTCATGAGACATGGTACTGTGGTGTCTCTGGGGACTGTCTCAGCAGGATGTTTCTCCTCACCAACATGATAGCTGTGGTCTGCTGATCTCTAACTTTCCTTGTTCTTCCTTGATAGTAGGAAATAATTGTTCCAAATTCCTCCATTTTGTCTCTGTGCCCTGTACCATGATGGTTGCCATTATTATATAAATTTACGGTTAGTATGACGTCTCTAAATTCTTCCTTTAGTCTGATCTGTCGACCTTGGTTGATCCCCCCTTTGTGAAGTGTTATATTGCTGGCAGTAGCAGAGTGCCAGGCAAGGGGTGGTCAGTGTGGAACAATAAGTTTGTTTTATCCTGTGTTCATCCATAAGAGAGAAATCAGCAAACAAAGTCTCTGGGTTTTGTTTAAGTGCAGCTTTTTACAGCTTTCTTGGCTGCAATGCTTTATCTTATCACAGTATTTATTTCCAAGGTGTCAGACCCCTGCTGTCTGGACTGGGGTGTTGGAGTCTTACTAAGCTTTTAATCTTTGGAAGTTTCCATTTTAAAGTTCTTTAGTCTACTTTCTTTACTTCTCTGTTGATCTATATAATATACAGTATAATGCAGAATTGAGTAATATAAGAAAAAAGCAATGTCTTTACCTTGGAGGGACTCTTGTCAGCTTTGGATTTGTGAGCTTTGGCGATGTCAGTTACTGTTGGTCTTTGTGATGCTCTGTGCTGCCTGTGGTTTGATTCACAGGTAAACTTCTTTTTCTGGTTTTCCTATTTTCTTTCAAGTAAATTTCTTATAAATCCTTTATTGCTCTCTCTTCCATGTGATTCCTTGTTGTCATATTAATCCAGATATGTCCTTTTAGTTGCTCATTGACAAGTTAAATGCTGGAAACTCAGGAGCTCATGTTAAGTGCTGCTTCTCAGTCAAAGGCTCAAGGCTATATCTATCTATCTCTATCTATCTATCTATAGCTATCTATCATCTATCTATCATCTATCTATCTATCTATCTATCATGTATCTAACAAATCGCTATCTATCTATCTATCTACTATCTATCTATCTACTATCTATTATCATCTTTATAACTGCTGATCTATATCTGTCTATCTAACTCTGCTGTCTATCTATTATCTAACTAGCGAAGTCAGTGTAGTGTAGGGGGAGTCCGGGAGCGCAGAGGTGCCAGTAATGCTCAGCACCGGCGCGTGCGTGATGTCCAGAACTCCAGAACTAGAAGGTTCGGGGCACATCTAAAAGGCACAAGCAAGTAAAACATTAGGGGCACTTTGCCAAATATCCGGGGAACGTGCCCGAATGTTTTAACGTAGATACGTCACTGTATCTATCTATTAACTTGCTAATCTATCTATCTCTGCTATCTATCTATCAAAATCTGATCTATCTATCTATATCACTCTGTATCGATCTCTAACTCTACTATCATGATCTACTCTGTATCTATATATCTAACTTGCTATCTATTCAACTCTGCTATCTATCTACTATCTTATCTAATCTATCTAACTCGCTATCTATCTATCTAACTCGCTATTATATATCTAACTTGCTAGCTATCTATCTAACTCTGCTATCTATCGATCTATCTAGCTCTGCTATCTATCTAACTCTGCTATTATCTACTATCTATCTATTATCTATCTATCTATATCTATCTAACTCTGCTATCTATTCTACTAATCTGCTTATATATCTAACTGATCTATCTATATCTATCATCTATCTATCTATCTTTATATCTATCTATCTATCTATATCATTCATCTATCTATCTACTATCTACTATCTATCTACTCTATCTATCGATCATATAACTCTGCTATCTATCTATCTATATATCTATCTAACTGCTATTATCTATCTGTGTCTCTTTATCTAACTCTGATATCTATCTATTCTAACTTGTATCTATCTATCTATCTAACTTGCTATCTCTCTATCTAACTCTGTATCTATCGATCTATCTAGCTTGCTATCTATCTATCTAACTCTGCTATCTATCTAACTCTGCTATCTATCTACTATCTACTATCTATCTATTCTATCTATCATCTATCTATCTATCTATTCTAACTCATGCTAACTATCTATTAACTATGCTATCTATTATTATCTAACTCTGCTATCTATCTATATAACTCTGCTATCTATCGATTCTATATAGCTCGCTTGCCTATTATCTTATGCTATCTATCATCTATCTATCTATATCTATTAACTCTGCTATCTATCTATCTAACTATGCTATCATAATCTAAACTCTGCTATCTATCTATCTATATATCTTATCTACTAACTCTATCTAATATATTATCTATCTATCTATCTAATCTAATCTGACTATCTATCTATCTCTCTCTCTACTATCTATCTATTAAACTGCTATCATATCTATCTATATAACTGCTATCTATCTGTGTTCTTATCTAACTCTGCTATCTATCTACCTAACTATGTTATCTATTATCTATCTAACTCTGCTATTCTCTCTATCTAACTCTGCTATCTATCGATCTATCAGCTCTGCTATCATCTATCAACTCTGACTATCTATCTAACTTGCTATCTATCATCTATCATCATCTATCTAACTTGCATCTATCTATCTTAACTCTGCTATCTATATACTAACCTGCTATCTATCTATCTACTACTATCTCATCTACAATCATATCTTTACTATCTATCTATCTAACGCATATCGATATATCTATAACGTCTATCTAACGTATCTAACTCTGCTACTATCGATCTATCTATCTATCTATCTATCATCTATCTATTAACTCGCTAACTATATCTAATTCTAATCTATCTACTACTCTGCTATCTATCTATCTCATATCTAACTCATCTAAAGCTACTAATCTGCTATCTACATCTATGCACACAAACATAATCTATCATCATCATACATCCACATCACACTATCAATCTAACATCAGCATCACTATATCACACACAATCGAGCTATCTACTATCCTCACAATCTTGCTTATCATTAACTCTGCTAGTATCTATCTATCTACTACTATCGCTCTATCTATCTACTATCTATTTATCTATCATCTATCTATAACTCTGCTATCTATATCTGTCTATCTACTCTGCTATCTATCTATCTATCTATCTAACTCTGCTAGCGAAGTTAGTGTAGTGTAGGGGGAGGCATGGAGCGCAGAGCCTGGCAGTAATGCTCTGCACCGGCGGTGCATGACGTCATCGGTTCGGGGCACATCTAAAAGGCACAAGCAGTAAAACATTTGGGGCACTTTGCCAAATATCCGGGGCACGTGCCCCGAATGTTTTAACGTAGATACGCCACTGCACAGACACTATATTCAGTTCTTAACCGGCTTTGATTACTTTAACAAAGTTTACTAAAGTGGCATTTTATAGTTTATTGTTGTTTTAGGGGGGTTGTTTTCAGATTCTGGAGTATAAAAAATTGGGTTTAGTTCTCCTTTAAGTTTAGGAAGTCGGCTGCGATTGTAGGTCCTCCCTATACTTTATGTAGGGAGTACGATCGTGACTGTGTACTCCCATCTGTCAAAGATGACAGACACCCCTATTTCCCGCCAATAATATCTACACAGTAACAGGCACAGATACCCCTCTCCCCTCCATCAATATCTACACTGTAACAGGCACAGATACCCCACTCCCCCATCAAATCTACACCGTAACAGGCACGATACCCCTCTCCCCCCATAAATATATAAACCATCATTATCTACACAGTAAGAGGTACAGACACCTCTCTCCCGCATCAATAGCTACACCGTAACAGGCACAGATACCACTCTCCCACCCACATCAATATCTACACAGTAACAGGCACAGATACCCCACTCCCCCATCATTATCTACACCATAACAGGTACAGATACATCACTCCCCCATCAATATCTATACCACAACAAGCACATATGCCTCTCCCCCCATTAATTCTTACACTGTAACAGGCACAGATACCCTTCTCCCTCCCACATCAATATCTACACAGTAACAGGCACAGATACCCCTCTCCCCCCCATCAATATCTACACAGTAACAGGCACAGATACCCCTCCCCCCATCAATATTTACACAGTAACAGGCACAGATACCCCTCCCCCCTACATTCATTTCTACACAGTAACAGGCACAGATACCATTCTCCCTCCCACATCAATATCTACACAGTAACAGGCACAGATACCCCTCTTCCCCCCATTAATATCTACACAGTAACAGGCACAGATACCACTCTCCCACCCACATCAAAATCTACACTGTAAACAGGCACAGAAGATACCCTCTCCCCCCATAAATAGCTACACAGTAACAGTCTATCTAACTCTGCTATCTATCTATCTATCTATCTATCTATCTATCTATCTAACTCTGCTATCTATATCTATTTATCTATCATCTATCTATCTAACTCTGCTATCTATATCTGTCTATCTAACTCTGCTATCTATCTATCTATCTATCTAACTCTGCTAGCGAAGTTAGTGTAGTGTAGGGGGAGGCATGGAGCGCAGAGCCTGGCAGTAATGCTCTGCACCGGCGCGTGCATGACGTCATCGGTTCGGGGCACATCTAAAAGGCACAAGCAGTAAAACATTTGGGGCACTTTGCCAAATATCCGGGGCACGTGCCCCGAATGTTTTAACGTAGATACGCCACTGCACAGACACTATATTCAGTTCTTAACAGGCTTTGATTTACTTTAACAAAGTTTACTAAAGTGGCATTTTATAGTTTATTGTTGTTTTTAGGGGGGTTGTTTTCAGATTCTGGAGTATAAAAAATTGGGTTTAGTTCTCCTTTAAGTTTAGGAAGTCGGCTGCGATTGTAGGTCCTCCCTATACTTTATGTAGGGAGTACGATCGTGACTGTGTACTCCCATCTGTCAAAGATGACAGACACCCCTATCCCGCCAATAATATCTACACAGTAACAGGCACAGATACCCCTCTCCCCTCCATCAATATCTACACTGTAACAGGCACAGATACCCCACTCCCCCATCAAAATCTACACCGTAACAGGCACAGATACCCCTCTCCCCCCATAAATATATACACCCATCATTATCTACACAGTAAGAGGTACAGACACCTCTCTCCCGCATCAATAGCTACACCGTAACAGGCACAGATTACCCCACTCTCCCACCCACATCAATATCTACACAGTAACAGGCACAGATACCCCACTCCCCCATCATTATCTACACCATAACAGGTACAGATACATCACTCCCCCATCAATATCTATACCACAACAAGCACATATGCCTCTCCCCCCATTAATTCTTACACTGTAACAGGCACAGATACCCTTCTCCCTCCCACATCAATATCTACACAGTTAGTGAGTGTAGGGGGAGGCATGGAGCGCAGAGCCTGGCAGTAATGCTCTGCACCGGCGCGTGCATGACGTCATCGGTTCGGGGCACATCAAAAGGCACAAGCAGTAAAACATTGGGGCACTTTGCCAAATATCGGGGCACGTGCCGAATGTTTTAACGTAGATACGCCACTGCACAGACACTATATCAGTTCTTAACAGCTTGATTTACTTTAACAAAGTTTACTAAAGTGGCATTTTATAGTTTATTGTTGTTTTAGGGGGGTTGTTTTCAGATTCTGGAGTATAAAAAATTGGGTTTAGTTCTCCTTTAAGTTTAGGAAGTGGCTGCGATTGTAGGTCCTCCTATACTTTATGTAGGGAGTACGATCGTGACTGTGTACTCCCATCTGTCAAAGATGACAGACACCCCATTTCCCGCCAATAATATCTACACAGTAACAGGCACAGATACCCCTCTCTCCCTCATCAATATCTCACACTGTAACAGGCACAGATACCCCACTCCCATCAAAATCTACACCGTAACAGGCACAGATACCCCTCTCCCCCCATAAATATATACACCCATCATTATCTACACAGTAAGAGGTACAGACACCTCTCTCCCGCATCAATAGCTACACCGTAACAGGCACAGATACCACTCTCCACCACCTCCCCCCCAATATCTACACAGTAACAGGCACAGATACCCCCCTCCCATCATTATCTACACCATAACAGGTACAGATACATCACTCCCCCATCAATATCTATACACAACAAGCACATATGCCTCTCCCCCATTAATTCTTACACTGTAACAGGCACAGATCCCTTCTCCCTCCCCATCTCTACATTTCCTTGCTTCTTCCTTGATAGTAGGAAATAATTGTTCAAATTCCTCCATTTTTGTCTCTGTGCCCTGTACCATGATGGTGCCATCTATCTATCTATCTATCTATCTATCTATCTATCTATCTATCTATCTATCTATCTATCTATCTATCATTTATCTAACTATGTAACTCTGCTATCTATCTATCTATCTATCTATCTATCTATCTATCTATAACTCTGCTATCTATCTATCTATCTATCTATCTATCTATCTATCTATCTATCTATCTATCTTTATAACTCTGCTATCTATATCTGTCTATCTAACTCTGCTGTCTATCTATCTATCTAACTAGCGAAGTCAGTGTAGTGTAGGGGGAGTCCGGGAGCGCAGAGGCTGCCAGTAATGCTCAGCACCGGCGCGTGCGTGATGTCCAGAACTCCAGAACTAGAAGGTTCGGGGCACATCTAAAAGGCACAAGCAGTAAAACATTAGGGGCACTTTGCCAAATATCCGGGGCACGTGCCCCGAATGTTTTAACGTAGATACGTCACTGTATCTATCTATCTAACTCTGCTATCTATCTATCTCTGCTATCTATCTATCAAAATCTGCTATCTATCTATCTATCTATCTAACTCTGCTATCGATCTATCTAACTCTGCTATCTATCGATCTATCTAGCTCTGCTATCTATTATCTAACTCTGCTATCTATCTATCTATCTATCTATCTATCTATCTATCTATCTATCTATCTAACTCTGCTATCTATCTATCTAACTCTGCTATCTATATATCTAACTCTGCTATCTATCTATCTAACTCTGCTATCTATATATCTAACTCTGCTATCTATCTATCTAACTCTGCTATCTATCGATCTATCTAGCTCTGCTATCTATCTAACTCTGCTATCTATCTATCTATCTATCTATCTATCTATCTATCTACATTGCTGTCTTTTCCACTCCGTCTGTTGGGACCTCATTATAGGTTTGGTTGACTGTGTAGTCCATTTGTAGGAGGATGGCAGGTTAAAAGACCAATGAACTGTTGTGTTGAGTGATTTATTGAAGAGTTGATATATATTAGAATTTGGTTTGTGGTCGACAGGTGGTGATTGGGGAGCGACTATGAAGGCACTTATATTGAACGTCCATGTCTGTAAGGCGTAGTCTACCACACTACTGCCCACGTGGGAATTTAGGGTGTCTCCCAAGAGTCTCCTTGGTTCTTCCATTTAGTATGTGAGTCCTAGGCTTCTACATAAGTTCACAGCAGTAGTTTCCACACTTTATTTATGTGTGCTTATAGCTGTTTCTGTTCACTTTGTATGTCATGGCAGTGAGTCTCTGCTCCAAAAATATAACAATTGCCATGCTGAGGTGAGGTAATCCTTCTCTCTGCCCGTTCTGGCTTCAGTCCCCATAGTAGTACTTTTCTAGGGTTGGATGTGTGCCTCCTTTTGCAGTATCTCATAGCCATCAGGATTTATAATGGGGATTCTGACGGGGCAAAGTATACTGCCACATAAGTATCTATCAGTTTGAGTGGAGGTGATGGAGCTGCGTATTTTCGCCAGATATGGCTTCTCCCTCTCTTGATTGGTTGTATGTGTTCATGGAGTTTTTCTTTAAACCAAATTATTATCCCTCCTGAACAGCGCCCATGCTTGGTATGTTTGTTCTTTTGGGCTGCAACAGAGAGTTCCCTAATCAATAGGAACCGAGACTGAGCTCTCTCTGATCGGGTCCTGTCTCTAAGAGGATCTGGATGTCCACTTTGCTCAGACATTCTTGAAATCGGGTCATTTGTTTTTGTTCCAAAAGCTGAAGCATTCAGACCCTGAATGTTCCAGCTACTAATAACAAGAGATGTCATTGTGTGAGTCTATACCTTGTAATGAGCTACTATTTAGGACGTTCTGGTCAGTTTTGCTATTTTGTTAAATAAGGTGATCAGCATGTTCTTAATGTCTGTAATGTCACTGCTTTCGGGTGTTCTGTTTGTGTGTTTCCTCCATCCTCCTCCAGTGGCCATCTGTTGGGTCGGTGTGTGCGGTGAGAGGGGTCTGGCTGTGTGTCATGTGGGGTTGTTGGCAGGTGCTGTGGGCTTTGGGGAGCGCGACCCGAAAGGGCAGTTGCGTGTTTATAGTATGTATGTGTAGGAGGCATATTTTGTTTGTAGTTATTAAATGCCGGAATGGTGGAAGGGCTGCTTTGTCGTAGAGTGTAGTATGGGTATTGGGTGTTGTCAGATGGTGGTTTGGGGTGTTTTACTGGTCCTTTTGATCGGGAAATTGATTCTCGCAGTGTCTGTTTGCTAGAACACAGATTATCTGCAATACTCTTGATGGTGTCTGATGGTTGTTGCGATGTGTTTGTTCTGGGGCGATGAGGTATAGGGGCTGTGCATTTTGAAAAGATTGGGACACCGTCGCGCAAAGCCCACAGTGAGGCTCCCGGAAAAAGGCGTGTGTGCAGGTATTTCCCGTTTGAGTCCATATAGCACAATAGGCTGGTATGGAGCAGATTGTTGTGGGTGTTTGGTGAAGTTTCCGCAGTGTTATTGCTGTGTGGGTGTGAATTATGTTGGCGGTGGCATTTCTGCTTTTTTAACTGTTTACATCCTTGATGTCTGGCTGTTTTTCTCCTTATTGTGTGATGTTCCTTAGGGGGATATGTGTGGTGTTGTCCGGACAGTTTCTTTATCTGTTGTTTTCTGAGGTTGTTGACCTTTCTGGATATTGATCTCATTGCTTCTTTTGACTTGAGTATTTCTTCTCTGAGCAGGGCATTTTCTTGATGAAGTTGCTGTAAAGTTGATCGTATTTCCTGCAGAGCTGATTTGTGATAATTTTTAGTCTGCTTATCTCTCCTTAGTAGGTCAATTGCATTTTCTCACCTTGTTTTTTGAAGATCTTCTTTGAATTGGTGAAAGGTCCCTCTTTAATTGGGATAAACGTCTCTGAGGAGGTGGGGTGAGGGGTGAGATGTCAATACATGGTACTGTGGTGTTCTCGGGGACTGTCTCAGCAGGATGTTTCTCCTCACCAACATGATAGCTGTGGTCTGCTGATCTCTACATTTCCTTGTTCTTCCTTGATAGTAGGAAATAATTTGTTCAATCTAATTCCTCCATTTTTGTCTCTGTGCCCTGTACCATGATTGTGCCATTATTATATACATTACGGTTAGTATGACAGTCTCTAAATTTCCTTGTCCTTTAGTCGATCTGTCGACCTTGGTTGATCCCCCCTTTGTGAAGTGTTATATTGCTGGCAGTAGCAAGTGCCAGGCAAGGGGTGTTCAGGTGTGAAACAATAGTTTGTTTTATCCGGTTCATCCATAGAGAGAAATCAGCAAACAAAGTCTCTGGGTTTGTTTAATTGTCAGCTTTTTACAGCTTTCTTGGCTGCAATGCTTTTATCTTTATCACAGTATTTGATTTCCAAGGTGTCAGACCCCCTGCTGTCTGGACTGGCTGTGTTGGAGTCATTACTAACTTTAATCTTTGGAAGTTTCCATTTTAAAGTTCTTTAGTCTACTTTCTTTACTTCTCTGTTGATCTATATAATATCAGTATAATGCAGAATTGAGTAATATTAAGAAAAAAGCAATGTCTTTACCTGGAGGACTCTTGTCAGCTTTGGATTTGTGAGCTTTGGCGATGTCAGTTACTGTTGGTCTTTGTGATGCCTGTGCTGCCTGTTGGTTTGATTCCAGGTAAACTTCTTTTTCTGGTTTTCCTATTTTCTTTCAAGTAAATTTCTTATAAATCCTTTATTTGCTTCTCTCTTCCATGTGATTCCTTGTTTCTATATTAAATCCAGATAGTCCTTTTAGTTGCTCATTACAAGGTATAAATGCTGGAAACTCAGGAGCTCATGTTAAGTGCTGCTTCTCAGTCAAAGGCTCAAGGCTATATCTATCTATCTCTATCTATCTATCTATCTATCTATCTATCTATCTATCTATCTATCTATCTATCTATCTATCTATCATTTATCTAACTATTACCTGCTAGCTATCTATCTCTCTATCTATCTATCTATCTATCTATCTATCTATCTATCTTTATAACTCTGCTATCATATCTGTCTATCTAACTCTGCTGTCTATCTATCTATCTAACTAGCGAAGTCAGTGTAGTGTAGGGGGAGTCCGGGAGCGCAGAGGCTGCCAGTAATGCTCAGCACCGGCGCTGCGTGATGTCCAGAACTCCAACTAGAAGGTTCGGGGCACATCTAAAAGGCACAAGCAGTAAAACATTAGGGGCACTTTGCCAAATATCCGGGGCACGTGCCCCGAATGTTTTAACGTAGATACGTCACTGTATCTATCTATCTAACTCTGCTATCTATCTATCTCTGCTATCTATCTATCAAAATCTGCTATCTATCTATCTATCTATCTAACTCTGCTATCGATCTATCTAACTCTGCTATCGATCTGATCTATATCTAACTCGCTCTATCTGCTATCTATCTATCTATAACTAATCTAACGTCGTATCTAGTATCTAACTCTGCATCTATCGATCAGCTGATGCGCGTGCAGCATGCGATCAGCCTGTGCGACCTTCCAAGCTCAGTCTGTGACAGTACCAGGAGCTGAATCTCAGCTAGGTGGTGTTCTCCTACGACGACGCAGGTTCCAGAGAAGACACTACGGCACACTGACTACGACTGAGATCGATCGACGTGCGGCTGCGGTCCCAGAAGTCTGGAGTGTCATTGTCCATAAGTCTGTCACGATGAGGCACTATGCCTGGAACGTCGGTGGCCGGCACATAGTGGTCACTACCCTAAAATGGTATGTCACGTTTACTCTCTATCGTAGGCCAGTGGAGCCTCGACGAGTCCGCAAGGGTGTCTCAATCGTGCGACTTCCCCTGGCATGAAACTCTCTGCGTCAGATTCCTCTCAGGCACTGGAAGGGGGCCTTCCTGTAGTTCGGCATGGGGCTCGCGTCTAATAGGCTGGACTGTCTCTCTCGGGGGAGATCTGCCATTGGGCGTCATATCACAACTCAAGCAACAAAAAAAATACTAAAATCACGCGAACAAAGTACAATACTCACCGAATCAAAAAACAAAATAACATAAAACCTCAAAAAACACTAATACAACAATCAATTCACCAAGAACAATACCAGAATCGACTCTCAACAGCAACAACAACTCTTAAACAAAAATCTAATTCAACAAAATCACCAAATCCATACATAATACAACATATATACAAACACAATATCTAGCTACTATCTACTCGCCCGACTACATCTAAAAGATAAAAGAAAAAAAACGACGAAACATCAAAATACGCGGTGAATCGAGAATACAAAATCTACGAAGATCTAACCTTGACGATCTATCAGCAATCTACGGCCGCTAAAATCCTATATCAATAATCACTCCATCATCTACAAAATCTATCCAACTCTCACTACTACTACACAATACAAAAAAAAAATCATATACATCTATCACTACACTAACCCATCACTACTAACTCCTACTAATACTAACTCATACTATCAACAACTCTTCTATCTACACTATCTAGCCTCATCTATCTAACTCTTAACTACTATCTCACTATCTATCATCTAACTCTCTACCTATCAACTCCTATCTTATATCTACGCCTCTATCTATCTACTACATCTATCTATCTAACCTATCTATCATTATCTATCTATCTATCTACTAACCCTACTAACATCTACCTGCTATCTATCATCATAAACCTCTATCTATCAATCTACTAACAACTCTATCTATCTTCCTCTTTTTCTAACCTCTATCTATCTACCTAACTCTGTTCTATCTTCTATCTAACTCTTCTACCTCTATCAACTCTTTATCTATCACTATCTAACTCTCTATCTATCTATCTAACTCTTTCTATCTACTAACCTCTATCACATCTTCTATCTATCTATCTAACACTCTAACTATCTAATCTAACTCTTCTATCTATATATCAACCCTTCTTATCTACTACCTAACTAACTCCACCTATCATTATCTACTATCTATCTATCTATCTATCTACTCGCTATCTATCTATCTAACTCTTCTTCTATCTCTATCTACTCTTTCTATCTATCTAATCTATCTATCTATCTATCTTCATCTATCTATTCTACCTCTGCTATCTATATCTATCTATCTATCTACTAACCTCTTCTACTATCCTAATCTAATCATTTATCTAAACTCTTCTATCTATATCTAATCTATCTAACTCTCTATCTATTCTAACTATGCATCTATATCTATCTACATCTATCTATCATCTATCTACTATCTAACTCTCTATCTATATCTATCTTCTATTATCTATCTATCTATCTACATCTTATCTATATCTAATCTATCATCTATCTATTATCTATCTCTATCTATTATCTATCTAATCTCACCTGTCTTATCTATATCTGGCACAGATACCACTCTCCCACCCACATCAATATCTACACAGTAACAGTGGCTCTGTCACTCCTTTGGGCTATAATGAAGCACTAAACAACTGACTGCTGCGCCTGCTCTGCACTTTTACAGTCAGAGCAGGAGTTTGAATCTCCTGCTCTCTCTGCACACTCCCGATTAGGTAAGAGGGAGCCTCCTGCTTTGACTGTAAATCACTGTTCTGCACTATTGCGATTGCAAGTAGAGTAGCAGGCAGTTGTTAAGTGCTTTACTATGGAACAAAGGAGTGACAAGTGAATGGAGGAGGTGGGGATCGCAGCAAATCAGTTCTCTAGCACCAGCAGTGGACCAGCAGTGAACCAGCGTACCTTATCAGCCTCTCAAAGGTAGTGTGCACCTGTACACCTTTCAGGGAACACTGCTGACTGCCACTGCTTCCTGCTTCCTCTGTTCCCGCTTTGCAGTTAAAAAAAAAAGAAATCTGCCAGAGGTGCGTGCCATGAGCACTCTTTTCAGAATGCTTCATGGAAGGAGCGGCCCTGGGGCTGACCTAACAGGGTCTGGGGAACTGGAGGGCTGACTTACCAGGGTCTGGGGAACTGGAGGGCTGACCGAACAGTGCATGCTGAACTGGAGGGCTGTCCTAACTGGCTGCTGAACTGGAGGGCTTACCTAACAGTGGCTGCTGACCTAACAGTGTCTGCAGAAATGTAGGGCTGACCTAACAGTGTCTGCTAAACTGGAGGTCTGGAGGGTTCAGCAGCCACTGTTAGGCCAGCCCTCCAGTTCACCAGACACTGTCTGTTAGTCTACCATGCCCACCTCTACAGACCATGCCTACTTACATAGGCCACGCCACTTATTTTTTGGCAGGAAAATGTAGGGGCGGCTTGAAAAGTTTGGCTCAGGTGCCAAAAGATCTAGAAGCCCTGATGATATGGGACTATGCTGTGGTACAAAGCTTAATATACCTGCACCTTTTGTGCATAGATGTTTTGGTGTGAGGAAGAACTTACTTGTTTGAAAGTCTACTGAGAAGGCATATCTCTATTGAGATCATTTGGATTCTACCAAGTTCTTTTTTTTTTTCAACAAAAAAAATAAATAAAACAAAATAAAAAGACTCCCCTGGGCCTCGGGAAAAAGTTAAAGGACATTCTATTAACAAGGGATCTATTATTCTGTAGTCACTCGCAAGGAGTAAAAGTACAAAGACTTATCTATAGCATACCTGATGACCAAAATATGCAGCATCAGTTTTTAAGCATTTTGCTAAGATGAGTTTGGAAATAACATGTTGCCCCCTGGGCCTTAATTTCATTTGACAGGAATTGCTTTCCTGAGTATTTTTGCTTTACTTTCATTGTTTTTTTTTACATAGTTTTGAAAATATTAACATTTTTATGTTTGATATGGTAGCAGCATCACCAGATCCCCTGCACTCCCAGCTTCCTGCTTTAAACCATGTGACAGTCCTTCTTTCCTGTGTCTCCTCCTCGTAGGCCCTCATGGCCCCTCCTCTTGCAGCCCCCTTGAACACCTCCCACTCCTCCTTCAGTCACTGCAGCTCAATCTCTTCCTGCTTCTTCTGCTTTCTCCTGCACTGAGCATGTGCCAACCACAGATTAAAAGGACAAACTAGTATTTGTGACCGCAGATTCAGAACCTCCCTTGAGCTGTGCAGCATGTAGAGAGGTGGTTGGTGGCTCATTTTAAAGGTAGGGAAATGGCTTTTCATTTAAAGGATATCTCCACTGCTTAAACAAATGTTTTGTTTTCAGTTTCATTGAAGAATTGGAGGTTAAGGAGCTGTGTCTTACCTCCTGTACTGCAATAAAAACTTCAGGAGCAGAAAGAAGATATGGAACTTACCAGATTACAGGTATGTGATGAGTTCCCAAAAACTGTGGTGTAAAGAGAAAGTCTCACCTCCACTACAATTGTACATGTGTTGAATTGATGTGGGGGAGAAAATTAAGGGCACCAAAAGTTTCCATATTTAAGATGGAGACTCTCATCCTTACTGGCTTGGGACAGGGAAACAAAGCTGACTAAAATCTTTAAAATTAATGAATATAAATTATCAGGATGTCGGAAGAGGTAAAAGAAATTTTGGCCAAATATTTTTGTTACTTTTTTATATATCGGGAGATGCAATAGTAGTGGTGTTCAGCCCCGCTACTTACCCGCACATGATCCCATGATTCAATAACGTTGTGCATGTCACTGCGTGACATTATTGCATCACGGGAGCGTGCACGAGTAAGTAGTGGGGACTGAACACCTTCAAGAAAAGTTAGATATTGCCCAAAATAGAGGCGCAATCTTTTTTTATTGCATCATAAAAGCTGCGCTACTTCCAAAAAGATTTGAAAGTGGCGCAGCCACCGCAAAACGAGCATTACACCCATGCTACCCGGTATGGCATTGGGTAGCGTGGGTTTTAAGCTTGTTTTATGGGGGAAAAGGTGGTTATTGTATTTCTCTGTATGTTTATACCCATTTTATAACAGAAAATTTGCATGATGCCTGAGGGACCATTCATAAAATGATAATTTAGAATCATTTATTGTAAACTTAATACTAAGGAATCAAAGATAGTGAGAGTAAAAAGACAATTATGCTCAACTCAACTCTCATGGTCAGTTGTACCCAGTGTGAGGACATTAAGCACTAGGTCCTCACCCCTGGGTTTAGCCTGTATAAATAGAACAAAGCATTAAAACTTATCATGGTAGCCCTTAAAGCAGAACTAAACTTGTTTTTTTTTTTAAATCTTAACTTGAAAGCTTGTCTCCCCAGAACACCTATACATTGTACGATTCTTCTCTAGTAAGTTGCATTTAAGTACTAATAGATTCTGTAACAAAGAAGGCTCTCTGATTTTGCCAATACAACTCACAGCTCATGTAGGCTTCAGGCCGTCCTGACGCCGGTATTCACTGTCTTTATGCACAGAGTTTCTAGATTCCATTAGTGAAAAATAAACACGGAGATTCAATAAAAGTTATTTTTGTTAAAAATGGTGCTAATTTTGCCCCAACCAATCAGATGTTAACTTTCAAATTATAAATAAGATCTGATTGGTTGGGTCAAAATAAGCACCATTTTAATAATGATAAGAACTTTTTATTGAATCTCCATGATAGTTTCTACATGTACCTGTACTCATTGTTCTCTCTCTGCTGGCACAACATATAAATGCCATGTTTTTAGAAACAGCCCAAGAAGTAACAGGTTCAAATCCCCTGGCTATAAAGAGTATATTATATATATATATATATATATATATATATATATATATATATATATATCTTCATGGTAGATTGCATTGAGTTTTTAGGAGCTACCAATGAGGTGGGGGTATAGGATATTACATATAGGAATGGTGTATATGTATGTGTGTACTCACTATTACCATCTAAATAACCATCAGTAAATGTATATAAAGTATAGCACTGACTTATATTAGGTACAACACAGAATATACAAAATACATAAACTTACTTACAACAGAGCTGAGATTCCTTTTTCAAAATGGTATGGTCAAAATGGGAGGTTAAACCACACCCCTGTGTCTGCTCCATGTGAATACTAAAAGGAAGTGTAATCCAAAAAAAGTTTCTGCCTGCTACACAGGATGTGATGTGTATTGTAATGGACATATACACCAAGGCTCCTTATATAGCACCTCCATCCTGCAGGTGGCATCAGTGAGTAATAAAAGACAAGACATCCCTGCTCTCCATGGGTAGGAGGAGAGAAAGTGAAAGTAGATTGTGGTGTGTGCTTTGGAGTGATATTGAATGCAACACAAGATCCTGTATATAAGATCCTTACAACGACACACAATATACAAGCATGGTCAATATTCAAAGTGGTGCACCATAGACAGGGACACCCCTGATTACTGCATATGTTATGTAGGGAACCTGTTTATGTGCACTGTCTGCTTTGTGCCAGACCACCAGAGTAACACACTGTGTGCCATGCTACCCATAATCATTCCATAAAGCAGTGATCTGGTACAAATTGGTGGCAGCGGTGCTGGTAATACCATTTATTCTCCGTCTTCTTTGTATGTTTGTTCTCTGTATTAAGCTATGGAGGTTGCTACTGATGTACCTGCAGATGAAATGCCCCAATTAGACTCAGTAGCTCTACCAGGTCCAATTGCCAAACCTATTTTTAAACTTGATCCATTTGAAGGGGTAACTAGGGAGTGGACTAATTGGCTAGAACAATTTGAATTGGCAGCCACTATTAATGGTTGGGATGAAGGGGCTTGCTTGCAAGTCCTTAGCCTTTTGCTTAGTGGTAAAGCCAGGCAGGTACACCATGGATTTACCGTACCGTATATACTCGAGTATAAGCTGAGGTTTTTAGGTTTAAAAATCAACCTAAAAACCTTGCCTCGGCTTATACTCGAGTCAAGAGCAAACTTACCTTAATTCCAGATGCAGCCGCGAAGTCACGAAGGAAAGCCGGCAGTTCCCAGTAGTTCTTCACGGGTGCGCGATGATGTCATCGCGCACGCTGGCGGGATGACGTCATCGCTCAGCCGCGATGACTGCTGACTGCTGCAGAAATGTTTGAAAATCCTTAACATCTTATTCCACTTGGAGTATTTAAACAAGAAGAAGGAGGAGTAAGAGGTGTTTGGAACACGCTACTAGGTGCTGGAAAAAAACTGCTCGTCTTCAGCTTGCAGTATAGAACACAGCCAGCTCCCTACAGCTGCATTCAGTATTGATGAAGTAAGTCAGGATGCAAGCACAGCAAGAATTGTCAAACACTCTGTCCCCTCCCATCTCTGATCCTTCTATCTAGTGTCCTGGGCCAATGAAGACTGGCCAGGTACGGCTGGGGGGACAGTATGTAATGGGCAGTAATCTTGTAACTCTTCTTAGTGGTTGAACTGACAAATGTATCTGACTTATAGATGTGCGTGCACATCATGCATTGACTAGCTCCAAAAATGTTTTTAATATTTACAAAATAATGTAAAATCCCATCTTATATAATTATTAAAACAATTTAAGGTAAGGGCATTGGGGCATTGGGCGCTGAATCAACTGTCTGCATTATTTTTAATTAAAAACATACTTGGCTTTTGCAATGTAAGGATTTGGGGGGGTGACTCACCAGTCACCAGTTTACCGTTTGAAGCTCTACTAAATACAATACAATAGGTATAGGAGGAAGAGCTGTCAGCTGCAAATCAGAATAATTATATAGAATGTGTTTTACAGAGGATAGAGATTTAGCCTATACATACAGACATGACTCCTTTCTACTATAGGTGGTTGGAAACTACAACTCCCAGCAACTAAAGCATGCTGGGAGTTGTAGTTTCCAAACATCTACAGTGGAAAGGTATTAGGGTTACTGTATACCCTCGGTTTATACTCGAGTCAATCATGTTTTCTGATTTTGGAGGCAAAAATGGGTACCTCGGCTTATACTCGGATCGGCTTATACTCGAGTATATACGGTAATACTGAAATAAAAAGCAGTTATTAAAAATTGCTCTGAAGCTATTTTTTTCAATTAGATCAGTATATAAAGGATAAATCCATTTCTTTAGGTAACCTTGGAATCAAAAATGTTTGTTTTGTATGTTAAGAGTATTAGGGCAATGCTATTATAACATGACGCAGTGATTTACTTTCTGTTATAATATATGAGGTACCATCACCACTTGACGTGGTGAATACTAATAAGTATTAACCTAGCATGTTTAGTTTCAACCACAGAGTGTGGCAGGATTGCATAAAGTCTAGTCTCAGACCTGTGTAAAGATTCTATAGCCACACAAAGCAAAACATACATATAATTTCCATTGTGCACCACTGGGCACATTTTGCTACTATCCTAAAAGATGAATTAGCACGCACCAGAGTGCCGGAAAAGCTGAAAGATCTTATTGATCTGTTGGTCCTAATTGATCGGCGGCTAAGGGAAAGGAGGTTAGAAAGAATGGGTGCTTCTCGTCCTTCGTGTGATGTATTTTCTACCTCTTCCACTTCAGGCCTCCCGCCCCCTGATTGCCTCAGGGGGTGCCACCCACATCCCTGCGTCATAGAAGACACGTGGACGCACGGACGGGCGGTCCGAGTAAGAAGCACGCTCCTGCGCGTGACCGCCGGCATGCGTCCACCGCGCTCGGGCGGAGGTAAGTATCTCACGTTGCCCCCCCCCCCCCCCCCCACGGGCAACCTTTGGGTGCCTTCGGACTTAGGTTTGTCAGGATGTCTGGAGTGAAAGGTCTTGACCAGACGAGGAGCATGAATCTGTTCTGCCGGTTCCTAGGAGTTTTCTTCGGGACCGAATCCCTTCCATTTGATCAGATACCTTAGCTTTCCAGCAGATATCTTGGCATCTAAAATAGTCTCCACCTCGTACTCGTCAGCCCCATCAACCAGAACAGGCAGCGGAGGAGGATCCAGTGCCGAATTGTTAACATATCTATTAAAACAGGATACATGAAAAACTGGATGTATTTTTAATGAACTAGGAAGCTGCAGTTCAAAAGCGACTGTATTGATGGCTTTCTTAAGAAATGGTCCAATGAAATGAGGACTTACCTTAAATAACGAAGAATCCTTTCTTAACATGTTGGCTGATTTACGGGCTTGCTCTTGGGCTTCAGAGATGAAGGCCTTTAGCTCTAGAGTCTTCTCTTTCATGAGATGTATTCTGGTTTGAAGATAAGGAATAGTGACCATGGAAGGAACACCGGTAAGAAAAGTTGGATTAAAACCATAATTTGCATAAAAAGGAGAACATTTGATGGAAGAATGAACAGCATTATTGTAGGCAAACTCAGCAAGTGATAACAGAGAAGACCAATCATCTTGTGAAGCAGTGGAGTAACAACGAAGATACTGCTCAAGTGTCTGGTTTGTCCTTTCCATCTGTGCGTTAGATTGTGGATGGTATCCAGAAGAAAAAGAATTATGGATATGCAAAGACTTACACAACTCCTTCCAAAATTTTGAAGTGAATTGTACCCCTCTATCTAATACGATATCATCAGGAACTCCATGAAGACGGACAACCTCTTTAATGAATACATCCGCTGTAATGGCAGCTGAGGGAATTCCCTTTAATGGAACAAAGTGAGCCATTTTAGTTAACCGATCAACAACCACAAAGATTGTATCAAAGCCCCTGAAACGAGGTAACTCCACAATGAAGTCCATGGTAATCATGCCCCTAGGGCGATCAGGGATAGGCAGAGGACACAGCGACCCGTATGGTCTCTGTCTAGATGTCTTGAATCTTGCACAAGTAAAACAAGAAGCCACAAAACGTTTACAATCCTTACATATTCGGCCAGGAAACTAGATCAAAAGTCTTGTGAAAACCAAAATGACCGGCCAACGCATGAGAATGGCAACATTGAAGTACAGCAGATTTGGCAGAGTCCGGAACAAATATTTTATTATTTTGGTAGATAAATCCATCTTGGGAAAGAGAGGAAGACTGGAGAGATGCCTCTTTAATTGTTTTGGCTATATTTGTATGCAACAGCAGAAAATTTGATTTGGAAAGAACCATATTAGGTTTGTCTGACTTATTGATTTCAGAAAATTGTCTGGAAAGGGTGTCGGCCTTGCCGTTCTTTGATCCTGGACGAAAAGTTATATGAAAGTTAAATCTTTTAAAGAAAAGAGCCCATCTAGCTTGACAAGGTTTTAATCTTTTAGCAGTCTGTAAGTATTCCAGGTTCTTATGATCCGTGAAGATGATAATGGGATGATTGGCACCCTCGAGTAGATACCGCCACTCCTCAAGGGCCGATTTTATAGCCAATAATTCGCGGTCTCCTACATCATAATTCTTCTCAGAGTCAGAATGTTTTCTCGAAAAAAAGGTAACTGGATGTAGTAAAGCCTTGGGACCATTACGTTGAGAGAGTATGGCTCCTAGAGCAACTTCAGATGCATCAACCTCCTAATATAAAAGGAACAGCTGGATCTGGGTGAATTAGGATGAAGGCTGACATAAAAGCAGACTTCAGACGCTCAAAGGCCGTTTGAGCGGAATCCGTCCAACAGAATGCAACATGAGTTCTGGTCAGAAGAGTTAACGGCAGAATAATAGTAGAAAAACTGAACCTGCGGTAGAAGTTAGCAAATCTGATGAATTTTTGAACTTGCTTACGGGTAGATGGAGTAGGTCAATCCTGAATAGCGGACACCTTTTGAGGATCCATGATTAGTCCTTGTGATGAGATGATAAACCTCAAGAATGGTATAGAAGACTTTTCGAATTCACATTTCTCCAGTTTAGCGTATAACCCATGAACTCTAAGACGAGATAGGACTTTCTTGACTTGTCTACGATGTTCCTCCAGGTTAGAAGAAAAGATCAGTATATCAACCAGATAAACGGCCAAGAAGTCATCCACAAAGTCACGGAAAATGTTGTTGACAAAATGTTGGAACGTGGCAATGGCGTTACATAGACCGAAAGGCATAACTGAATATTCAAAATGACCGTATCTGAAGTGGAAAGCCGTTTTCCATTCATCCCCTTCTTTTATTCTGATCAGGTTATAGGCTCTTCGAAGATCCAACTTGGTAAAAACTTTAGCCGTTCTCAACCAATGGAATAATAATTCAGGAAATAATGGAAGAGGATGTCTATTCTTAACCGTGACATTATTGAGAGCTTGGTAATCCACACACAAGGCCGAGGAGAGCCGTCCTTTTTCTCAACGAAAAATATACCGGCTCCCGCCAGAGATGTGGAATGACGTATGAAGCCCTTCTGTAGATTTTCCTCTATATATTCCTTAAGAACCTTTTTGTTCTGGCTCTGACAAAGGATACACACGACCAAAAGGAATCTCTGCACCAGGTAGCAGCTCAACTGGACAATCATAAATGCGATGTGGTGGTAGACTATTGGCAGCTTTCCTGTCAAAGACGTCTGTAAAGTTATGATAAATGTTGGGTAGAAGGGTTTCAGTTTGAGATTGATTAATGCTCATCAGTGAAGAAGAAGAAAAACATGAGTCGACAATGCGATGAAAGAAAAGAGATCTCTCCAGAGATCCAATTTATTGAAGGATTATGTGTCTTCAACCATTACATGCCTAAAATAAGAGGAAATAAAGAAAAAGGCAGTATATCAAAACAAGTTCAGAATTATGATTGTTTCTGATTAACACTGGGACTGTTTCCCGAAGAACAGGACCAGACGAGATCTTAGACCCATCTGCCAGATGGAGAACATTTGGGAAGAGTAGGAATCTTCCAATCCTTGGTAAGGGACTCCAAAATAAAGCAGCTACAGGCCCCAGAATCAAGGACGGCTTGGGCGGTGAACATCGGGCCTGTTCCTTGTAACAAAACATCAATAGAGAGGTAAGGTACTGGAGTCGGATACAGAGGAGCAGAAGGCAACAAAGGAACCTTACTCGTAGGTCTGATTGGGCAGCTATGAAGCAAATGACCAGACTCCCCGCAGTAGAGACACTGATTTAAACAGCGTCTTCGGGTTCATTCCTCAGGGGAAAGAGAAGGGCGAGTCAGACCTAATTGCATAGGAAAAGCTTCCGGGAGGCCTGAAGTGGAAGAGGTAGAAAATACATCACACGAAGGACGAGAAGCACCCATTCTTTCTAACCTCCTTTCCCTTAGCCGCCGATCAATTAGGACCAACAGATCAATAAGATCTTTCAGCTTTTCCGGCACTCTGGTGCGTGCTAATTCATCTTTTAGGATTTCCAACAGTCCAATTCTGAACTGATGTATAAAAGCCGCTTCATTACATTGGGTCTCAACACTGACCCTACGGAAATCTTCCATAATCTTCCACCTGTCTTCGTCCTTGGGACAGATTACGAAGCGTAGCCTCAGATGAAACAGCTCTTCGTGGATCATCGTAAATCTCTCCCAGAGCTGAAAAAAAGAGTCTATGGAGGCTATTGTAGGACTGCTTTGATCCAACAGACGAAGGGCCCAAGCCTGGGGCTCATCCTGATGAAGTGAAATGACGAAACCTATTTTTACTCTTTCTTCAGTAAAGCTTTTCGGGCGTAGGGAGAAATACAAATTACAGGAACTTTTAAACTGGCCAAATTTGGAGCGGTCTCTGGAAAACCGGTCAGGAAGCGGGATCTAAGGCTCAACAACGGATGGATTATGGAGAGTTCCAGGAGACATGGCGTTTAACCTAGCGTCCAATTGACAGTATCCCTGTCTAGCCTCTTGAAGGGCTCCCCGAAGTTCGGCGACTTGCTGATTTATAGATCCTTGGCTGGACTGACGTCTCCAGTGGGATTCATCTGGCTGCCAGTTACTGTTATAATTTCTTCAGGAGAAGGCCTCTATGAGACCCCCTCTGGACGCGGAGTCTAAGCACCTGCCGGTCTTCACCAGAGCCTCTGATGGTGAGGATGTTTCACGGCGAGCAGGCACCAGGTCGCGGCTCCAGAGGAGGGAACCACAAAGGCCAATCCCAAAATGTGGAGAAGCAATCGGGATGAAGATCGGAGTAAAACAGGAGGTAGGAGCTGAAGGGGGATAAGGACATCAGAGGTACCTGAAGGCAGGAGCTGTAGTAGATATGGAGACTGGAGGTAGGAGCTGTAGTAGATCTGGAGACTGGAGGTAGGAGCTGTAGTAGATATGGAGACCGGAGGTAACCGGAGGTAGGAGCTGTAGTAGATATGGAGACTGGAGGTAACTGGAGGTAGGAGCTGTAGTAGATATGGAGACCGGAGGTAACTGGAGGTAGGAGCTGTAGTAGATCTGGAGACCGGAGGTAACTGGAGGTAGGAGCTGTAGTAGATATGTAGACTGGAGGTAGGATTTGTAGTAATCATAGGACTTAGTTAAGCTAGAAAAAGGGAGCTAGGGTTCAGAGTCCAAACACACTCTGAACTGGCAGCAAGATGCCGGCTGCCAGGAGGGGCCTAAATAGGCCCAGAGGACGTCATCACCGATGGACGCGCGTGCGCGCCGGAAGAGGATTGCATCAGGGGGTGCCGCCCACATCCCTGCGTCATAGAAGACGCGTGGACACACGGACGGGCAGTCCGAGTAAGAAGCGTGATCCTGCGCGTGACCGCCGGCGCGCGTCCCCGCGCTCGGGCGGAGGTAAGTATCTTACACTTCCATAGCAATTACACTATTGGTTTAGGGAAGGTCCCTGTAGGCAGTAGGAGTCACACATCCAACCACCTATCTGACAGCTATAATCCATAGAATGTCAATAGAATAAACCTGCAGGTCTGAGAAAAGACCCAGGCAATTCTTTCACATTGTGCAGTTCTAACCAAACAGCACCACTGGGGAACCTGAGACCCCTCCTATCATATATAGATATAACATACTGTCTAGCAAACAGCAGCTCTCCTTTTTTTCTATTGAGAGGGGTGGGGTAAGGTGAGGGACTGTCACATGTTTTACAAAGGAAGTGACGTATACCGTATATACTCGAGTATAAACCGACCCGAGTATAAACCGAGGTACCCAATTTCAGCTAAAAATCCTAATAAAGTTATTGACCCGAGTATAAACCGAGGGTAGAAACTTGGCATTCAAGATGTTTGGAAACTACAACTCCCAGCTAATAAAGCATGCTGGGAGTTGTAGTTCCCAAACATCTTCAATGCCCCCCTCCCCCTCAGTTCAGTTTGTACCTGTGGGCTCTTCTCCCTGTGGACTCTTCTCCCTGTGGACTCCTGTGGACTCTTCTCCCTGTGGACTCTTCTCCCTGTGGACTCTTCTCCCTGTGGACTCTTCTCCCTGTGGACTCTTCTCCCTGTGGACTCTTCTCCCTGTGGACTCTTCTCCTGGACTCTTCTCCCTGTGGACTCTTCTCCTGGACTTCTCCCTGTGGACTCTTCTTCTTCTATCTGTGGGCTCTTCCTCCATCCATCCTGGCAGGTACGGTATCGGCATTCCGGCAGCCGCGCGGCCATTCCTGTACCGGCGCGCCAGCTGACGTCACTGCCCGGCACCGGGCTTGGCGCCGGGCAGTGACGTCAGGCCGGCGCGCCAGTGCAGAAAAGGATCGCGCGGCTGCCGGAATGCCCAGGTAAGTGGTTGACTCGGGTATAAACCGAGCCCGAGTTTTCAGGCTGAAAAATCAGCCTGAAAAACTCGGTTTATACTCGAGTATATACGGTAAGTCTTGCAACATCCTACTAACATTCAGAAAATGTTTTAATTGGCTAACACTGCTATCAATCTAATATTAAGCACACCATTGGATACAACACTAAAAGGAAAGTGATAAATATGTTCCTTTTTAAGCTTACATTGCCTCCATGTAAAACTTGGTGGTGTGGCTAAACACTCCATTTTGAAGAGTGGGGACCATGCAAGTACTTTTATTTATTAGTATATTTTGACTTATTTAAATTTCTATATACTTTAATGTCATTTCTACTTATTTGTTAATATTGATATAACTATTTAGTGCTTAAACAACACATAAACACTGTCCCTATGTATATTACTTTTACCTACCCCCACCAACATAGTACCTCTGAAAAACCCAATGTATTGCCCATAAATGTATTTATATAATGTATGGGATATAAATATATATTTTGTCTCAGGGGGTAGACTCGTTGGACCAAATGTTAGCTCCATTAGTAAGGAACACTAAATCTTATATCAGAGACACATCTGATTTTTTGCAGAAGTTGTGGTCCATAAATGTGAATGATTGGAGGGACATTATACTGGTCACTATGGATGTGGCCAGTCTATATACCTCCATCCCCCACATTGAGGACCTTAAAGCTACCCGAACATTGCTGGAAAAGATTGCCTCATATAATGAGACAAATGTAAATTTCTTGAAATCCTTAGAATTGATCTTAGCTATAAACTATTTCTCCTTTGATGAAAAGTTTTATCTGCAGTTCCGTGGGACTGCGATGGGGGACGATTGTCGCCCTGTCATATGCCAATGCCTTTATGGCAGGCTTTGAGGTGGAGCACATCTATCGAGATGATCTCTTCCAGGCCCATTGTTTAGCCTGGTGGAGATTTATCAATGATGTGTTCCTCCTATGGCGGGGTGACATAACTACCCTATCGTGGTTCCACGAACGGGTCAATCAGTTCCGTCCCTCCATAAAACAAATTAAAAAAAAAAAATACTATGGAGGGAATTGAAATGGAACTATATGCTAAACCCACAGATAAAAATCAACTGTTACATTATCAGAGTTATCATCTGAGCCATTTAAAGATCTCTATCTCTTACAGTCAACTCTGTTAGGTCAATAGGTTGGTGACTAATCCAGACAAAAAATGTGAACAAATGAATGAGATGTGCAAGAAATTTGAGGTCAGGGGATACCCCAATAAGATAATCAAGGAAGTGAATGATCTGTGTGCTGTATATTCTACGGATTGTGTACAGGGGATAGGGGATCTCCCTTTTTACTTGCACCAGGCAATTTTAAATGGTGGTGTGCTACTGTTTCAGTTATTTATATATATATTCTGGAGCAATACAAACTAGTCAACTTATTTTACTGACATATTTTCCTAGCATAAGATAAAGATTCTAAATGTTCCATTTTCTTCTGCATGTGCATACAGCTCCCAGCAGCACCTTGGTATCCAGCATACAGTTCCCAGCAGCATCTTGGTATCCAGCCTACAGTTCCCAACAGCCATTCTGCTCCAGTCACCAAGCCTTCTGTTCCCATTCCCCTTTATTACTCCAGAATCCAAACCTACAGACTTTGGTCTCCTCCTGAAAGCATACCAGTGAGTACCTAGGCTGTCTTTCGGTACAGTACAATCAGGCCATGGAAGCGCCTGAGGAGGCCATGGCGGGTTTGGGTAAAACCCTCCAGGTGTTGTCTTAACGCATAGATGTATTTGAACACCATCAAGGGCAGTTGGCCCAATACATGGACTCTCGTGCTGCCCGGCTTCCCCTGGTTCCAGCTCCTTCTCCTACACCAGCTCTGCAGCTGCTTGGTTCAGCCGACCCTGCACTTTGTGGAGAACCCCACATACCTTTACCTTGCCGTTTTTATGGTAATGCCCAAGCCTGCCAGGGATTCTTAAATCAGTGTAGGATTCAATTTGAACTTCAGCCATATCATTTTGTCTCTGACCGGGCCAAGGTAGACATTGCCTTGCTTGAAGGCAAGGCTCTGGCCTGGGCCTCCCCCTTATAGGAAAAAGACGATCCCATTGTCAACAATATTACTGCCATCTTAGATATACCGCAAGGTCTTTGATGCTCCAGAAAGATCTTTGGCTGCCTCATACCGGTTGATGCAACTCCGCCAGGGCTCTTGTTCTGTGGGACAGTACGTCATTGAATTCCGTACACTAGCTGCAGTTATGACCTGGAATAACAAAGCACTTACTGCAGCCTTTTTGCAGGGACTCTCAGACTGCCTCAAGGATGCTCTAGTATCTAGGGAATTGCCTGTCCCTTTGGAAGAGCTGGTCACCCTCTGTATCCAGATTGACACCCGCTTCCGTGAGCGACAAGCAGAAAGATCTACGGCTTGCTTCAACTTTCCTAAAACCTTTACTCATGCTGTCCGACCCTCTCCACCCATAGCCCCTTCTGCAGAAGAGCCTATGCAGATTGGAGGCACCCTTCTTTCTCCCGAAGAAAAACCACAAAGACGCGCAAATGAACTCCTGGACCTAGAAGCTAAGGAGGAGCTCCTTCTAGGTACCTTACCTAGAAGGAGGAACATTTGTCCCGGTGATTCATTTGACCCTCCACTTCCCCTGCTGGAGCTGGGGGGTTTTTGTTGAAAAGAAGGATGGAGGTCTACGTCCCTGCACCGACTACCGGGGTCTAAATAAGATCACTATTAAAAATTATTATCCTCTTCCTCTCATCTGTTCGATCAGATACAACCTAATCTGCATAGGAATATCTTGTAATGCCCTTCGGCCTTTGTAACGCTCCAGCCATGTTCCAAGAATTTGTAAATTACATTTTTTGAGACTTGTTAGGTATCTCAGTAGTCGTATATTTGGATGACATTTTAGTCTTCTCACAAGATTAACCTTCACATCGCCTTCATGTTTAACAAGTGTTACTGTGACTAAGTGAAAATAATTTATATACCAAGCTGGAAAAGTGCCTCTTTGGACTTTCTCAAGTATCCTTTCTTGGCTTTATTGTGCCCGCCCAAGGTTTCCAGATGGATCCTGTTAAAGTTTCGGCCATTCAAGAGTGGTCTCTTCCAATGGGAACCAAAGCCATTCATTCCATTATTTTTCTAAAAAGTTCCTTCCCAAAAAGCAGAATTATGATGTGGGTAATTGGGAACTTCTTTAGACCTCTTCAGTATCTGGTCCACTGGAAAGGTTTTGGTCTAGATTAAACACTCGGACCTGCATGCTCCTCGTCTGGGCAAGGCTTTTCACAGGAGCTTTCCAGATAAACCTGGTCCGTTGGCCCCCTGTAGAGGGGGGTGTACTGTCACAAACGTACCTGCCTTTCCGGTCCCGTGTCGCTCTGCACTTCCGGGTGGGCAACATCGGAGACCAGACGAAGCGTTGTGACTCGCTTGGCGCGAGGATTCAAATGCCGGAGACCTCCTGGACCCAGCGCCCAATGGTAGCTTTTGCTACCCCGGCTTCTTTGTTACTAACCTTTCCTTTCCAAGACCAGTTACTTACCTTGCCTGTTCCAGCATACAGTTCCCAGCAGCTCCTTGGTATCCAGAATACAGTTCCCAGCAGCACCTTGGTATCCAGCATACAGTTCCCAGCAGTTCCTTGGTATCAAGCATACATTTCCCATCAGCATCCTGGTATCCAGCAGACAGTTCCCAGCAGCACCTTGATATCCAGCATACAGTTCCCAGCAGCATCTTGGTATCCAGCCTACAGTTCCCAACAGCCCTTCTGTTCCAGTCACCAAGCCTTCTGTTCCCATCCGCCTATACTGCTCCAGAATCCAAACCTACAGACTGAAACGTACCAGTGAGTACCCAGGTCATCAGGCTTTATTTTATTACACCAACTTCTCTATTAGTGACGTTTCGGAACCTAACTGGTTCCTTCTTCAGACAAACTGTTATTTGATAATAGAGTGCAACATGCTCTTATATAGACAATTTCAAACAAAGTAAGATGGCCATCTAGTGGTCAAAATCAACCACTTATAATAATAATAATAATAATAAAGTCACAATAATGATAAGGTGCTAATATTAAAAAGTGCACTGTGCTATGATTAAAATATTTTTAATCATAGAACAGTGCACAGGTCATCATACTTTGTTTGAAATTGTCTATATAAGAGCATGTTGCACTCTATTATTACATACGGTAATTGTTTGTCTGAAGAAGGAACCAGTTAGGTTCCGAAACGTCACTAATATAGAAGTTGGTTTGTCAAGACTGGTGCGCCCGGCTTTATCTATCTCAGATTACAACACAGCATGGTACATATTCCACCAACATTGTGAAACATTCTTTTATGCTAGAAAGTGCTGGTCTTAGAAACACACAGTAAAAGAACTGAGTCACAGGTTCAAATCCCCAGACTTCTTTTTTTTTTCTGTTTCTAGCAAAAGATAAAGATTCCACCTAGAAGCTCTAGTGGGATACAAGCACAAGCCTTTTTAGCAAGACATAGTACACAAGGTTGCAGGTTTGGTTTAATAGATTTACTTTTATTTTTTACTTAAATATTAATATTCTGTTTCTCCCATCCATACTAGCTAAGAAATAAACTGC
Source organism: Hymenochirus boettgeri (assembly GCA_019447015.1). NCBI lineage: Eukaryota > Metazoa > Chordata > Amphibia > Anura > Pipidae > Hymenochirus > Hymenochirus boettgeri. The sequence goes on from CM033470.1 coordinate 126,339,590, forward strand.
AAAGATTATTTTTCTTTTTTTTATGAAAAGCAAAAAACTTAGCACTGTTAGGGACAGGAGCAGACAACAGCATTTGGTATGTTAATGTGCTCTTTCTATTGGGGCAATGTTGTCTGGAGAATTTATTTCCCCTTTAAGGAAATACAATACCTTCTAAGTTGCTTTCACAGCAATTCATGAACTAAATGCAGAACCAGAGAACCAGTTACAGACCAGTTTCAGCATTATTTAGCCATCATCAGTGCAATGTAAGCCCCTGCTCTACAAATATTTCTGAAGGGCTGGCCTTTTTGCAGATAGTAGAAACAGTTTAAAATTCAGGCAAGTGCTCAACTTCTCCCTTTTGCTTTCAGTGAGTATTAGCTTGCCAGTCAAATTCACAAGTATTGTTCCAGCTTATTCGTTGTCAGTTTTCAAGCTAATTTTCAGTCAGTTTTATCTATCCTATCATTCTGTCTAAAGGTGCCCATACACTACTTAAATATTAGATTAGACTTTCATCTGTGGATCTATCTCTATTAAGAATCCAATGTGCATGGTTTAGATGGGGCCGGGAAAGGGGCCTTGGACTAAAATTATTCACACCATGCATGCTGTTTATACCACCAGGGGCTGTAGTAGGTTTAAATTCCAGCCTCCAAAAAACATCTTGGTTTTCAGCCATTGGTCGTGATGTCACTGTCGCGGCCATGACTGACAGACATTACCAGGAAGCAAAGAGGAGATTGGGAAGTTCTAATTCCTAAGCATAGAAGTGTCGGGGGAAGATAGGAATGTAACAAAGCTGAGGTTATGGGGGTGATACTTAGAACTATGTAACTTTTTGGGGGGGTAGTTACCCTTTAAACCACCACTGCATTTGCCAGTATCAATATATACATCAGCATATATACATAATGCTTTCAAATAGTTTTGTTATGACTTATTGTCAAATATCATAGTTCCATAAATAAATAATAATCTTCTAAGGGGGGTCTAAATGTAGGTCTAATGTAGCAGTAGTTTTGGGGTTTACAAATAGTCGTCCTTTACAGTTTTGTAAGCCCAAATTAAACTTGATTCAGAAGCATAGCTATCCTGGCTTTCCCCCCATTTCCATATTTGAACTTTTCTTAATAATGAATAATAATTCCATAGAAAGGTGAAATGTAGCTAGCTGCTACAAGTGCACTTTATTAAAAATAATGCAAAACCTGTTTCGGGCTATTTGGCAACAGACCCAATATCTTTATTAGCTGGCACTAAAATGTGTTTTTTTCCAAGCATAAATTTGTGTTCCATTATTTTAAGTACTTTGTCTTGGAGCAACTTTTTTTTTTATATTTAGCTTTCGGATTTTTATATCCCTACAGAAAGTTGTGTGCTATTTACAATATTACCAACAAAATAACATTGACTTTATGCTTTCCAATATTTTGTTCTTAGTAGATTTGCGGTCTGTTGTCTTTTGCATATTACATATCTGAGATATATGTCACAGCTAGAAATAACCATTATAGAAAAAAAAAGAGAAGGGAAGAAAACTAAGAAACAGTAAATGATAAGTTGTGGGCAAGGAAAGTACAGTGCAATGTTTTCAGCAATTCACAGGACAGGTGCCGCTGATGGTTTAAAGCAAAAAAAAAAGATTGATTAGGGCACTGAGTGCAGTATACAACTATACAGTATAGTGCAGGTGCAAGTCTGTAAAAAACTATAAATATACAAAAGGAAGAAAAAGAGACAGACTGCAACACTCTTATAGTGAAAAATATAAAACTGTCCTTTATTAAATGATATTTAGACATAGGGACACATATTAAAAGCATAGTAAATTCCCTCACACATATACAAATGAACAGTGTCATGTACAAACTCTATATAGTAGGGTTAACCAATATGCTACTGCTACAAATATATAATAAAGTCAGGCATAATGACTGATGTGTGGGAAAGCACAGGCAAGGGCATTCACCACAAACACGTCTCACTCCCGACGCCGGGGCATGGAGCTTCCTCAAGTGTGCTCCGCTGATGGTTTAAGGCTGAGGGAACGAAGGCTGGTAAGTAGGATTAGCAGCAGCTTTGAGCATGAACAACCTCATGAGGTTGAGGTTTTGAGGGGCAATTAGCCTAATCCTAAAAGTTTGTTTGAGGGTGGACATACCCTTTAAGATGCCGATTCACAGCTAAGTCCCGACCCAAGGAATTTGCTCTTCTCTACTGGGCCATAGGTTGATGCAGCTGCTGTTTGGTTTTCCCCACATACAAAATTAGAGCACTCTTCAATGAATATATTATGTTGCTCTTCTTACGTTTCGACATTGGGTCTTTCAGATGCACCAGTTGCTGTCTCAGTGTGCAGTTTTTTTTAAAGCAGACACAGATATGGTGTTTATTGAAAATACTTCTTAATTTCTTAGAGACCCTTGCTACATCCATGTTTTTGCTGTTAGAACTTATCCTTGTTTATGTGGTATTCAGGCATAAATCCAGTAGAGAACACACCTGTTATTGCTTAAAGGATAAGTACACCATCTACCCAACTTGATGTTAGTGGGTAGCTATATCTTTATGAAAAAATGTGGTGGTGTTTATTTCTGTCTAACCCCACCCCCCACCCTACCTACAGTGGTTAAACTATTCTTTCTTGCTTCTGTGCTGAAATTCCATGAGCAACCCAGTTAAGTTGGCGCGCAGCTGCCGGTGACGCCATCAGGCGCACCAACGTAATCGGGCGCATGGCTAAATGAGCAAATTAGTCTCAACATGTAAAAAATCTCAAATATGAAACCCTGAAAAAAATTACACAGTCTGCAATTTTTCCCACAAAACAACTCCCTAACTCAGAAATACCCCCCACAGACTATATATTCCTGAAATCTACACACCAGCATGTAACACTGTAGTTCGTTCATTCATACCACCAATGGTGTGGGCACAGTACTTCCTAGAAGTTTGCACATTTTGAAAAAATTAACAAAAAACAACTTCAAACAGTAGAAATTATGCTCAGAAACAGAAAATATTTAGCCAACTCTGAATTTGAACAGTCTGCAGTTTTCCCACAAAACAACCCCCTAACTCAGTAATACCTCCTACAAACTATATATTCCTTGAATCTACATACCTTCAGCTACAGAACGCTGTAGTTTGTTCATTCATAGCATCAAAGGTGTGAGCGCAGTTCTTCGTAGAAGTTTGCACTTTTCGCAGATTTTCTAAAAAAATTAACAAAAATAAACTTTCGAAGGTAGAAATCATGCCAAAACCCCATGGAATGTAAAAAAAAGTTACCAAATATCAATCTCCCAAATGTCCTGAATCAAGCAGTATGCCATATGCATGGTTACACATGCAGATGTGGAATCAACTAGCCACAAAGTGAGCCAATTCACAGTGGCCCAATTGCAGCAACTTTTCAGATTTGTCAGACTAAACACCCCCCTATATTAAAAATACCCACCAAAACTATATATATTCTTGTAATCTACACACCTTCAGCTATGCAACGGTGCCATTCTTTTTACCCTTTTTCAAAGGAAACAGCCCCGAAACTTGGAAATACCAAGTTTTACACAGTGTCACACAGTGACAGCTTACTATATCTTGTACTGTACTGCTATCAGACCACCAGGGGCAGCATCCTACCACTCTAAAAGAAGACTTTGCTGAAGCAGGAAATCCTGTGACATCACGGGGGTCTCCCTTAGCGCATGGACCTGATCTTCCTGCTGCTCCTGGCTGCTAAAAAAAACAGGTATGTTATCTCCCGATCCTCCCATCCTAGCACCCACATTTTTTTTTAAAGGGACAAGCACAGACGGTATATATACGTTCTGTGGCAGTTTAGTACTTCTGCAGAAAGTAAATATACATTCTGTGGCACTTAAAGGGTTAAATCTCTCCCCCTTGTGCACAAATTTACACTGGGCGCAATGTAGGCACGGGTACATGCCCACTCCTGTTGCACCCCCTTCTTGCATCATAGATTAGAACTGGTTAAGCATTTACCAGTGGTGTAACTACTGCTCCCATCACCCCCCGCGGAGGGGGGGAAGCTGCGGATGGTAAGAGGGCCACCAAACCCTCACCAATCAGCTGTTTTTAAATGGTGGAAACACCGGAAAAGAACCGCTTGTATAAAAGATCAAAGTAAAGGTGCCCATACACTACTAAAGACTAGAGATGGGATCCGGGTCCAACTCAAACCTGGATATGACACGGAACCCCTCGGTTCTGAAATCTGAAAGATCCGTCCGAATCTGACATTTTTCTTATGAGAGATTGGACATCTGTCTAATGTCTTACGTAGTGTATGGCCACCACACTGCGTAAGACATTAGACAGATGTCCAATCTCTCATAAGAAAAATGTTCAATCTATCTAGAACCGCCTAGCCCGTTCTTTTATACAATCAATTTGAGATCACAAAATGAATGAGTCAGATAGGAGCATCTAAAGATAAAAAACGCTGCTTGTAAAATGTAGTCTTTAGACATTCGATAGATATCTGAAATCCATCTAACGTCTGCCTAGTGTATGATGTCCAATCTCTCATAAGACAAATGTCCAATCTATCTAAGAACCGCCTAGCCCAGTCTTTCATGCAATAAATTCTCTTTATTGAAACTTCTTCAACGGGTTGTTATCAGGATATTACATTAATACTCACACCACAAACCACACCCCTCATGAACAATCCCAAGTGAGTCATCATATACATTAACAAATCATAAAAGCAAACCAAATCCATACATTTAAAGATATTTCACCACATCTGCTAGTCACAAAAAATGGAATTTGATGCATGTCAATTATCATACAAATCTTTTTGTAAAAAAATTCTAAACACAATACACAAATGTAAAGGACACAGATGTCATTTAATGTTTTTACAGGAAACAATGTAATGAAAATTGCTCATTAATACCATTAGGGAATTGAGTCTGTAGCCGATGTATCCATCTTGCCTCCTTTTGTAACAGCTACCTATACTTATCAATGGACGACTTAAGCTTGTACTTAGATAGGCCATCAATAATCATACATTTTCCATACAGGCCATATGGAAAAGTTTCCTAAAATGTCTCGCTATAGACAAATCACCAAATTTATTCATCAAAGACTTCAATTCATTGGCCTGTAGTGCACTTTTGAACATCCAAAGACAGGTGAACAGATAGATAACAGAGGAAAATACACTTCACGGTATGTGATATACGTGATAGTCTGCTGGTGTGTTCTCCTCTATGTAGGGGAGACCACAGAGAAAGTGAGATCACGTATATCAGAAAATAATTCTTCGGTAATGCAAAAATGTTAAATTTGCCCGTCCAAACATTTAGTGGACCAGGGACATAAGGGAGATATGAGATTTATGGTCCTGGAAGGGATTCCATCTAATTTTCAGGGCAATAGAGAACATCGAATTAAATGTCGGGAAACTTGGTGGATAAAAAGATTGGGATCGTTAGCACCGGATGGTCTAAATAAGGATTATAACATATTTGTTTTAATGATTATTAATGTATTTTTCTGAACAGTGGGGGGTGACAGGCGACTCTGGATCTCACTTATGCTTTGGAAACTCACCAAGGGTTAAAGGGTGTAGCTTCATTGGGATGTCACTTCCTGGGAGGAGGTATAAAAGGTGTGTGTAGTATCTATAATGTATAAAAGTTAATCTGGAGACAGGTTATACTTGATAAAGGGCGATGTGATGCCTGAAACGTTGAAATATGTAATGTGATTGGATGATGTGAACCAAAATACAAGTTTGTCTAAAGGAAAAAGGTGTGCTGCCTCATATATATATAAGAACAAATCTCTCCAAGACTCCAATGCACTTCTGGGTCTTCACCTGTCTCGGATAGCCACCCATATACTCTCTGGTCCTCATAATCCAATTAGACTCTTTGCAATTTCTGTCTCTTCAGTAGATCGGTCTTATAGACATTACACTGTGTATTGTATTTCAATAAGATTTCACTGTTTTCCTCGAGTACATTTTCGTGTTCATTTTCAAATGTGACCAGTTTCTTTTCAGCCATGTCCAACTCTCTGACCATCTCCTCTACCACTATTATCATTAAGTCCAGTGAACCGCGGTTTAACACCCCAGTCCATTTGCCGCAAAGTTCAATGTTTTGTTCTATGTTGGTAATATTACTAATTTGGAAGCCACTATGTATCTGTTTATTGCGATAATAATCTTGAGAGGAACAGTCTGTGCAAGTCAAGGTCTAATATTCGTTTATTTAGGCAGAGCTTTTTTGCCATTACATGTTTAATATTGGTGGTTGCAACAAAATCTGCATTTGACTTTCTCCAAAAAACACACGCTTGGCATCATCGTCTGCAACATGCCAGGTGTCTGCATAATTCACTGCATGATTCATTTCATCCTTATTGGCTTGGGTCTATGTGCTAGTGGTTGTGATGCCCGGAGTCCCCGAGTATACCTTCAGCGCCTATACCCGAATACAGCTGCTGTCTTCACCTATAGCCAAGCCCTAATTGTCTGGAGGCTTGTTGCTCCTCGCTGTACACGGTTACCCCCAGGTCTTAAAGTGCAAGGTATAGACGCTGAGGCCTGGTATACTCTGATAAACCGGAACACCAATGGAGCTGAACAGTAACTGGAAGACAAGAAAAGGACAAATGCAAGGAAAACAATGAACAATGATAATATTTGGGACCCAACTTGGAACAGGGTTGACGAAGAGAGAGGTTACGAGTGGAGACCCATACGGGATCACTAGGAGAGAAGTCTGTCTCCTTAGATTTTTGACAGGAAGAGGCCTTTTTTAGATTTAGTTGTACCTGGCGCCAGATAGTGGACATTGGTGTTGAAAACAAATTTTCCAGAAGAGGAAAGTCAGAAGTTGGTCCGGTTAAAGAAGATGCTTTGGGATGATGACCATAAATGCAGTAGAAAGGAGAAGTATGAATAGTAATATTGTATGCAAACTCAGCAAGGTGTAGAAACTCTGCGCAGGATTCCTGACAATCTGAAATAAAACAACACAGGTATTGCTCTAATGATTGATTGGTTCTCTCTGTCTGCCCATTAGACTGAGGATGGAAAGAGAAAGTGAAAGAGAGAGATAACCAGATGAGTACAAAAAGAGCGCCAAAATTGGACCCCCCTATCTGAGACTATGTTCTCGGGAACCCCATGGAGCTGAAAAATATGCTTAAAAAATAAAAGGGACAATTCTTTGGCAGATGGAAGTTTGCTGTTTGGAAAAAAGTGGGCCATCTTGCTAAAAGGGTCGACTATAACCCAAATAACCGTTGCTCCCAGGGAAACAGGCAGGTCGACAATGAAATCCATGGACGTGTGATCATGGAGAAGTGGGCACAGGCATAAGAGTACTATGAGGGATGTTTCTAGGCATCTTACTGCGGGCACAAACTATGCAGGTTTTGGTGTCTCTGGATATAGAGGGCCACCAGACATGACGGGCCAGGACTTCTAAGGTCTTTTTCTCCCCTGGGTGACCTGCTAGTTTGGAATTGTGAAATTGTTGGATCACCTGTAATTGGAGATTGAGAGGAACAAACAACAGGTTAGTAGGTTTACTGGGAGGAACTTCAGACTGAAAAGAGTTAAAGGGTATGTCCACCCTTAAAAAATTTTTTTTACCAGACATTGCCCGTCCCCCCAGCCCCAACCGCTATGTTAGTAATCTCAGAAAATGCCCAGAACTTTACTTACCTTCCCTCTTGCCTCCGCCACGCTGCTGGCCCTCTGCTTGAGAGAAAATGCAAGCAGAGGGGCAGGACCGGCAGTTGCGTCTGTGATTGGCTGAGCGGCAGCCAACCACGGACATGGCTGCCGGGAGTTCAGTGCGGCGGAGGCAAGAGGGAAGGTAAGTAATGTTCTGGGCATTTTCTGAGATTACTATCATAGCGGTTGGGGCTGGGGGGACAGGGGCAATGTCTGGTGAAATAGTTTTTACGGTAGGGGGAGGGAATCCTAATAGGGAGGGAGGGGGAGAAGGGCTGCATTACGCATGTCAAACTTCTCCCGGAGGCCAGGTAGGAGGCAGAGTCCTATATGGACTCTGCTATCCTCCTGGTGGGCAGTTTTTTGGGACTTTGGGGGGGGGACTACAGGAGAACCATATGGAGCTGGGATGTGAGGTAAGGATTAAACTACACTACACAATGGGGCCAGTAGTTGGGGGGATTATAGTTTTGGGGGTGGACATGCCCTTTAAGAAGATCAGAAAGATCAGGCAGCAACTGAGATCAGCCTTCACATTGTTGGCTGCAGGACTATAGGTGATTCTAAAGTGGAATCTAGAGGAAAGAGCCCAACAGGCCTGTCTAGGATTAAGTCTCTTGGCGTTTTCTATATACTCAAAATTCTTATGGTCAGTGTGCACAGTTACTGGATGAAGTGCCCCCTAGCCAATGTCTCCACTCCTCAAAAGCCATTTTAACAGCTAGGAGCTCCCAGTTACCTGTGTCATAGTTAGCCTCTGCTGGGGAAAACTTTTCAGAAAAATAGGCACATGGGTGCATTTGTTGGGTATTACCAGAATATTGGGACAAAACAGCACCTACGCCAGTTTCTGAGGCATCCACCTCTAGTATAAAGGGTAAGTTAACATTGAGGTGCCCCAAACAGGTGCATTACAAACTCCTTTAACTTAAGAAAGGATGCCTGAGCCTGTTGGGGCCAGGGAGAACGGAAAGCACCTTTCTTTGTTAAGTTGGTTAAAGGGGCCACTAAGGTGGAAAAATTCGTTATAAACCATCTATAGAAATTGGCGAATCCCAAAAATCTCTGCAGAGCTTTAAAATTGGTGGGAGCCTCCCAATCAAGCACCGCTGAGAACTTTTTGGGATCCATAGTAAGACCTTTATCTGAGACGATGAAACCAAGGAAAGGAATCTGTTGCAGTTCGAAGGAGCACTTTTTCAATTTGGCAAATAGATGATTTTCTCATAGTTTCTCCAGAACCAATTTAACATGAGTCCGATGTTGTTCTATAGAGGAGGAAAAAAATAGAATATCGTCAAGATATACAATTACAAATTTGCCCAAGAAATCACGAAGCACATTTTTAATAAAATCCTGGAAGACTGCAGGGGTATTACAGAGGCCAAAGGGCATAGCTAGATATTCATAATGGCCATCCTTGGTGTTAAAAGCAGTCTTCCATTCATCCCCTTGACGTATTCTAATCAGATTATATGCTCCTCTCAGATCTAACTCAGATCAGAAGATATTGTCGCCAACTACTTTAGAGAATAAATAATCTATCAAGGGTAAGGGATACCTGTTGTTGATGGTGATTTTATTCAGGGCTAGAAAGTCAATACATGGCCTCAAACACCCATCCTTCTTACCCACAAAGAAAAAACCTGCCCCGTTTTCTTTACTATACTCCCTCATAGCCTGGGTCTCAGGACCAGTGAGGTTAGACAGGTGTCTCCTTGGGGGCATCGTACCAGGCCAAAGATCTATGGGACAATCTTATGACCGGTGAGGAAGAAGTTTATCGGCAGCCTGCGGGGAAAAAACATTGAGATTATTATGATAACAAGATGGCAGAGCTTTAAGATCAGTAAAAGAAAGAGGAAGAGAAGAAACCGGGTTTTTATGATTTAGTCCCCACCTGATAATCTGACCAGTGGGCCAATCTAAAACAGTTTTTTTTTTTTTACGAAACCAGGGTAACCCTAGGATGACTGGATTAGATGGAATATCCAGGAGGAAGAATGTTAAAACCTCAGGATAACCCAACTCCACTTGGACAGTAATCTCTGGTGTTATACATACTGGACTGCTGGAAAGAAGGGGGTATCATTAATGGCCAAAACTTGAATGAGGTTAGGAAGTGGTTTGGGTGGAATACCAATGGACATGGCCAGAGTACGGTCCATGAAATTTCCAGCCGCTCCACTATCCAAAAAGGCTAGGGAATAGTAAACAATTACAGGTAACAATATTTTATTGGGTTGGACATTGGGAGGAATTATCTGGTCTCCTAGGTAGCCCTCCTCTAGCTCGCCTAGGCACTGAAGATTTCCGCCTTCCTGGACCCCTTTTTAGGACAAGCGAAGTGACCCGCCATGCCACAATAAAGACAGAGTCCTTCCTGACTCCTTCTGTTCTTTTCCGCCAGAGAGAGTTTGGACATACCCAACTGCATGGGTTCCTCTGGGGAAGATGGAGAGAGAACAGAAGGGGTATGTGATGACCTAGAAGGCCCTGGAGTAACCATTCATTTCTCTTGAACACGTCCTCTGAAACTATGATCGATTTTGATGGCCAAGGCCATAGATTTGTCAGTAGGTGGATAATTCAAGAGAGCATCCTTGATTGTTTAAAGCTGGATCATTCCAGCAGGTACTCACCGCCCAGAGCTGAAACTCAGCCACATACTCCTCGGCAAAACACTTGTCCTGACGAAGGCTAATCTTGGCCTCAGCAGCGGTGGTATGATCAGGATCCGAGTAGAGAAGGGCCATGGCGTCAAAAAAGGCACAGATACCAACGATGGACTATCATCTGGAAGACCAAATGCCCAGGTCTGTGGGTCTCCTTCAAGGAGGGATATCACCAGGGCAACTTTCTGGGATTCAGAACCAGTGGAGGTAGGACGTAGCTGGAAATATAACTTGCAAGAGTTCATGAAGTTATTTAACTTGCTGCATTCTTCATTCAATTTTTCGGGTAGCGGGGCCTTGGGCTCAAATACAGGAAGTGAAGTGACTGGAGGAGACCTATTTTCCTGGGCCGCTACCCTTTGGGCTAGTTGGTTGACAGCCCCAGTTAAGAGCCGTAGTTGCTCTTGGATGTCTTCCATGGCCTGTTATAATGTGATGCCCAGAGTCCCCAAGTATACCTTCAGCGACTATACCCCAATCTACAGCCGCTGTTTTTTTCCTATAGACAAGCCCCCGATCGTCAGGGGACTTGACACCTCGCTGTACACGGTTACCCCCAGGTCTTAGAGTGCAAGGTATAGAAGCTGAGGCCAGGTATACTCTGGAAAACCGGAACACCAATGGAGCTGAACAGGAACTGGAAGACAAGAAAAGGACAAATGCAAGGAAATGAGAAGAACAATGATAATATAACAAGACTAGGCTACTAGGACTAGATATGGCTATTAGAGCAAATAGCAGGGACCACTGGCTTGGCTACACCAAAACTAAAACAGGCAATGAGGCACAAACGAAAACTGGCTTAAATAGGCAGAAGGAACAATGGGGAAGAAGGCTGAGTGAAGTCTGATGCAGGATTGGCTGAATCATGGAGTTTAAACTAATTGGAGCTCCTCCGTCCAATCCTACTGCTTGCAGGAACGAAGGAGATAAGAAGAGGTGCGTATCCACGCAGCACCAGAAGAGAACTGAGGCAGCGCGCAACCTGGAGAAGACGTGCACGGAGAACGCTACAAGATGATGTCATCGCCTGCAACAGAGATTGCTGTAAACCGTGGGGCTGAGGTAAGTGTCGAGTCCTGAGAGGGGTGCTCTATAAAGGTTGTCCAACCCTCACAATAATAGTCCACAAATGTTTAGGCACAAACTTCCAGCTGATCTCGCTGTCAGGGTGCAAATGACCTGTACTCCATATAATAAAGAACAAATGACTCCAATGCACTCCTGGGTCTTCTTAAGATTCAATGTGGTTTTATTTTAACATGGATAAATAAAGTGCAAGGCAACGATTCAGTTCAAGTTCTAGGACCTTTCTCAAGCCAAACTCTGTGAATACTGTGCACAATTTAAATTAAAACTCACCAATCATGTGACAAATGAACTTCAATTACGTAGTGATATAACAAGTATCCTGGAATAGTGATAAAAATACTATGCAGACTCTGTTAGATAAAACTTGATAGATAAATAAATAAATACAAACATTTACACCTATTCTCATAGTGTTAATCTAGCAAAAACAAAGTGACGTGCTCTAAAGTGCAGAATTGTGTCTGGTGATAGATACATGATTTACCTTTTGGGTTATAAAATTAAAATATTAAATGGTCAATTTATTGATATATTAATTAAAAAAAATATTTTAGTGCATACAAATTCCTATGGTTTACTGTTCCCAACCATATTATTTTTAAATCTAAGACTCCCCTTCTGGATGCACTTTTTCTAAAAATCTGATCCAACCCTTCTTTTTGTAATAGTTTGTTTTAGATCTATTACCTTTTGTCCACTGGTTGAGACCTCCACTTTATGTCTCAACTCCAAAAAATGCTTTGCCACAGGTTTATTTGTATGGCCATCTTGATAAGCTGTGTTGATGGCCGATCTGTGGCCATCAATTCTGAGTCGGTTATGTTTGGTAACAGTCAATAAATAATAGGAATTTGTAGGCACTAACTAATAATGAAAGGTATTATCGTTAAAATTTAATTTTGCCCCAACCAATCAAATGTTAGCTTTCAAATGTTAAATAATATCTAATTGGTTGGGGCAAAGTTAGCACCATTTTTAAAGATAAGAACTTTTATTGAATAACCCTGTACATTTTTTTATCCATGTTAAAATAAAACCACATTGAATCTTAAAGGGGAACTGTGGTCCAAAAATGACTTTACGTAAAATGATAGGAATTGCTCTCCTGAGAATTTTTGCAATTTATTGTCTTTGTTTATTTTGCATAGTTTTGAAGATACACTTATGTGTGTGATATGGCAGCAGCATCACCCTGCACTTCCTGCTCTGAAACCATGTCAGTAAATCTGCCCTGTGTTTCCTCCTCCCCTTTGCAGGCCCCCTGGTCCCTCCCACTCATGGACCCCATGGTCCCTCCATTTGCAGACCCCCTTGGCCCATTCTCTTACAGCCCCATGTGGCCCTGCCCACCCACGGGCGCCTAAGCCCCAGCCACTCATGGGTGCATAAGCCCTGCCACAGAAAACTGTGGAAACAGCCTTTTCTGACAGAGTGAGAACTCTGCCTGAAAAGGCTGTTTTCACATAGTGGGAAAGAAGGGCTGTAGATTCCCTTACCTACTCTGTCATGACTTCACACAGCAGAGAGGGACTTCCCTGTCTCCCTCACACACTGAGGGAGTCTAAGGCTGTGCTCGCCGGCGGCACTGTGCAGGAGAAGCCTTAGGAATGTCACATGTCAGCCTCCCACCCATTAACTTTCTGGTCAGTCATTTCTTTATATCTTGGGCTGTGGAGCACGTAGAGAAGTGGTTGATGGCTCATTTTAAACTAGCCTTTAATTTAAACTTGATTTGTTTGGAGACTACAGTTCCCCTTTAAGAAGACCAAGGATTGAATTGGAGTCATTTGTTCTTTATTATATGGAGTCCAGTTCATATGCACCACCCGGCAGTGAGATCAGCTGAAAGTGTGTGCCTATACATTTGTGGACTATTATTGTGAGGGTTGGACAACATTTATAGAGCACCACTAGCACATAGACCCAAGCCAATATGGATTAACTGATCATACAGTGAATTGTGCAGACACCTGGCATGTTACAGACAATGATGCCAAGCGTGTGCTATGGAGAACGTCAAATACAGATTTTGTTGCAACCACCAAAATTAAAGATGTAATGGCTACCTAACCGGCCCCACTTAGCAGCCCCCAAACTGTATCTAATAGGTACGGGCACTGTTCTACACAAACAATCCATCAGAAAATGGAGTCTCACTAACCTCCTCCTACAATTCCTGGTACACTCAGAACCCCCTACCCCCTTCTGGGGCAACAAACTACTCCCTGAACTCCACACTCTCCCTGGTCAAAAACAATGGAAGGAATGGGGTTTCCAATCCCTTGGCGACCTAATTAAAAACAACAAAGCAATACCATTTATAGACCTACAAGAAGCATTTGATCTTCCAAACATGGCGCACTTCCATTACCTACAAATACACCATGCACTGAAAATCAGCTTCCCCACCTCCCAAATCACAATCTCAAAACACCCTATCATCGGCATCATATGCACCCAAGACATGAGAGGCATCATGTCAAAATTCTACACCCACCTTATAACAGCTAAATCATTACCAATTTTGGAACTAATCAAATCTAAATGGTCTCCCCAGCTTGGAAATCTTTTTTTTTTTTTTAATCCGTTTTATTGTTGCCAAAGTACAATTATAGCATTAGTTTCACATATATGTGCATATCCAGTATAGACATTATACACTGAGTTTTTTACCGGTTTTGGCAGGTAATATATATCTAGCATTATTTATCCATATATACATTAGATCTGTCAGTTTACTGTATACATATCTTTTATTAATTATATTGTATATTAACCTGCGCTATAGCACCATTGTACGTTGGTTTTATACAGTTATATCTTAAAACTTTGCTTACCGTATATACTCGAGTATAAGCCGAGGTTTTTAGGTTTAAAAATTAACCTAAAAACCTTGACTCGGCTTATACTCGAGTCACAAGGAACTTACCTGCAATCCAGAGGCAGCCGCGAGTCAGGCCGGCAGTTCCCAGTAGTTCTTCGCGGTTGCGCGATGACGTCATCACGCACGCTGGCGGGATGACGTCATCCCGCAGCCGCAAAGCAGTAATGGGAACTGCCGGCCGGACTCGCGGCTGCTTCTGGATTGCAGAGAGAGGAAGACTGAAGACCAGGTACGGTAAGTGAGCTGGGGGGGGACTGGGGGGAGGGCTGGGGGTACTGGGGGGAGGGCTGGGGGGGACAGTATGCCATGCAGACACCCACATTACCTTTTTACTATAGGTGGTTGGAAACTACAACTCCCAGCAACCAAGCATGCTGGGAGTTGTAGTTTCCAAACATCTACAGTGGAAAGGTATTAGGGTGGGGGACAGTATGCCATACAGTAACCCCCAATACCTTTCTACTATAGGTGGTTGGAAACTACAACTCCCAGCAACCAAGCATGCTGGGAGCTGTAGTTTCCAAACATCTACAGTGGAAAGGTATTAGGGTTACTGTATACCCTCGGCTTATACTCGGGTCAATCATGGTTTCTAATTTTGGAGGCAAAAATTGGTACCTCGGTTTATACTCGAGTCGGCTTATACTCGAGTATATACGGTACGCCATCAAAACATGCACTTGAGCTGCCTAAGTGATAACTAGTCTATTACTTCCCAGTCCAGCCCCCTGATGAACCACATGATAGTAGAAATAATGCAGTGTCATAAAATAGACAGCACTGGGTACTGTTTCTTCTTTAGATGTATCGTATATACTCGAGTATAAACCAAGTTTTTTCGGGTGACAAAATTGCATAAAGAAAATAACTCTCGGCTTGACGGGAGAGAGGATGTAGTAATTTACTAGTGTGTGCTAGTAGGTATGTGCATTCTCCCCTCTTCACAAAAGTCTTCCGAAAGCTTTCAGCTTAATGTCCATCAGGGGAGGACTGGCCCAGTAGGCAGCCCCACTGGCTGGTCTCCAATGAAAAATTTGGGCTGCCATAGAAGCTCTTAGTAAGTTACACGCTTAAATGGCACCGCGCCTGCCTCTACCTCTAACATGGGCAAGGAACAGAAGACCTCTCCTCTGTCAAATTAATAGAAGCAGCACAGTATTAGTCAGCCCCCCAGTTCATTAGCCAGTGTTAGTCAGCCCTCCAGTTCATTAGCCAGTGCTACGTAAGCCCTCCAGATCATTAGCCATTGTCAGTCAGCCCTACAGTTCATTAGCCATTGTTACGTCAGGCCCTCCCGATCATTAGCCCATGTTAGTCAGTCCCCAGTTCATTAGCCAATGTCATTCAGCTCCCAGTTCATTAGCCAATGTTAGTCAGCCCTCCGTATTCTTAGTCTGTGTTGTCAGCCCTCCAGATCATTAGCCAGAGTTATGTGACCTTGGCAAAGTGGGCATGGTCAAACATTTTGTGATCTACCATGAAAGGGCAATTTGGTTGTATTTGCCCCCCAGACCAAAAGGTCCAGTTCTCCCCTAATGTCCATATACAGTTTCTGTCCTCAACTGCTTGATCTAAGTATATGGTCTGTATAGTTGAGAAAGGCTCCTTTACTCCCTATATGTTAGCACTCTGTATATAGGACATGGGGAGATTGATGTGTTTAACTTGCTTAAATACTGCATATTACAATTATAGGCACAGAAGTGACAGACTGGTCAATTATAAGTCGAATCAAATTTTCCTGGATATATATATATCGGTTTATAGTCTGATCGGTTTATAGTCAAGCATACGGTATACGTATTCTTGGGGAAAGTTAAACAAGATCCTTCGTATAATTAGTGATGAAATGCACCTTATGGCAAAAACATTTTGGAAAACAAATATGGGAGATTCAATAAAAGTTCTTATCGTTTAAAATGGTGCTAATTTTGCCCAAACCAATCAGATGTTAGCTTTCAAATGTTAAATAAGATCTGATTGGTTGAGGCAAAATTAGCACCATTTTAAATAAGAACATTTATTGAATAACCCTTATAAATTCCAGCAATCATTTTAGCATTATCCTGGGAACGTGTATTCCAGGGAACATGTATTACACATCCTTTACTGTTTTGCCTTCCTTACATGTTTTTTCTTACATTTATCATTATTGTAATATTGTTTCCCACCATTTCAGACTGTTAACTGTTTTTAATGTCTCTAAGTTGGCAGATGAGGCATAACAGCCTAAAGGCCTCCACCCACCACTCCAAGCATTCAAGGTGTGGTGATGTAACCTGCCAAGACGCGGTATAGATTAAATTCACTTTTAGTAGATCGTACTAGTACCATTACTTATTATGTAGTACTGTACCGAACATGACACAAAAGACTCCAGCACTCTACTACGCATATATCTGGAATTTGAAAGGGATTAGCATAGATGCAAGTAAAGGGCAAAAAATGGACACTGTTACATTGTTTGTGCAAACCCGCTTAATCTGATGTGCTCCCTCCAGGGCTATGTCTTCCTAAGCTAGTGATAGAAGTGTAATCCCTGGGGAGATAGACTAGCATGGATGTATATATTTTTGCTGCACAATTTAGTTGAAAATAAGATCAGACTACTTTTCCTCCGATTGCACAATATATTTTTACTCAGGCAAGTGGTACATTGAGCAGCTTACTAGGATGAATACTAAGTATTCAATTACTTTTATTGCTGTTTGCCTTGCTTCCATTCTGTTTTTGGCTAAATATAATTGTAACAAATTCGTCCGGACGTCCGGGGTACTTTCAGGTACGCTTTCTGGAGGAGACCAAGGTCAGAAGATATATACAGGAGCAGGGGAGGCTGATGGGATTTGAATGCTGGAAGGGCTGCTGGGAACTGTAGGCTGGATGTGCTGCTGTAAACTGGAAACCAAGATGCTGCTGGGAACTGTAGGCTGGATGTGCTGCTGGGAACTGTATGCTAGAAGTGTTGCTAGGAACAGGCAAGGTGAGTGACTCCACTGGAACTGGCAAGGTAAGTAAGTCTCAGGAACTTGGCAAGGTAAGTAAGTCTCAGGAACTTGGCAAGGTAAGTAAGTCTCAGGAACTTGGCAAGGTAAGTAAGACTCAGGAACTTGAAGAAATACACTGGATACAGGAGAGGTGAGTAACTGAGCCTGGGGTAGCAATAAGCTACGATCGGGTGCCGGGTCCAGGAGGATGCCGGCATTTGAATCCTTGCGCCGGCGTAGTGACGTCGTGACATCTCTGATGACGGCCACCCGGAAGTGCAGAGCGGCGTGGGACTGGAGGTTTGTATTGAAGAGATCTTCTAAAGAATCTAGAGTCCAATACCTTCTCGATCTCAAAATTCTTGTTGACCATCAACAGAAATTGGGGCAGGAGACAGATGAGCCATGGAATATTGGTTAGTGCATACTGGTTTGATGAGAGAAATGTAAAACACATTAGGAATCCGCATGTTGGAAGAAAGCTGGAGGCGAACAGCAACCGGACCCACTGATTCCAGAATAGGAAAAGGACCAATGAATTTGGGTCCCAGTTTGGAGGAGGGGGACACGTAGATTAATATGAGCGGAGTAGAGGTTCCCCCTATCAGTTGCAGTTTTTTGTACAAGAGCAGATTTCTGAAGACAGACTTCTGTAGACTGCCAGATAGCTGTCATCTGGGCAGCAAAATCATTGGCAGCGGGTACTTGTGTGAAAAGAAAATCTTGGGGAAAACATCTTGGATTAGTTCCAAAGACACGTAAAAAAGGAGATTTTCCAGAAGAGGCATGAGGTGCATTGTTATGGGCAAACTTGGCCCAAGGAAGAAGATCTGACCAGTCATCTTGTGTATAGGAAATGTAACAATGAAGGTATTGTTCAAGAGACTGATTAGTGCATTCAGTAGCCCCATTGGGCTGCGGGTGGTAAGCTGAAGAAAATTGTAACTTGTTGCCCATGGAGTTACATAGAGCTCTCCAAAATTTAGAAACAAATTGAGTACCTCTGTCAGACACTGTTTCAGAAGGAAGTCCATGAAGGCGGAAAATATGTGAAAAAATAGTTGAGCTAACTGAGCTAACACTGAAGATGGTAGCTTAGGAAGGGGAACAAAATGGGATATTTTGCTGAAGCGGTCTACCGTGACCCAAATAACAGTGTTCTATTTGGAAGGAGGAAGTTCAACAATAAAGTCCATAGATAAATGGGTCCATGGTTGGGACAGAATGGGTAGGGGTTGCAGAAGACCACAAGGTAGGGTTCTAGAAGATTTAGATTGAGCACAGCTGGTACAGACTTGGATAAAATCTTTAAAATCTTTCCTCATCCTAGGCCACCAAAGGGAATGAGCTAGAAGGTCAAATGTTTTATTAATACCAGGATGTCCAGCTTGCTTAGAACAATGAGTATGTTGAAGGACTGTTTTTCGAAGTGGAACAGGAATGAACATTTTACCTGAAGGTGTGTCTGGAGGAGCAGAATTTTGAGCAGCTTGAATTCGGGAACAGAGGATAGGGTTTTAGTAGTTAGCATCTGCTTTCTTGTTTTTGGAGCCAGGTTGGTAGGTGATGACAAAGTTGAACCGGGAAAAGAATAAGGACC
Organism: Hymenochirus boettgeri; assembly: GCA_019447015.1. Lineage (NCBI taxonomy): Eukaryota > Metazoa > Chordata > Amphibia > Anura > Pipidae > Hymenochirus > Hymenochirus boettgeri. Next base: position 126,358,542 of record CM033470.1, read on the forward strand.
ATCTAGCTTGGCGGGGATTTAACCTTTTAAGATTCTGAATGTATTAGAGGTTCTTATGATCAGTAAGGATGGTAATGGGTAAAGGGGTGCCTTCTAACATGACGCCACTCCTCGAGGGCCAACTTGATGTCAAGAAGTTCCCGATTACCGACATCATTTCGTTCGTTGGGTAGGAACTTTTTAGAAAAGTAAGCACATGGATGTAGTTTCCCTTTGCTGCCTTGTCTTTGAGAAAGGATGGCTCCCACACCCGTCAGGGGTGTCAACTTCAATGCAAAAGGGAAGGCTAGGATCCGGATGAACTAACACTGGTGCACAAGAAAAAGCATCCTTGAGTTGTCTGAAGGCTTCAAGGGCTGCAGTGGACCACAAATTAGGCCTACCACTTTTCCTGATGAGGGCAAGAATAGGAGAAATAATAAGAGAACCCTTTGATGAATTGTCTGTAATAATTATTTTCTCTTAGAAGTAGTAACACTTGGAGGCGATCTTGAGGGAAGATTAAAATGTTGTCAAGATATACGACTACTGAAATTCCCAACAGGTCACGGAAAATGTCATTCACAAATTCTTGGAAAACTGCTGGGGCGTTACAGAGGCCGAAGGGCATTACAAGATACTCGTAGTGACCCTCCTGAGTGTTAAAAGCCGTTTCCACTCATCACCCTTGCGTATACGGATTAAGTTGTATGCCCCTCGGAGATCTAGTTTGGTGAATATCTTAGCCCCTTTGATCTGAGATGAGAGGAAGATGATAACATTTTTTTAATAGTGATCTTATTTAGACCCCTGTAGATGCAGGGGCGTAGACCTCCGCTTTTTTTTTTTTTCAATGAAAAATAAACCAGCTCCTGCTGGGGAGGTGGAAGGTTAAATGAATCTCTGAGACAAATGTTCTTTAATGTACTCTTTCATTGAGTTTCAGAAGGGGACAATGGGTATGTGCTTCCCCGAGGAGGCATAGTACCAGGGAGAAGATTGATGGGGCAATCATAGGATCGGTGTGGTGGTAGTTTCTCAGCTTGTTTCTTACAGAAAATATTAGCAAAGTCAAGATAACATTCAGGGAGACAACTTCCCACAGGTTTATTTTCACATTTAATGGCGGAACATTGAATAGGGGAATTCGGAAGGCAATTACCAAAACAGAAGGGACTCCAAGACTTAAGTTCATTATTAGACCAGTATATAACAGGGTTGTGTAACCGGAGCCATGGAAGTCCTAGGATCAGTAGGGCAGATGGACTTTGAATCACGAGAAAGGATAAACGTTCTTGATTAAATATGCCAACATGGAATAGGACTTTAACGATAGGCTGGGGATGAATTCTGAGGCCAGAGGTTTATTGTCTACAGCCAAGACCCATAGAGGTTGCTGCAGATGAAAAAGGGGAAGACCAAGTTGGGATGCAAAAGTAAAGTCAATGAAATTTTCTGCTGCCCCGGAATCAACAAAGTCCTGAGTAGAAAAAAAATTGAGAATTAAAGCATATAGTGACTGGCAGGGGGAGTTTGAGTGGTTCACATCTAGTAGGAGACTTGAGATTACCTAGAAGGAGCTCCTTATTAGCTTCTAGGTCCTGGAGTGTCCCGACTTCGAGGGGCAATTTTTGACAAAGTTCCCTTTTCCGACACAATAAAGGCAAAGTCCATTGGTACGTCTACTAATGGAAAGATGGGTGCATAGGCTTGTCTGCAGAAGGGACTACGGGTGAAGAAGGTTGGACAGGATGAGAGAAGGTTTTAGGACTGTTGTAGTGAGTGGTAGATCTCTCTGCCTGTCACTCATGGAAACGTGTGTCAATTTGGATACAGAGGGTGATCAGCTCTTCCAGAAGGACAGGCAATTCTCTAGAAACTAGGTCATCCTAAAGGCGGTCTGAAAGTCCTTCAAGCAAGGCGATGCTATAGCCAACCTTGGCCCGTCAGAGACAAAATGAGATGGCTAAAGTTCAAATTGAATCCGGCACTGGTTTAAAAATCCACGGCAGGCTTGGGCATTGTCAAACGGTGCAGGTATGCGGGGCTCTCTATGAAATGCAGGGTCGACAGGAAGAGATGGCACCGGAGTAGGAGCCGGGGGAAGTCGGGCAGCAAGAGAGTCCATGTATTGGGCCAAGTGTCCTTGAAGATGTTCGAAAACATGCATACGTTTAGCCAATGCCTGGAGGGTTTTACCCAAATCTGCTATGGCCTCTTCAGGTGTTTCCATGGCCCGATCATGCTGTAACAAATCTGGCTGGACTAAGGTCAGAAGATATATACAAGAACAGATGAGGCTGATAGGATTTGAATGCTGGAAAGGCTGCTGGGAACTGTAGGCTGGATGTGCTGCTGGAAACTGGAAACCAAGATGCTGCTGGGAACTGTAGGCTGGATGTGCTGCTGGGAACTGTATGCTAGAAGTAATGCTGGGAACAGGCAAGGTGAGTAAGTCTCAGGAACTTGGCAAGGTAAGTAAGTCTCAGGAACTTGGCAAGGTAAGTAAGACTCAGAAACTTGAAGAAATACGCTGGATACAGGAGAGGTGAGTAACTGAGCCTGGGGTAGCAATAAGCTACGATCGTGCACCTGGTCCAGGAGGACTCCGGCATTTGAATCCGGCGTGCCGGCGTCGTGACTTCTCCGACGACGCCCACCAGGAAGTGCAGAGCGGCATGGGACCAGAGCGGCAGGTAAGTTCCTGACAATAATGTTTGTTCTGGTGGATTAATGGACTAATGTTCTACTTTTAGAAAGACAAAATCTTCAAGGTTACAGGTTTAAAGTCCCCATCCATGCTGTTTAGGAATAAACTGCAAAGATTAAAAAAAAGCAAAGGAATGCATAATTGTTAGGAGCCGGATTCTTGAATAATGTTTTCAAACATACTTCACTGTTAAATATTCTGTGTCTGTTAGAGGCGGGAGCTCTGAACTGTAGCCTGACTCACTGTCGGCATCCAAAGGGACATGACATGTTGCAGCTTCCTTGTTTTGATCTGCTGTGCACTTGAGAGCATGTTCAGAAGTATAATTAGACTTAGTACAATTACAGTTAGAATCTATTGTCCATACACAACACAATCTATGACCACCAAGTTGTTTTCTATTCTGGAAAAGGTATCTGCCTTCTCCCTCTGTTCAAAGAGCTTTTTAAAAGCTTGAGCATGTGCAGTGGAGGCAGCACAGAAATCAGCAGTCAATCATTGTATGTGATGTCAGCAGTCACAGCCTTGATTGACTGCATGGGAGAGGAGCCAGCTTAACCAGTTATTATACTTAAATAATTGGTTAATAATACATTTAATAATGTGCTGATACAGGTAAACCACCCCCAAAACCCTAAACGGTAATACTGTAGTTTGAAATCTGAAATATATAAGTCTAACCTGAAATCCTGCACAATGTCCTGGTGCCCCTTTTTCTGCTTCCTGGTTCTTCCAGTTAGCAACTGTCAGTTATGGATTTGACAGTTGACATCACAGCCAATGACTGAATGTTAATCCCCGGTCTGCCTTTTCTGAGCCATGCCCAGGCTCAGTTAAGGCTCAGTACAGGTTTCTAAATTGCTCAGTTTCCATGAGGCATCCAGAAGCATAGCAGGCATACAGTAATGAATTCATAGGACAAACTATGATATATCAACATATTTTAAAGAAACCATTCTTTCTAAAAGATGTTATTATGAGGGGGGAGTTGTCTTTTAAGGGTGGACATGCCCTTTAAAGAAGAAAGTTTGGGCAAGTTACCTGTTGGAAACCTAAAAGGATAAGCCAGTAGATCTTTGAACTACTAATGGAATGTTATATTAAATATATTCATTTATTTTATGTGCAATTTTCACTTGCCCAAGACCCATGCCAATTATATTGGCACCTTCATATATATACCGTCATATGTATATACATGCATATTTGCATTTAGCTTAAACCAAGGGCGTAACTGCAGGGGTCCGGGCTCCTGACCCACCCCCCTCCACGATCAGTTGTTAGTTGACAGCTGATCGCGCGTATGAAGGAAACATATGCGTTTGGCTGTTTAAAAGACCAGACCTGAATTTATGGTTTGGGTCCGGTCTTTTAAACAGCTGATCGCTAGTGATGGAGTTTATGGATGGATGGAGTTTCGGATGAACTCTTAACTACCCAAACTAGTTTGAGCCCGAACAATCCTCGAATGTGGCCTTCAATTTCGGAAACCCTTAAATGTATTGTTCCCTTGAATGTAATATTCTATTTTCGACAACCCTCGAATGTAGCCTTTGAATTCAGTATCCCTCGAATGTAGCCTTTCGAATTCGGTAACCCTCAAATATAATGTTCGATTTTCAATAACCCTCCAATGTTTTGTTTGATTTTTCGGTCACCTTCGAATGTAGCGTTCGAATTTGGTAACTCTCTAATGTAATGTTTGATTTTAGATAACCCTGGAATGTTTTTGGTAACCCAGTGTTCTCCCTAGGGTCTTTTAGCCGGGTGGCCCACCCGGCTACTTTTTTCATGCCACCCAGCTGGAAAAAGTTTCTAGAGGGAACACTTGTGATTTGAAAGAATTTAGATGTAGGTTTAATAGGTTTATTATCACATTATCACATGCTATATCACATCTGGGTTACCTTCAGATTTTGCCTAATGACAACCCCCTGCATTCTACAACCATGGAATGCTGGGAGTTATAGTTTTTAAACATCTAGTGGGACGAAAGTTAGACATCCCTGACCTATATAATGAGCATAATGCAGTGCACATTTTTCCCCACCACCAAATTTCCCCGTCCCACCCCACCCGGCTACTTTTTCATGCCACCCGGCTGGAAAAACATTCTGGGGAGAACACTGGGTAACCCTCGAATGTAGCATGTGGAAATCCGACAATTGCCCTATCTTAAAGAAATAACAGGGAGATTCAATAAAAGTTCTTATCGTTAAAAATAGTGCTAATTTTGCCCCAACCAATCAGATATTTTTTAACATTGAAAGCTGATTGGTTGGGGCAAAATTAGCATCATTTTTAATGATAAGAACTTTTATTGAATAACCCTTCTTGTGTTTAAATGCATTTTGTTGATAGGTGCATGTTTCCCAGACCATTTCCCAGGTGCCACAGCAATTTACAGTAAGTTACTATTGTTAGTTTATCTGTTATTTATCCAAACTTTTCAAACTATTATCTCCCATTGACTTTAATGGGTTTGTTTACGAACTTTCAAACTTTTTTGAAAGTTTGAAAAGTAACCAAACTTCAGTAAGTTCGGCCATCTCTACTTATTGCGCGTATGTTTCCTTGATACGCAAGATCAGCTGTTTTTAAACAGCTGATTGCGGAGGTTGTGGGCTTGTGGTGTGGTTTTAATGACTGAATTCCTCCTGTCTCTGCTTACAGATAAAATTAAAAGTATAAAATTAGTTTTAATTATTATAATGAACCTTCTCCCTCCTATCAGATACAATGCTTCCCAGAATTTCCTTATATGTACTTCCAGAATTTTTAAGGTTCATTTAGAATGTTTAGACTGATTTTTTAAGGTAAACAAGATCTATGTAATTGTAAACTTAGGCTGCTTATCTGCAAAACTGAAAGTAGATACTGAACTGTAAAATATGGGTAGGGCTTGCCAGAATTGATTTATAATTATAACTTTAGTATTGTAGATCTAATAAAGACATACATCCATCTAGTCCAACCTTTTTAGCTGAAGTAGCATGTATGGAGCAGGCCGATCCATTGATCCATTTCTAATACAAGGGAGGGAGAACTTGTATGTATGTATAGTTTTATTTATAAAGTGCCACTTACACATCACTGTACATTAAAAAAACAAGGGGATAAGTGCAAGCCATTATACAGATAGATAAAAATTAAATACAATTTCATACATCGGTTAAGAAAGCATATATGCATATATATAAATAAATTTTGTATAAATTGATATAAGTGCAACAAGCCTTGACACATTAGGAATAAGATCCATGCAATCTAAGGGGGGGACAACATACAGATACAAGTGGGGGGGAAATTAGGACCAGGGACCAGGAAGGCTAAGCAGGTGGTTGTGGTATGGGACTCCCATTATTAGAAAAGTGTATAGGGTCATCCCCTGTCAAGACCCAACCTGCCGAACAGTGTGTTGCCTGCCTGGTGCAAGGGTTTGACATGTGGGGGATCATATAGACAGATTATTGGGTGGGGCTTGGAGTAACCTGGCGGTCTTGGTTCACATTGGTGCATTTTCTAGTTTCTTGGTTCACTTTGGTGCCAATGAGAAAGTTAGAGGAGGAGGAGAGGTCCTTAAAAAGGATCTTGAGGCTTTTAGCTTGAAGCCAAGTTAAAGGAAAAAACTTTCAGAGTAGAATTTTTAGAAATACTACCACAGCCATCTGCTAGGCTAGGGAGACAGTGGGAGCTTAGGAGTATGGCTAAGAGCTTGGTATAAAGAAGAGGGGTTTGGGTTTTTAGAGAGCTGGGCAGGCTTGTGCCTTACTGATGGTGGTGCATCTGTTTTGGTGCCTCACTGATGGTGGTGCAGCTGTTTTGGGGGAGAAGATGGCTAGAGGGTTGGAGATTTTAAACAAGGTTTATTGGGGGGGTTAATGTCAATCTCACTGGGATATATAGAATGGGCTATTGGTGGGAGGAAAGGGGGAGGCGCTAGCTTAGAGGATAGAGAGGCATGTGTATTAAAGTGCTTTAACAAAATTACAGGATCATAATCTAAAATGCGAGAAGCCTGGCTGAACAAATGGGAGAATTTAAGATAATGGCTTTGACTGAGAAGTATGATGATATAGGTAAAGCAGAAACATAGTTAAACAATTCTCATGACTGGGTTGTAAATTTAGATGGATACTCCTTTTTTTTAGGCAGGATAGAGAAAAAAGGAAAGGGAGAGGTGTATGTATTTACCGTATATACTCGAGTATAAGTCGAGGTTTTCAGGCTGTGAAAACAGCCTGAAAACTGAACCTCGACTTATACTCGAGTCATGCTGGGAGTTGTAGTTTCCAAACATCTACAGTGGAAAGGTATTAGGGTGGGGGACAGTATGCCATACAGTAACCCCCAATACCTTTCTACTATAGGTGGTTGGAAACTACAACTCCCAGCAACCAAGCATGCTGGGAGTTGTAGTTTCCAAACATCTACAGTGGAAAGGAATTAGGGTTACTGTATACCCTCGGCTTATACTCGGGTCAATCGTCTTTTCTAATTTTTGAGGCAAAAATGGGTGCCTCGGCTTATACTCGAGTCGGCTTATACTCGAGTATATACGGTATATGACTCTGTCTCCTCATTTTACCTATCGTTAATTTGTTTGTATGAGAAAGGTTAATCTTTATTAGTTGGTACTCTTAGTCCATTGCTTGTGTAACATGGGAAGGATCATACCATATTTTCCAAACTTTGTTAAATTTATCGGTGCAACCCCTACGTGCATACATATTTCTTTGGTATGGCAGTATGCCATTAATCAGCGCTGACCACTGAGCTTTTTCGGGTGGTTCTGGTGACATCCATTTTAATACAACAGTTTTCCTGGCGTAAAACAAAACTTCCCTAAGTAATGTTAATGTGTATCTATTTGAAGAGTCATCTTCTAGAATTTCCAATACAAGCATTTAACAATCAAATGGTATATTGCTTCCTATTATTGATATAGTGGCCGTAACTATCTCACCCCAAAATCTTTGAATTATGGGACTGTCCTATATCAAATGCCAGAAATCCGCTCCTGTCGCTTTACATTTGGGGCATTCATCTGGTCTATTGCGATCATATTTATGCATCTGATGCCTGGTGCAGAATATATAATTGTATGACTGTATTGGCTGCAGGTGAGACCAGTTTGCATGCTTCCACCATTTCATTCCAGTCCTCTTGTTGCAGGGCTGGTATATATTTGGACCTTTGGCGACTGCAGTTTCTGAGTGTGATTGGGCTTTGGCCTTTATGAGGCATATATACAACTTGGATATTAGCCCTTTTGGTCCTTGGGTTCGTAAGATAGCTATAATTGGGTGGTTTGTGAGCACTATATTTAAGCTACCAAATTGGGCTTTGTAACAGTGCCGTAGTTGGAAGTAGCGGAATTGATAGTGGGAGGGTAGTTTAAATTTCTCTTGGAGCTAGGCAAAGGAACTAAAATGCCCGTTATGGTAGAGTTGTTCTATTGTATTTATTCCCAACATACTCCAGTCCCTGCTATTTGGGAAGGAGTAGAGTTCTGTATATGTATAGTTTCCCCACATTGGGGTATGATTGAATGGTTCTTGTACACCTAAATATACATTTAACTCTTTCCATACCCTCCAGAATTGAGTATGTAACAGTGTGCCCAGGCCTATCATAAGTTTCGTAGGTGCTTGTAGAAAAGTCATAAGATTACCTTTGATATAACTCATTATCATTTTTTCGGAAATATTCAGGTTAGGGGGGGTAGACAGCCATCCTTGTATATAGCGCATTTTAGAGACTAGATAATATAGCCGAATATCCGGAAGTGCCAAGCCTCCGTTTTCCTTGGGCTGTTGTAATGTGGAGAGTTTTATGCGTGCTCTGCCTGCTTGCCACAAAAATCCTATGAATAGACTATTTATGCTGTTGAAAAAGTGGGATATAAACCAGGGAATGCTGAATCGTGTACAGCAATTTTGGCAATATAATTCTTTTGATTAGATTTACAGTAAATTTAATGGTAGGTTTCTCCATATTTGTAATTTGTTTCTAACAGCCAATTAATGGCATTATATTTAGTTTGTAAAATTGTGAAGTGTCTGCTGGGATTGTCATATCAAGATATTGAAAGGAGTTGTCTATAGATAGTGGGTAGGTTAAAGCCGCCAGTGTGGTCTGTGGGGTGTCCAAAGGACAAAGCACTGACTTATACCAGTTCATCTTTAGACCTGAAGAACTACCGAACTGTTCCACAGTTTGCATCGCCAAACGGTGGAACAATGTGAGGGGGCCCCCCGCCCCCTCACTCTCAAGATACAGCAGCATATCATCTGTGTATAGTAATAGTTATTGACTATCACAGTCGCTACTGGGCTGTCATACAGTATTTTAATCCAATTTATATATCTATCTCCAAACCCAATTTTTTTAAGGCATGCCCAAAGATATATCCATTCAATAGAATCAAATGCCCTTTGGGCGTCTAACGATACTATCACTCTTCTGCCTAGGTTATCGTGGTCAGTTACTAGTTGGGTTAAAACTTTTTTAAGATTTATTAACGTATATTTGCCTGGCATAAACTGGGTCTGGTCTTCATGGATTATTGTTTGAATAACTAATTGGAGTCTGTTTGTCAGTAATTTGGCGATGATTTTGTAGTCAGAGATATGGGTCTGTAGGAGTTATAGTCTGTCGGTTCTTTTCCTGGCTTTATAAGAAGTATTATATTGGCTTCATATAGAGAGTGTGGTATTTTTTGGGCTTCGTATGAGCTGTTATATAGTTCTAGTAGCTGAGTTGCTATGATGTTATTGTATGTTTTATATATATCAATAGGAATTCCATCAGGGCCGGGGGATTTACCTGTTGCTAGATTTCCGATTGCAGTTCGTATTTCCTCTAGTGTGATTGGGAGGTCTAGTTGTTGTTTTCGTTGTGTTGAAAGTTGTGGGAATGTTATCTTGTTTTTATAGTCATTCATTTCCTGTATAGTGCAAGTAATCTTGGATGCATAGAGACTTTTGTAGAAATTGACGAACTCTGATAGAATATCTGCTGTATTGGTAACAGTTTGGCTGCTGTTGGTTATTAAAGCTATAATTGTTTGTTGTGGTGTGTTGGATTTTGCAAGGTAGGCTAGGAATTTAATCAATAAATTGGCTGTTTCATAATAGTTTTGGCAGAGGAAAAACTGTTTTCTTTGGGCTTTTTCTTTCAGTAGGGCTGTATATTAATTAGAGCATGCTTGCCACTTCTGCCTATTGACTTTGGTAGGGTTTTCTATATATGCTCACTCGGCTGCGCCATGGAGGCCAGACTGTGTTCTTTTTCCATGGAGCTTCGCTTAATAAAAGCTACGGTGGAGTGTAAACAGCCTCTTATAAATGCTTTATATGAGTCTCATTTAATATTGTATGCTGTTGTGTCCTGTTCGATTTCTGCATACATGATTAGTTGTTCTAGTAGCGCGTCGGGCTGTGGGAACATGTTTAACCAGAACGGGTTAAATTTCCAGGGCGTTTTGGTTGTTCTTGTGTTTATTGGGTGCATGATGAGATATATTGAGGTGTGCTCCGAAATACCCCTAGGTAGGTGTTGTATATCTTTGACTTCAGGCATAGTTATGTGATTTACTAAATAGAAGTCGATTCTGGAGTGCGTGAGGTGGGTAGGTGAGTAACAGGTATATTCTAGCTGCATGGGGTATCGCGTTCTCCACTGGTCTAACAGCCCCAGCATTTGTATTAGTTGGGATAGTTGTGTTTGCAGGTTTGTTGTTTGTGGTATGTTGTATGTATGTAGCCTATCCATTTGGGGGTTCAGAATTAAATTAAAATTTCCCATTAGTATAATACGGGCTCCTGGGAAGTTTATTGCAAAAATCATAGCTTGTTGTAGTATTTGTAAAGATGGAGGGGGAGTATACTATTTACCTTATAACACATATAATACATTGTCGATCGTGAGTGCTACTGTTTGTACTTTTAGTATTTTATATTTCAACCTTTTATGTAATATTATACAGACCCCTCTTGCGTAGGTGGAGAAGCAGCTATGTGCTGTCCATCCTACCCATCTTTTTTGTAGATAGCGTGTATTGTTTGGTATTAGATGCATCTCCAAGAGACACACTACATCGGGGTCATAATTCCTGAGGTAGGTGTGGACTAATATCCGTTTCACCTGGTCATTCAGTCCTATAAAGTTCCATGTTATTATTTTTAAACCTGTCTCCATTTTATAAAAATATTCATGTTACACCAGTGGTTTGTCTGTAGTATTGTAATGTCATATTTGTCAATTGTGGTATTTGTCTTATTTCAGGTGATCTAGAGTCATATTGGAACATAGGTATAGAAAAACATAAACTCCCTGTCCCTCCCTGCCCACCCTGGAGGCTGCTAATAGCCCCACATATCCCATAGAAAAATAAAAACATAACAATTCAACTTTTAACAAATTTAACTATTGGAGGTGGTACATATAGTGCTTTTGTCAAGCAAGAGTACACTTATAGAACACTTTACATCGTAAGCGTGATTTAACCAAGCCATATATGACTTAAAATTAAATTGTATATACCTTTTACTGTTATTTACTTAGGAGACATATCCTAGTTCAACACTGGTACCTACGGTCAGATATTTATCAGGGTTTTAGAAAACAGTTACACATATATTTCTCAGATCTATTCCCTTATTTGTTATTTCCCCCATTCTCCCGTTTAGCTTCCCCTCTTCCCCCTCTCTCCAAAAGTTAAGTTGTTGAAACATTATAAGTGAGATATATTGTACGATTATTGTAGTTTGTTGTATAGTTGGGCGGACAGCCGGGCACACGCCGCACGCGCGACCAAACAAACACATTGATATATTATCGCATTTAAGATAGATTTACCATACCCAACACATCTTATATTGTCTAATCGTAGGACCTTATACAGCTATGTATGTCAGCTTGATTATTGTCACCTCTTTAATTTGCATTATAACATAGTGATTTATGGCACACTTGCTGCTCATTGCTTAGGGTAGATATAGTGCACTGAGATAGGGCACCTATCGAGGTTAATGTAGTGATTGTCTATACTATTTACTGCCCCAAAGTTTCTGTCTATTGAGTACAGTATTTCAGGCATTGCTGTGTGACTTAAAAGTCTTGTTGACATCTTTTGTGGAAGGGCCATGCCCTAGTATGCCATGGTAACTCACCCTCCGTGCACCACATGGGGATTTGGTGCATTCAGCGAGATCAGGCCTATCAAGTATTGATGGTATACATTGGGCATCTCATTGAGGTAACAACCACACAGGGCGTGTCAGGTAGTTGGGTATAATTAAGGCTCATGTTTTGGGGGTTCTGAGGGTAAGGCAAAATGGGCCATACATTCATGATTAATGGTTAGTGTAGATAAGTATAGGCCGGGGGGGAGCGAGGGCCGCCAGGGAGAGAGGCACAATAGTACATACCAGTTCCACGAAGTGTAGTCCCAAGTAGCAGTTAGTTTGCACTGTGTACATACTTTCAGTGTGGCAGGGATTTCAGCCATTCCAGCGCCAGCAAGGGGGATTCAAAAAAGAGTGTGCGGCCGTTGTGCGCAATTCTAAGCTTTGCGGGGTACATCATTGAATACGTGCTCTGAAGCGTCGCTTTGCTTCCAGAAACGTGGCTCGGCATCACTGTAGATCCATGGAGATGTCCAGGAATATGGAAATGGTTGCGTTCTCCATTTGTAATTCCCCTTTATTTCTGGCCATCCCGGAGGACTTGGTCTCTATCTCTGCAGTTTAGTAGCCGGGCGATTAACAGTCTAGGCCTATTTCCAGGTGGTGGTGCTTTTGCCGTTATCCTATGTGCGCGCTCAATCGTGAAGGTGGTTGAGAGGTTATTACCAAATTGTTCTTTAAGCCAGTTTTCTAGGAATAGTTCGGGTTGCATACCCTCCACACTCTCAGGTGCGCCAATAAACCTCAGGATTTGGCGCCTAACACGATTCTCGAGGTCTTCCGTCTTGGCCTGGAGGGATTGTACCTGCTGTTTGAGTGCATCTATATCCATGCTGATACTGGGCATTTGGTCCTCCACCCGGGAGATACGCTCCTCAGTTTCGCCCACTCTTTGCCGGAGTATTTGTAGGTCATGGCGCATATGTCCACCTTCACTTCCTCTATCAGGCCTGTGAGCGAGGTTTTGGTTTCCATAATTGCTTCCAGCAACTCTGCATGTCTGTACGGTTCACTTTGATCAGCCTCCGGAGTGGATTCCACATCTATAGGGTCCGCCTGGGCGGGAGTACTGTCCAGATTGCGCTGCGAGAGGTGCGGGGTCTTTTGGCCGCGTGGCTGGCCGGCGCCATCTTGTGGAATCACTCTTTGGTATTTCGCCAATTTCTCGGTCATTCCAGATGGAGTATGGTTCTTAGGCTGGTAGGTGCCGGTTCTCATTTGGTAGCCTAGGTATATATCCAAATTTGGTTGTGTATTTAGCTGGTATTTAGTTCAGGATGCTGACATGGCTCGGAGCTCACACTAGATGCGACCGTCTACAGCGCCATCTTGCCACACCCCCATCCCCAGCTTATTATTACCATACCAAGGTCTCCACGATGATCAATAACAAACTTCTCCTATTTAATATCCTACATCAAGCATATTATACCCCCAAACAAATAAAACATATGAGCAATATCCTTCAACATGCAACCAAATGTCACCGGTTGGATACAGACTTCATACACCTTATATGGGAATGCCCCAAGATTTCCCAATTTTGGATGAACATCCTACACTTCCTGAGAGACTTAACATTGCACCCCATCTGACCCACTCTTGAAATGTGTCTGTTTGGCTTAATGAACGAAGATATGTAGTCTAGTAATGAACTAAACTTTATCCCGACAACTCATAGAACAATATTCTATGCACGCAAAACAATTATCCTGCGATGGATGTCCAATAAGGCCCCTAAACTTAAGACACGGATCAAACTCATCAATACCGATCTCCCTTACCTCAAAATAACATATAAATATAGGAATTGCCCAGACAAATTCAACAAAATTTGGAACCAGTGGTTGGAGACTCCCAACACACTGCAAAAATATACAGAAATGGGATAGTATAGATCCACACAGCGTGCAACTAGTGACCAAATTCATTTAAAGGGTAAGTCCAGCCCTTTAAATGAAAACTTACATACAGGTAAATCATCCCCCCAAAACCCTAAACAGTAATAGTTTGAAATCTGAAATATATAAGTCTAACCTGAAATCCTGCACAATGTCCTGTTTCTCCTGTCTCTGCTTCCTGGTTCTTCCAGTTAGCAACTGTCAGTTAAGGATTTGACAGTTGACATCACAGCTAATGACTGAATGTTAATCCCCTGTCTGCCTCTTCTGAGCATGCCCAGGCTCAGTACAGGCTCAGTACAGGTTTCTAAATTGCTCAGTTTCCACGAGGCATCCAGAAGCATAGCAGACATACAGTAATGAATTCATAGGACAAACTATTATATATCAACATATTTTGAAGAGGCTATTCTTTCTAAAAGATGTTCTTATGAGGGTGGAGTTGTCCTTTAATACATATAAAATATAGAAGCCTAGTGCACATCCAATTAATTTGCTTACAATTTACTTTACCATTGTATTGCGACTTAAAAAGCCTGCCCTTACCTTGTTAAGAGACGTAATTCTCAAACTTTGTCTTTATATCAGAACCTGCCTTTGATGAGATGAAAGTCCCTGCTGCTCTTTCGCTTGCTTTCTTGGGATTAGATCTCCTAACACACTGAACTAATTGTCCACTGCAAAACCTCAACTCATAAACTAGTGGTCAAATATGAATCCACCAATTCCATGGGCTGTGGGTGTGGCCCGGGGCAGGTGAGTGATGTTGAGCGGGCGTCCGAATTCCTGAAGATTGTTCATGGAACTGGTAGACAAATAACTCTCTGACTATATATTTCTTAAATGTAAATAGTTATATATTTGTATGTTATTGAAGAACCCTGAAAATATTTACCCATGCATGATATTTTTGAAAGTAGAACTCTTATGTACATACATAGATGTTTACATAAACCTCAAACTGTTAATACCTTTGTATGTATTGTTATACATGCTGGTTAATAGTTCAGTGCTAAGATTAAGTTAGGCTATACATATTAGATAATTCAAGCAGATCCATTACCTCCAATCTGTTTGTGAGGTTTTTTTTTTTAAACACGTTTTATTAATGAAACCAATCATTATTGTATTACATAGATAATAGTTTTCCATTGATACACATAAACATACATTGTTTACATATAGAGTTTCTGTGATTGGCTAGGATTTACAGGGATCTGTATTAATATATAAAACTATTTACATTTATCAAAATATATTCAACAGGATATTTGTCCACCTGTACATATGAGTTACCTGTCAAATATCGTCCACCTACCACCACTCGCCCTCCCCGGGCCCCGCCCACAGTTGCATATAGTGGTGGATTGCCACTTAGTAATCGGTTCCTGGAACTGGTTTGTAGAAGTTTTAGTTCAGTGTGTTGGTTGATTCCAGCCACTGGTTCCAGATCTTTTGGAATTTATTTGGACAATTTCTATATTTATATTTGAGTTTAAGATATGGGAGATCGGTGTTGACCAGTCCGATCCACATTTTGAGTTTGGGGGGTTTAGTTGACATCCATCTTAGGATGATTGTTTTACGTGCATAGAATAGGGTTGATTTGAATAAAGTTTAGTTCATAGTTAGACCATATGTCGTCATCCATCAGACCAAACAGACACGCTTCTGGTGTGGTTCGGATGGGGTGCGGTGTCAGCTCTGTCAAAAATTTCAAAACTTTCGTCCAGAATTGAGCTACTTTGGGACATTCCCATATAAGGTGAATAAAATCTGTATCTGATTGATGGCATTTGGGACACAGAGAGATGTGGGAACTGCTCATATGTTTCATTTGTTTCGGTGTGTAGTATGCCTGATGGAGGATATTGAATTGTATTAGTTTGTTGTTGACCGCTGGGGAGACCATTGTGTGGGTGTTATAGAGATCTAACCATTGTTCTTCTGAGAGATTCCCGAGATGGGGGGACCATTTATATTTGATTATATCTAGGGTTGGGGCTGACTTAACTGTGATAAGATGAGTGTATGGTTTTGAGATGATTCCTCTGATATCCTGTGTACATATAATACCAATGATGGGGTGTTTGGAGATTGTGGTTTGGGGTGTGGGGAAGGATGCCCTCAGTGCATGGTGTATTTGCAGATATCAGAAGTGTGCAGAATTTGGAAGTTTATATGTATTTTGTAGATCAGCGAATGGTATTATTTTATTGTTTTGGAATAGATCACCTAGGGTGTGGATTCCCCAGTCTTTCCATTGTTTTTGGTCTGGAAGTGAGTGGAGTCCGGGTAATAATTTGTTGCCCCAAATAGGCGTGTGCTCCGCATATCCTTGAAACTTTAGGAGCTCATTGGTGAGATACCAGATTCTGGCCGATTGTTTATGTAATACTGTGCCTGTGCCTATTAGGTGTATTTTGGGGGCAGCTAAGTATGCCAAGAATGGGCCAGTTAAATATGCTGTCATCATTAGATCAGATATATTGGGTGGTATTGATGGGTTTACCCAGCATTGTAAATGTTTGAGTTGTGACGTCCAGTAATATACTTGGAGGTTTGGAAGGGCCAGTCCACCCATTGACTTTGGGGTTTGTAGAGTTAATGTTTTAATCCTTGATTTTTTGTAGTTCCAGATGAAGGATAGGATGAGACTGTTGAGTTTTGTGAAAAATTATTGAAATGAAAATTTTAATTAATTGTATTTTGCCCCGGAGATTCATTGGTAGATACCTCCATCTCAGGGTTTTCTGTTTTGTGTATTCCAATAGGGTCATTATGTTCAGAGAGTAGAATTGTTGAGGGGATTTGGTAATTTCAATTCCGAGGTATTTAAAGTGTTGTGGTCTTGGAATGGGTGTGGGGGTGGAGAGTCTGTGTGGTGGGATATTGTCTAGAGGGTATAGGGCCGATTTACTCCAATTAATTAGTAGACCAGAATATCTTCCAAATTCAGAAATTAGATTGAAAACTATGGGAAGGGAGTGATGTGGGTTGCCGATATAGAGGATTGGGTCATCTGCATAAAGACCTAGCTTTTCTTCTAGTTGGTTTACTTTAAATCCTTCTATATTGTTGTTGTTGCGGATCGCTATAGCTAGTGGTTCTATTGCTAGTGAAAACAGATATGGGTAGAGAGGGCAGCCCTGTCTGGTTCCTCTCTGTAGTGGGAAGGCCGAGGACATTGTACCATTGATAAGTAGTTGTGCTGTTGGGTTGGTATATAGAAGTTGAACCCATTTGATAAAACGTTGTCCAATACCATATTTTTTGAGGGTTTCCCACAGGAATGGCCATACGACCGAATCAAACGCTTTTTGGGGGTCAAGTGAGAGCATTATACGCCCTCCTGTGTTGTCGTGATTGATTTGCGTTTGGATGAGGGTTCGTCGGATATTGATTGTTGTTGATTTGGTAGGCATGAAGCCAGTTTGGACGGGGTGGATAATATTGGATATAACTGATTTAAGGCATCTTAGCTAATATCTTATAATCGGAGGTTAATAGTGATATCGGTCTATACGAGGCACACTCCTGTGGGTTTTTGCCTGGTTTTGGGAGCATAACTATAGTAGCTTTACGAAGTGAAGTGGGTAGGGAATTTGCGGTATATGATTCATTAAGCATTTTTAGAATTTAAGGGGCAAGTTGTTCTGAGTATCTTTTGTACAGCTCTATCGGAAGGCCATCTGGACCTGGGGACTTAACGTTGGCCATTTCCGCAATAGCTGAGAGAATTTCGGTGTTGGTGATTAGAGTAGTGCTGTTTTTTGTGTTTGTGTCAAGGTGGGGAATGGCAGTTGATCAAGATATTGTTTAATTTCTTGTTGTGTGCTGTCTAGTCGAGACATATAGAGACTGGCATAGTAGTCTTTAAAGGTGGATAGGATTTGAGGAGTGGTATGTACTAGGGTCTGGTTTGGGGTTAAAATGCTGGTGATATTGTTGGATTGAGTGTGATATTGACCAGAAAGGACAGTAGTTTTGCTGATTGGCCACCATTCATAAAATAGTTTTGTTTGATGAAAAACTGTTTACGGTTTGCCTTTTCGGTTTGTTGATTATTGTATATCCTTTGTTGGTGTAGCCACAAGTTTTGATTGGCCGGGGTTGGGTTAATTACATATTCCTTCTCTGCTTGGGTTAACAGGTTGGCTAGGTTATCTTCTTGTTGTTGTGAGGAGTGTTTGATAAAGGAAATAGTAGCTTGGAGTCAGCCTCTAAGGTAGGCTTTAAATGTCTCCCACAATATTGTGGGATTGGTGTTATTTGAGTTAAAGAGGAGGAATTCCTCAAGTTGTTCAGGTATTCGATCTGGTGTTGGGAATTGTGGGAGCCAGAAGGGGTTAAATTTCCATGGTGTTTGTGTTTGGAAGGACCATTTGGAGGAAAATCGTAGAGTGGTCGGAGATACCCCGTGGTAGATGGGCTATATGTGTAATGAGAGGGGCGGTCTTTTTTGATGTAAAGATATAGTCTATTCTGGAGAGGGAGTTGTAAGTTGGTGAGTGACAGGAGAATTCTTTTGTGTTGGGGTATCTTTGTCTCCAGGCATCTATCCAGTCCCATGTGTGGATAAGTGAGGCTAGGGGGGATTTGTTAGTATATTTGTGGTTAGGTTGACTTCCATTTACATTTAGGCGGTCCTTTAGTGGACATAGGGTCATATTAAAATCTCCCATACATATGAAATATGCATCCGGGAATCGTATAATAAGGGGGGCTATTGTTTTCATGACTAGTCCGGTGGCGGGGGGGTTGTATATGCCTAGTATAACTACTGGTGTAGCTTCTATTTCGGTAGCTACCAATACAAACCTGCCATATGGGTCAGTTTTGACAAATAAAATCTTATAGCGCAGTGATTTCCGAAAGAGGATAGATACTCCTCTGGAGTAAGTTGAGCACACACTGTGTGCAGCCCATCTGACCCACGGTTTTTGAACATATCTGGTGGTGGATTGGATTAAGTGTGTTTCTTGTAAGCAGACTATATCTGGTGTGTGTCTGTTAATCAAGTTAAATACCTGGGTACGTTTATCGGGGTGGCCAAGACCCCTTATATTCCAGGAGAGTATTTTGAGGGACTTAGATTGATCACCCATTGTCCAGGTTGTGGTAAGTTGGTTGCAGATTGACAGAGGGTACGGGTCCCAGGCGGGCGAAGGCAGAGCTGCGGAGAGCCTGAAATATACACTTAACAGATATACATGATAGACAGTTATTTATAGTATAGTATAACAGTAATTTGAGAAAAAACATAACATAAACATTAATTAACATAATTGTGGACCTTAGGGTCCAATTACTAACTGCCACCACGGGGCGATTACCACCCGGTCGTGGAGAGCTAGGGGGGAACTGAGTTCGGTTCTAAACTTTAACGTCAGTTTTGGTAGTTGTTTTGGGCTAATTACAGGGGGAATTGTCTAAATTGGTATTTTGGGAGAGGGTTTAGTTGTGTAAATTGGTGAGATATAGACATACATCCTAGTGGGAAATACTACTTTTGTTAGTTCACCGTATCCAAAGTGAGGTGGGTTTTACATTATTTTGCAATTGATTGCTTAACTCTCCCACCTATTTGTGTTTGTCCACCCTACACTGCTTATATTTGGGTCCACCCACGGGATGGTCTGGGGAGGCGACAACTCATAAAATATATATTATTATTGCTATCCATTGGAAGGTAACACCGGGAAGCATATAGGTGGGTTGGCGGAGGTGTTATTATCATGGGTTAGGGTCTTGATATATCTTATTATAGTATAGTACATATATTTAGTTAGTAGGTAGAGGATATATATCCATATCTTCACCAGAAGAACAGTAGGATCTACTTTTGAGAACATAGGGGGGGGATATCATCTAGAAGATCAAACTCAATCGACCAGAGAACACCCATATTAGTTGTTATACATATCATTGAAGAATAAAACTATTACAGTATATTGCGTACCCATATTGTTCGACATTTTAATATTATTCACACAGTTTAGTTTGCCTATCTCATCTATATAGGGTCTAACTATTTGTTTGGAGGTTCTACTTATGATTTGGGATGAATTCAGAGTTAGGGGTAGCAATACTATGGGCAGGTGTATTTGTCGTTGTCTATCTTTGTCTGTGGTTTTGGTGGGATGTATATCATTCATTAGCGTTTTTAATAGCTGCAGAGCCGGGCCACGGCGGAACAGGTTTTACAGTTTGAGGCACCTGGGGGCCCAACTCTCCTGTTCGTGTAGGCCTGCCGGTTCTGCAGCCAGTTCAGCTTAGCAGTACACATACAGTGATGTGAAAAACTATTTGCCCCCTTCCTGATTTATTATTCTTTTGCATGTTTGTCACACTTAAATGTTTCTGCTCATCAAAACCGTTAATTCTATTAGTCAAGATAACTAATTGAACCACAAAATGCAGTTTTAAATGATGGTTTTTATTATTTAGTGAGAAAAAAAACTCCAAACTTACATGGCCCTGTGTGAAAAAGTGATTGCCCCCCTTGTTAAAAAATAACTTAACTGTGGTTTAATACACCTGAGTTATGGTTATAAAGCCATTTCTAAAGCTTTGGGACTCCAGCGAACCACAGTGAGAGCCATTATCCACAAATGGCAAAAACATGGAACAGTGATAAACCTTCCCAGGAGTGGCCGGCCGACCAAAATTACACCAAGAGCGCAGAGAAAACTCATCCGAGAGGCCACAAAAGACCCCAGGACAACATCTAAAGAACTGCAGGCCTCACTTGCCTCAATTAAGGTCAGTGTTCACGACTCCACCATAAGAAAGAGACCAGCAAATCCACCTCTGAATGGCTGAAGAAAAACAAAATGAAGACTTTGGAGTGGCCTAGTCAAAGTCCTGACCTGAATCCTATTGAGATGTTGTGGCATGACCTTAAAAAGGCGGTTCATGCTAGAAAACCCTCAAATAAAGCTGAATTACAACAATTCTGCAAAGATGAGTGGGCCAAAATTCCTCCAGAGCGCTGTAAAAGACTCGTTGCAAGTTATCGCAAACGCTTGATTGCAGTTATTGCTGCTAAGTGTGGCCCAACCAGTTATTCGGTTCAGGGGGCAATTTCTTTTCACACAGGGCCATGTAGGTTTGGAGTTTTTTTTCTCACTAAATAATAAAAAACATCATTTAAAACTGCATTTTGTGTTCAATTATGTTATCTTTGACTAATAGTTAACGGTTTTTGATGAGCAGAAACATTTAAGTGTGACAAACATGCAAAAGAATAAGAAATCAGGAAGGGGGCAAATAGTTTTTCACATCACTGTAGATATTGTGCAATCACTTGATTAGATGTTGTTCAGGGCTGCCAAACCCGACTGCCGGCGGTGCTCCTGAGGTATGCAGTAACATTCTAGGGGGGGTGGATTAACGTTATGGAAGGGAGGGAGATGGCTGCAGGACGAAGTATCTATCTGGTGTTGAGACGAAGTCAGTGGTTAAAGTGTGAGTGGGAGGGGAGCACCCCGCAGTCAGATTCAACATTGCATTTAATAAAACATTTACATTATATAGTATATGCACATTTATTTGTGGGTTGACAAATATGTTAAGACATTTCACATTTATACCATTTACCATTTCCCAGTGCCACCCACACCATCTATAATCATCGATCCCCTCCACAAACATTAGATTGTTCTGGTAGTGGGTGAAATTGGCAGGTCAATTTGTCTAAACTCTGAGTGGTTTCTTTCCCAGTCGACAGACTTCCAAAGGAAGGGGGATTTCAAGTTAGCGGTAGTATATTGCTAGAGGGATAGATTCGGACATTGTTCACTTTTGTCCAAGTATTGGTGGTGTAGGAATAGGTCTGAGGGTTATTGAGATTCAATTGCAGAGGGGGTGATCTGGAGCGAGTGTGGTACATTGTTGCCTGGACAGTTACCATATGGTGGACAGTTGTGCATTTTGTCTATGGTTTTAATGGGGTAGATATCATTCAGTAGCGTTTTAGCAGCCACAGAGCCGGGCAACGGCCGAACAGGTTTTACAGTTTGGGGCACGTGGGGGGCCCAACCCTCCTGTTCATATATATTTACCGGCTCTGCAGCCAGTCCAACTTAGCAGTACACATAAACATTCTGCAATCGTTTGAATATACAGTTGTTTAGGACTGCCAGACCTGACCGCCGGCGGTGCTCTTGGGGTGTACAGTAGCATTTTGGGGGGTGGATTGGTGTTGTGAGGAGGAAGAGGTGACTGCAGGGAGAGCTGTTTGGCAGGTGTCTAGACAAAGTTGATGATTACAGTATAAAGGTGTGAGAGCACCCCGCACTCAGATCTAGCATTAGATTAAGAAACATTCACATTATATAGTATATATACAGTTAGTTGCAGGTTAACATATATATTGATACATTTCACAGTTATACCGTTTACCGTTCCCAACACCACCCACTCCATCTAGAGCTACCGATCCCTTCCATAGGTATTAGATTGTTTTGGCGGTGGGTAGAGTTGGCGGGTTGGTTTGTCCAAACTCTGAGTGGTTTGTTTTCAGTTTACAAATGTTCCAAGTTAGCTGTGATATATTGCTTGGGGGACACATTCAGACATTGTCTGGTCTCAGGGTCATGTCCCTCACTGCCCTCTGGGATCATGATTAGTCTCACATTCTGTCGTCAGGACCTGTTTTCCAGGTCTTCCGCCCAGGTCTGCTGTGCTTGCAGCTGTTGCCTGAGGGTGGTTAGCTCGTCGGCCAATGGTCTGGTTTGGTCCTCCACCACTGAAACCCGGTCCTCCAAATCTCGAACCCTCTGCCTGGTGGCCTGCACGTCCTGGCGCAGGAGACTTACATCCACCTTAACCTCCTCAATCTTGGACCGTTAGTGCAGCTTTGGAGTCTTGAATTGCCGCTAGGATTTGGGCTGATGTTGGGTCCGGAGGTGGTATTGTGGTGGGCGATTTCTCCAGCAGGGGACAAGGGGACGGTTGAGGAGACTCGGGGGCGGCCACGTGGTCCGCCTGCGAGGAGGTCGATGCGGCCTGGTCTTTTGGCTGGTGGGCATATTTGCCGAGTTTGGCAGTATAGTTGTTCTTGTTTTGGCCGTGTTTGGTCATCCTTCTTTCCCGGAGGCCAGTTCAGTATTATATAGAGTTTTCTAGCCGTTTGTAGCCCTGGTATAGGTCTTAAATTTAGTGGGATCGGGAGAGCTCCAGTTCCCCGCGTCCGCTCAGTAAGCCATCTTGGCCATGCCCCCGTTTGTGAGTTTGATGCTTCGTTCCCCAGTTATCCTGGCCGTTCTGATAACCCTCCTAGTAGCTCCTGAAACTTTCTGGTTGCCCCGTCAGATTCGTGACTGTGCTTGGTCGGACGTACGTGCGCATTATGAGGCCACTGTAGTCGGTAATCAGTGACCCCTCTGCGCGAGCCGAACGTGCGTGCGCATGCATAAGAAAGGTGCGCACGCATGAGCTGCCTTGCTTCTGAACCTAGTATTAATGTGTTTGTGCTTGCGAGAGAGAGAGAGACTACTTCTTATTTACATCCATAATAAGGACTCTAAGTTTTTATTTCTTGAAATGAGCAAGCATAAAGATTCTTTATCATGTTTACAAGATGGTGGTTTGACTGTTCACATGAAATGACTACTTTTTTCAGAACCCAACCACTGCCTCTCTCCTATCTACACTACTATGCCACACTGAAAGCGATGCACAGGCACTATAGGGAATGGGAAAGGGATGTGCATCATGGGTGAATGTCTCTCTCCTACCTACACTACTATGCCACACTGAAAGCGATGCACAGGCACTATGGGGAATGGGATAGGGCTGTGCATCATGGATGGCTGTCATTATCCTGCCTACACTACTATGCCATACTGAAAGCGATGCACAGGCACTATGGGGAATGGTATAGGGTTGTGCATCATGTGTGGCTGTGTCTCTCCTACCTACACTACTATGCCACACTGAAAGCGATGCACAGGAACTATGGGTAATGAGATAGGGCTGTGCATCATGGCTGGCTGTGTCTCCCCTACCTACACTACTATGCTACACTGAAAGTGATGCACAGGCACTATGGGGAATGGGATAGGGTTGTGCATCATGTGTGGCTGCTTCTCTCCTAACTACACTACTATGCCACACTGAAAGTGATGCACAGGCACTACGGGGAATGGGAAAGGGATGTGCATCTTGGGTGACTGTCTCTCTCCTACCTACACTACTATGCCACACTGAAAGCGATGCACAGGCATTATGGGGAATGGGAAAGGGATGTGCATCATGGGTGAATGTCTCTCTCCTACCTACACTACTATGCCACACTGAAAGCGATGCACAGGCACTATGGGGAATGGGATAGGGCTGTGCATCATGGATGGCTGTCATCCTGCCTACACTACTATGCCACACTGAAAGCGATGCACAGGCACTATGGGGAATGGGATAGGGTTGTGCATCATGGGTGAATGTCTCTTCTCCTACCTACAATACTATTGCCACACTGAAAGCGATGCACAGGCACTATGGGGAATGGGATAGGGCTGTGCATCATGGGTGGCTGTGTCTCTCCTGCCTACACTACTATGCCACACTGAAAGTGATGCACAAGCACTATGGGGCTGTGCATCATAGATGGCTGCTTCTCTCCTAACTACACACAGCGATGCACAGGCATTATGGGGAATGGGAAAGGGATATGCATCATGGGTGAATGTCTCTCTCCTACCTACACTACTATGCCACACTGAAAGCGATGCACAGGCACTATGGGGTATTGGATAGGGCTGTGCATCATGGATGGCTGTCATCCTGCCTACAATACTATGCCACACTGAAAGCGATGCACAGGCACTATGGGGAATGGGATAGGGCTGTGCATCATGGGTGGCTGTATCCTATCTACACTACTATGCCACACTGAAAGCGATGCACAGGCACTATGCGGAATCGGAAAGGGATGTGCATCTTGGGTGACTGTCTCTCTCCTACCTACACTACTATGCCACACTGAAAGTGATGCACAGGCACTATGGGGAATGGGATAGGGCTGTGCACCATGGGTGGCTGCCTCTCTCCTACCTACACTACTATGCCACACTGAAAGCGATGCACAGGCACTATGGGGCTGTGCATCATGGGTGGCTGTCTCTCTCCTACCTACACTACTATGCCACAATGAAAACAGTTACACAAACACACTGACAGACACACACAGCTACACAAACACACTGACAGACAAACACTGACAGACTTACACAGTTTTACAAACACTGACATACAGTAACACACTGCTATATACAAACATAGAAATATATTTTATTTCACTATTCAATACCAAGTGAGGTGTAAGTTGTCTGTCAGTGATACCTAAGTTTAGTAGATGAATGTGCTGATATCCCCCTCTCTATGTGCCAGCAAACTCTGATGCAGCAAAAAAAAAAGTGCACGTGAAGAGAGGGAACAGTCTAATAGTCATGAGGTCAAAAAGGGCGGGGTTATAACATGCTAATACTGCAGATGGGAAAAAAAAGCAGTGAGGAGTGGAGGCCACACCCCCAAAAACGAGCAGAAATTTACAAGTTGATTGCAGAGGCTACAAGCAGAAGAAAGGTATCCTGGGGGGTGGGGCATGGGAATTTATTATACAGAAGTTTGTAAAATATGTCATTTCTGAGAGAACACTTCCTTTAATAAAACGTGTTTAAAAAAAACAAAGATGTAATGGCAGAAAAGCATGTTACAGGTTTAAAGATTTTTAATTTGGATTGTGCACATTATTTTCAGAGTTTGGCTTTAGAAAGGTCCTAGAACTCAGACCAAAATGTTTATCCATGTTAAAATAAAACCACATTGAATCTCAAGAAGACCCAGGAGTGCATTGGAGTAATTTGTTCTCTATTATATGGGGTCCAGATCATTTGCAGCCGGACAGTGAGATCAGCTGGAAGTGTATGCCTATACATTTGTGGACTAGGCCACACTATTGCGTTTTTTTTTTTTTGACCTTGTGTTTGCGCATGCATTTGCACTTGTGTTCTTTTTAGATCATTGAAAACGTAGCAATGCTCCGAAAACGCATGTTGCTTTCCGCATTTTAAATCGCAATCGTATGCGTTTTTTAATACTTAATGAAAAAACTCACGCGCAAACGCAACAAAATCGCACATGAAATCGCATGTGATTCCGTGTGCGATTGCGTTTGCATAGCAAGTAGTATCCAGGCAAAGCTAGCAAGTTCAAAGCACTCTCAGGGCTTTTTCATCCAAATATTTTATTCAATACATCACAGAGTAGGCCTATATATACACTAATATATATATACTAGCAAAAGTGTGCCCGTTGGTGCACAGTAGGTTTTTTATGTGTTAATTTTATTTAGTTTTATTTGCTGGAGTGTTAGTTACATATATTGATTAAAATATATGTGTAAGCTACCCGCCACTTACAAGGCCCTCCATATTAGGGTAGTCCTATCTAAGAATGACATTTTAAGTAATAATGCTGTTATTTTTGTAGTGTAATTATTATGTATTAGATACGTTTTTTCCTAATGATAACTTCCCACGGCACTTGGAGCCTTTCCCGGTAGTTCCAACTTCCAGGGGTAGTTTGCGGCTGGTTGCGGCTGAAAACCAGGCTCCAGGCCCCGCCGCGAGTGTTGGGAGGCTCCGCGGGGCTTCCCGCGGCACTTGGAGCCATTCCCGGTAGTTCCGTCTCCAGGAGAGAGAGACAGACCAGGTGCTGTCAAGTTGTATACATACAATACTGTACACACATTAACTCCTCCTCCAGGTAATCCCCAGGGCTCTCAAGCAGGAACAGGCAGCGTCTCAATACCTATCAACAGCAGGGATCGCCCACCATTTCTATAGGCAATGCCTTCTCTCCCAGTTAAACGGAACACTATTGGCTTTTACATGGATTACGACCAATGTGGAAGGGCTATGTTAGATGCTGTACTTTACACACATGCGGCAGTAAGGAGCAACCTGGTGCTTGTTTAATATGGGGTATTCCTATTGGCTGCTAGAATACAGTCGGCCACTATTACAGTAATGTGACAATTTATAATAATAGTACTAACCTGGAAGCTGATCATTGTGAGCACTGCTGCTAACAGAATAGGAGAAAGAGACAAAGAGAGAGAGAGACAGACGGACAGAGAGAGAGAGAGACAGACAGACAGAGAGAGACAGACAGAGAGACAGATAGACAGAGAGAGAGAGACTGACAGAGAGAGAGACAGACAGAGAGAGAGAGACAGACAGAGAAAGAGAAAGACAGAGAGAGACAGAGAGAGAGAGAGAGACAGACAGAGAGAGAGACAGAGAGAAAGAGAGAGAGACAGAGAGAGAGAGAGACAGACAGACACAGAGAGAGAGACAGACAGAGAGAGACAGACAGAGAGAGACAGAGAGAGAGAGAGGCAGAGAGGACTTGCTTTGTTCGGCAATCCGTATTTCATTTTCTATTTTAGCTAGTTTAATTGCTTTCTTGCACTCTTTATTACAGCTTTTGTACTCCCTGTAAGCCTGTTCTGTGCCTTTGTTTTCAAAATTTTAAAAGCCTTTTCTTTTATTCCATTTCCCTTTTTACCTGAGCATTAAGCCATGCAGACTGAACCTAATTTTTTTACACTTGTTACCTAAAGGTACCGATTTGGAAATGTAATAGTTTAATATCCTTTAAAAGTGGGCCACATCTGCTCGTTTCTTTACCTAGAAACAGTCCCCCCCAGTCTATGAGCAGGAGCGATTCCTTTAAAAGCATAAAAATTGGCTTTCCTAAAGTTAAAAGTTTTTGTTAACCA